>CM062816.1:527951613-528397099 GCA_031772625.1 Pinus tabuliformis | reverse complement strand
TTGATCTGACAGAGGTGGGGAGTTCAATCAAAATGAATTTTTCGATTTCTGCGAATGAACATGGGATAAGAAGAGAATTCTCTACAGCTAGAACTCCTCAGCAAAATGGGGTTGTGGAAAGAATGAACAGAACTATCCAACAAATGGCTCGTGCTATGCTCGATGAATCAGGTACTCCTGCAACCTTCTGGGGTGAAGCTGCACATGCTGCTGTTATTATTCTTAACAAAACAAATGTCCGAGTAAACAGCACTCAAACACTCATGAGCTTTGGAGTGGTTAAAACTCCTTCCGTGAAGCACTTCAAAATCTTTGGGAGCAAATTTTATATTAAGAATACTGATGAGCAACTTGGCAAACTTGAACCAAGAGCAGATGAGGGCATTCTTCTTGGTTATTCTCCACATAGCAAAGCATACAAGTGCTACAATAAAAGACTTGGCAGAATTGTTGACAGTATTGATATAGTGGTTGATGAGAAGGGATATATTCCTAGGCAAGTTCATCATGAAGACATTGAAGAAGATGAAGGTTACTCTCAAAGGCGAAATGATGAAGAAGAAGAACCTCAAGAAGAAGAAGAATCTCAAGAAGAACCAGAGGAGCAGACAAGAATAGAAGAGAAGACTCCATCCAGATATGTTCAAAAGAATCATCCAGAAACTCAGATTGTGGGGCAGAAAGAAGCAGGAGTACAAACAAGAAGGACACTTGCAGAAGCTTCAAGCTACTTGGCATTACTCTCCTCCACTGAACCACAAAATGTGAAAGAGGCATGCAAAGATGAATGTTGGGTCAAAGCAATGGATGAAGAACTTGAGCAAATCGAAAAGAACAACACTTGGGAATTAGTTCCTAGACCAAAAGATAAGAATGTAATAGGAACAAAATGGGTCTTCAAGAATAATTAAATGAAAATGGAGAAGTAATTAGAAACAAGGCCAGACTTGTTTGTAAAGGGTATGCACAGCAAGAAGGAATAGATTTTGAAGAGACCTTTGCTCCTGTGGCAAGACTGAGGCCATCCGAATGTTTCTTGCTCTCTCAAGCTTTCAAAACTTCAAGGTATTTCAAATGGACGTGAAATCAGCCTTCCTGAATGGAGACTTAGAAGAAGAAGTATATATTGAGCAGCCAGATGGTTTCATTCTTGGGAATGATCCAAACCTTGTATGCAGATTGAAAAAGGCACTCTATGGACTCAAACAAGCTCCAAGGGCTTGGTACTATCGGTTGGACAAATATCTTCACCAACAAGGCTTTTCAAAAGGATCAGCAGATAGCAATCTCTATATAAAAGTTGAAAATAACAAATTGCTAATTCTTGTTGTTTATGTAGATGATATTATTTTTGGCAGCAATGAAGAGACTATGAGTCAAAACTTTGCCTTGGTTATGCAGAAAGAATTCGAAATGTCACTTCTTGGAGAATTGACATATTTTCTTGGATTGCAAATCCAACAAAATGAAGGAGGTATCTTCTTGTCTCAAACCAAATACCTCAAGCAGATCTTGAAGAAGTATGGCATGGAAGAGTCAAAGCCAGTATGTACACCCATGGTTACAGGATGCAGCCTCAGTGCAAATGATGAATCAGCAGCAGTTCACCAACCCACTTATAGATCCATGATTGGGAGTTTGCTTTATTTGACAGGTACTCGACCAGATATTACACATGCAGTAGGAATGGTTGGAAGATTTCAAGCCAACCCAAAGGAAACTCATCTTCAGGCAGTCAAAAGAATCTTCAAATATCTTCAAGGGACCCAAAACTATGGCTTATGGTATCCTAGAAATACAGATCTCACTCTTCATGCTTACACAGATGCAGATTGGGCTGGAAGTGTGGATGATAGGAAAAGCACAAGTGGTGGTGCTTTCTTCATGGGTTCCAGATTAGTATCTTGGTTCAGCAAGAAACAGAGTTCGATTGCCTTATCTACAGCTGAAGCAGAATATGTGGCTGCAGCATCTTGTTGCACACAACTTCTTTGGATGATGCAGACCTTGCAGGACTTTCAAATCACTTGCACTCCACCGTCTCTATCTTATGTGATAATACAAGTGCAATCAGCATTTCAAAGAATCCAGTCATGCACTCAAAGACCAAGCACATACCAATCAAGTACCATTTTCTTCGGGAACAAGTGCTTGAGCAGAAGGTCAAGTTGGAGTATGTTCCTTCTAAGGAACAAGTTGCTGATATTCTCACAAAACCACTGCCCAGGGAAACTTTTGAATATCTCAGACAAAAGCTGGGAGTAGTTGATGCTTCATCCTGCTGTTGAAGCTTGTTGTTCTACAGAAAAGTTGGTATACGCAGGTTACGAAAGGTATATACGCGTATACACGCGGATTTATGCTGGGAAAGTCGCGTGTAAGGTGTACGCTTGTTGCAGAGATTATATCCGCGTACATACGCTGTTTCATGCAGGAGAAATCGCGTATATGAAGTTCTGAACAGCAAGGGCAAACTCTGGAGTTCTGAACAGCAATGGGTATGTCAGAATTCTTCAGGCACGGTTTCAGGGGGTGCAGCAGGCACAGGTTCAGGGGGAGCAGCTTAAAAGTCTCATAAAGCATTGTTGGCATTCAGATGTTTTGGTTGTTGATTTCAGGAAAGGAGCTCAGAAAGAAATCCTGGTTGCTGATCTAAAAGATGTTTATCATATGCTGCTGATGACTTTCATAAGTCTTGGTCTAGATCTGTTGTCTCTATGTCATGTATCTCTCTTGTGATATCTCTTTTATGGTGTCAAGGTCATGTAACGGCCTATGTTGGTTTCCCCACTATGCCTGGGATGAATGCTGTAATATAATTGGTTGTTTCTGATATGTCCCCTCTTGGTAGGGAGTATGGATGTATGTATTGAGTCTTTTGGTGATAGGAAGGTCCCTTATGGTGTATAAGTCTTGGTTCTTGTTGAAGAACATCTTTTGCAGATCTGGCCTACTGTCAGGGGGAGCATGAGTTAGCACAGCCAAGTAGAGGTATCAGCATGTCCTCAGGGGGAGCACAGCCCTTTGCCCTTGATGTCAAAGGGGGAGAGTGACTTGGTGTGGTGGTTGCCATCAAGTCCAAAGGGGGAGATTGTTGGCATTATGATTCAAGTGTTGTCCTTGATGGCAACTCACTCAGAGGTTGGTACAGGTGCTCAGAGGTTGGTACAGGTGATGGCAACTTAATCAGAAGACAAATCTTAGTACAGCATGCCAAGGAAGTTCATATACGCAGGTTCGTTAAGCCCAAGTCGCGTGTACACGCTAGTTGGTTTCAGAAAAAGCGCGTGTATGTGGAAAAGCACCTTTGGTCCATGGTGGTTAGTCCTTGGAAGTTGTGCCTATGGTTTCGGACCATTGTGTCTCGACGGGCGTGTCGATCCCTAGTTTTGAAGTTGATGGTATTGTGTTACTATGGTTTTGGCTCTTGGTATTGAGCAAGGCCTAAGGCTATATAAGGAGAAGAAGATCATTAGGCAAAATCATCTTTCGACAAGGCTTGAATATCTAAGAAAGAAAGAGATCTGATATGCAGGGTCTGGGTTGCTTGATATGAGCTAAGGAGAGATCACATCGGTGGATGGAAGACTAGATCTAAGGATAAATCGGGATCTAATGGTTTGAAATGCACTATTATGATATGGTTGATTATGCGTATTTCTAGATCTGCATACTGTCGCAATATTATGTTCTGGATCTAACTGATGTCTGGTACAGCTGCAAGTTGAGAGAATCTATTTTTAGATCTGTACGCAGGTTGGCTTAGGTAAAAGCGCGTGTATACGCGGGTTTCGCTCATTGAAGTAGCGTATATCTTTTAAAGCTTGATTTTTGGGTTTGCAGTTGGATCTGACTGTTATTGCAGAGTTCTGTAGACTGCTCTGTGGTCTGGTATCTGGTGATTGACAGGGTTCAGTGGTTCAGTGAATCAAAGTTTGATAATACTAGTATTGGTTGTTTTATGCTTCAATGATCTGTTGTGAAAGTTGAATGAATTGGGGTCTACAGATTGTAATGTTGTGCTTCAGGAATATCCAGTCTGAAAATGTATGAAAGGTGGTACCTGAAGGAAAGAAGGTTGTAGGTCAGCACCTACGTACTAGTATCTTGGCTAGTACAAGAGCAAAGGGGGTTGGAGCTCCCTTCCAAGGAAGTTTGGAGAACGAGAGAAGGTTGTAGCCTTCTGCAGGTTGTAGCCTGCGTACTGGTATAAGGCTGCACCAGTACAAAAGATTGTAAACTGAAGTTTCATATTAAAGAAAGATAGAGACAACTTGCAGCAGGTGGTTTTCACCCACATTGGGTTTCCACCTTATATCTTGGTGTTCATGTGTGTGGCTTTTGATCTGTTCTGTTATACTGCACCTGTTTACTGTTAATGTGGTGAATAATGTCCTGATGAACTTAACTGAAGAATAAGCTAACTAAATTATGAGTTTTCTTCTTATACGCTGTTTTATTTAGTCACAGTAGCGTGTACACGCTGGTTCACCTAACTGAAGTAGCGTATATGTTTCTGAGCATTGAAAAGTTTGATTGATATGATAATACTGATTCACCCCCCCTCTCAGTATTATTTCCAACAATAATGGCATTGTAAAGTTGTACAGTAGTGGGTGTGTTGGAAAAGGCAAGTGAACGTACAGAGACATATGGCGTGAGTGGGTAAAGAATGGATGGAAACTGCGCATGGTGTAGGGTGAAGAAAGTGGTGCTCTTGAGTCACTGAGTTGGACAATAATAGGGAAACATAAACCCATAGCTCTTTTACACACATATCACTTGCCAATTTCATATTAAAAATAAAAAACATTACATATTTTTTTTACTTGAATTTCATATATATTTCAAAGAAAGTGTGGGAAGACTAGTAATGTTAATATCAAAATTAGTCATATCACTAATGTGAATTTCAATGGGGAGGATAATAATTGTTCCATTCAATTACTCCAAATAGTATTAATTTTTCTTTATTTATATAAAAAAATTGATATTAAATCATCAAATTGGTATTAATTTTTTTTAATTAATATAAATATTAAAATATTTTATTTATGCTTTTCATCAAAATAATATATATATATATATATATATATATATATATATATATATATGAATGAAATACCAATTTTCAAATCTATAATAATTATAAAAAAGAATTATATGTATCTCAAATCCATAATAATTATAAAAGAAAATTATATATCTTTTTATAATGAAGGAACATAAGTCAACTTGTTTTCTGTTTTTAAAACTTCAATAATACATATATTTTTTATATTGTTTAAATATTTCAAAAATAATATATATGCAAGAATAAAATCATTTGTTTCAATAAATTATAAATTATTTTATTTTTTCAAACATTTAAAGTATATATATTTCATTTCTTATCAAGAAAAATTAGACCAAATTATATTTAATAATATAAACATTTATATATAACATCAAAATGACAACGATTTTGTGTTTCATAAGTATCATTTTGTATTATGAAATGAGAATTATTTTTCTTTCAAATTGGAAAAATTTAAATATCTAATTTTATATGTATTATGATTTGAACAATAACTTAATTGTGGAAGAATTTTTTTCTTGTTTATTAGTTACAATTTTGTCTTTTTTATTTTCTATTTTAACAGACACTCATATATATCTCATAATAGCACATAACAGCACATGGTACTAGTTCCTTTAATTCATGTTTTGATGTAATGATATACAATGTCTTACTTACTATGTAGGGAGTCTATACACTCCATAAAAGACTTGTGGATTTTTTGGGGTTAAAGCTAACACCCAAAACCTAGCTTTCTCCCACAATATGAACATAGCAACAACTCCCCCAAATCCAATCCCTGTTCCTATCGCCAATGCTAACAATGACATATTTTCATTTACACGACTCAACCATTCCACTTTAACATGAGGATTATTGCTAGTACTATTACCCTCTATCATATGGTTTTCCTTTTGATTACTACATCGATTGATAGGACACCCCCATAAGCATTTATTACTTTGAAATGAAGCCACATCAAAAGTTGAAAATTGTGTACCTGTTGGAATTGGTCCGCATAAGCTGTTACATGAAACATCTAGTACCCGCAACCAATGTAAGTTTGAGAGTTCTTGAGGAATTTTTCCACTCAAATTATTTTTGGTCAAGTCCAACACCTCCAAAGTAGATATGTTACTAAGAGATGTAGGTATTGACCCTTCAAATTGGTTCTCAGACAGATTTAGCCATTGCAAGCTGCTCATACTCCCTATGCTTGCAGGTATTTCTCCTACAAGATTGTTGTTAGACAAATCAAAGAAAGTGTTTTCCACATAAAAATCGACAACGGTATTGGATAGTGATTCTTGAAGTGGAATTAGGTCCATGTCATCTATTTCATTATTTTGTCCAAGCGAAGATACATTGGGTGCAAATCCCCTAAGCCTCTCAAGGTGAAATGGCATTCTTCCACTAAATTTATTGTTGGATAAATTCAAGTAACTCAACATTGTGAGATTTGTAATCCATTTAGGAATATCACCATGAATATTATTATAACTAATATTTAATATCACCAAGTTATGCAATAATGCAAGGTGATTAGGCAATTCCCCTGTCAACCTATTTGCACTTAAATCTAGCCATTCTAGAGAAGTGTAATTGCCAAAGCTCTTAGGAATTGGTCCCTCTATACTATTTTGAGATAGATCTAAAATCCTCAATGAAACTAGACCAATAATAGTATTAGGAATAGGGCAATAAATATTGTTATGGCTTATGTGCAAAGCCATAAGAGATTTTAATTGACCTATGCTATATGGGATGGCAGTTAAATTATTTGTATTTAAATTTAGAATTTGGATTGAGAGAAGATTTCCTAATTCGTTTGGAATTTCACCACTAAAATTATTATTTTGCAATTTCATAATCACAAGATTGCTCAAATTACCCAATTGAAATGGTATACTCCCAAACAATTTGTTTTCTTCTAAAATAAGGCCCTCTAAGTTATGCAACAACCCCAATTCATTTGGTATTCTACCATCCAAAATATTTTCAAATAAAAACAAGGACGTAAGTGCAATGTAATTGCCCAAATGCATAGGGATGTGACCACTAAAATGGTTAGATGAAAGGTCAAGATTGTTAGGATATTCCGACACATAGGATATAGTTAAGTTCAACTTGGTCTAGTATAGAGTTAGGTTAGAGTTAGGTAAAGTGTGTTTCTTTACCGTTGTACATTTTTTAACTTACAATCCGACGGTCACGATATGTAGTGATCCGACGGTTCACTCTCACCTCGGTATCACCGACACTTGATCCGTGGCTTGACACCCGATTGGTCCATGAGTTCTATTTAAAGCGCATGTAGGGTCATTGTTCGGGTAGTCCGTGCATGAGAGAAGCTTATGTAAATTTTCATTCTTTGATTAATAAATTGCCTGTAGTACCCACGTTGGGATAGGCCGTGGACTGTTTCCCTCCTTGCACTCTGAGGGTTTTAACCACGTCAAAAATACTGGTGTATTGATTTGAGATCTGGTTGTGAGCGGTGTCCTTTTGGTATTCTTTCTGTGGAACTTACCCTATAAATTCCTACATGGTATCAGAGCTATTTGAGGGCCGCGTCCGTTGGTGATCCAAATCTGAAGCCGGTAGAACTGCATGCGGCTGTCGTTTCCTAGATCTGCTGTTTCTGACTGCTTTCGGGCCGAGAGGACTGCTCTGTTGCGTTCGGAGCATCTGTTCCAGTGAGGAACCCCTTTCGTTTCACGCGAAAAGGTTTCCGGTAGCCCTAGCTGCGTCATTTTTCAGATCGGGAGGTATACAATGTTTTTTTTGCAGTTTACTGTTATTTTCTCTCTGCTTATTTCGGTCTTAGTTTATTTAGTTTTTTTTTAACTGGATCTATACCTTTCATTTCTGCGTATGCTCTTTGCCCTGCGACTCTGTGCGATCTGGGCAAATCAGAAACAGAAAGGAAGGATTTTTCTCATGCGTATGCTCTTTTCCCTGCACCTTAGTGTGATCTCGGAAAATCAGAAACATTGAGAAAAATATTTAGTTTTTCGGCTAAAGCTAACTTTGAGATTTTTTTTTTTTTTTTTTAAATTTCTAGTTTTTTGGCTAAAGCTAACTTCGAGCCGCAAGGTTCGTTTTTCTTTGCATATTCGTGTTGGGTTTTGTGTTTTGTGTTTTGTAGGGAAAAAGAGCTTTCTCAAGGCAAGCACGCAAACCAAGGCCCCCCCCCCCCCCCTCTCTCTCTCTCTCTCTCTCTCAAATTTTTTGTATAGATCAATTGGTTCAAAGCTATTTTAAGAGAGTAGAGGTCTTGGGTTCAAGTCTCCATTTTGTGGGGGCGGATTTTTTCATTCCCGCACATTCGCGCACTTTTCCGGCAACGTCAACAATTTTTTTTTCAAAAAGCCATAACTTTTTCATCCGGAAGCCTTTTTCAGAGCCGTTTTTTTTTAAAACCGCCTATTTTTTCGAGATCTATCCATTGGAACACTTACTTTCAGCATCTTCAGCTTCAGTTTTTTTTTAAAATGGAAAGTCCATGCCAAGTCATTCTTGACAGCACTAACTACTTCCAATGGGTAGCCTACATGGAAGATTTACTTAGAAGTAAAGGTCTCTTCAGAATAGCCACAAACCAAGAGAAGAAACCAAAAGATGAAGACAAGGCGGCAAAATGGGAAAATAGACAAGATCAAGCACGTGGTTTGATAGGGATGTCTATTTCTCCTGATCTTAGATTCCACATTGCAGGACTTGAGACTCCTCATGAAGCATTAGAAAAACTTGCTAAAGTTTTTGGGATTAAAAATGAAATTAGAGCCCATCAACTTGAAAATGAGCTGCTTACTTTGGATCCTAATAATTTTTCTTGCATTGAAGATTTCTTGTCCAAATTCAAGACCCTTAGATATCTCTTGGAAGGTGTTAAAGTTAAGAAAGAAGATGGTAACCTTATTTATTCCATCCTTACTAAGTTGGGACCAGCCTACTCTGTATTTGTTTCCACTTTCCATTCTACAAGGGAAGCTTTCATTTGTCAAGGATAAGACTACAAGGCCCCTTCCTTTGACTCCTTTTGTGATTCCTTAATAAGAGAACAAGAAAAACTCTTACACCTTGGTCTTCTTAATCTTGGAAACTCTTCCACGAAAGCGTTAGCCGCCCAGCAGCAACCAAATTCAAAGAATCCTAAGAAGTCATATCCTCAAAAGAATGGTCCTAAACCATCTCAGCCTCAAAATGAAAGATCATTTCAGCAAAATGATAAGACCAATAAAAACAAATGGAAGAAGACTGATAGACATTGTAACTTTTGTAATCGAGATGGCCACTTAGAATCTAAATGCTTTAAGAAGATGGAAGCCTTGGAAGCCGCAATGAAGAAACATAACATCCATGTGGAGCCTACTTCAACTTCAACTTCCGGAATGGCACTTTCTGCATGTCATTATCAATCATCTCAGTCTGGTTATGCATTAAATGTATCTTCTTCTTCTTCTCATTCTCATGAGTGGCTCATTGATTCTGGAGCCTCTTGTCACATGGCCAAAAACCAAGCCATGTTTTCTTCTTTAAATGATTGTAACACCAAAAATATATATATTGGTGATGATAGATCTCTTAATGTTGTAGGGACTGGAACTGTTCATCTAGACAATGGTCAGTTTAATGATGTATTATGTGTTCCAACCTTATCCTGCAACCTTCTATCTGTCTATCAGATAACTCATTCAGGTGAAGGTAAAATTGTTGAATTTTCACCTCATGATGTTGTAATCAAGGATCTAAAAGATCCTAAACAGATTCTAGCTACTGGTCTTGCTGATGATTCCAAAAGGTTGTATAAGTTTCACAACTTTGGGTCATCCAATCTTCCCTCAGTATTTGTTGCTCATAATGATGAAGTGAGCAAACTTTGGCATGAGCGATTTGGTCACTTAAACTATCGCTCCCTTCAGCATCTATGTAAAGAAAATATGGTGACAGGTCTTCCTATGGTATCTTGCAGAGATGGTGTTTGTTCCGGATGTGTACTCGGAAAACATCATCGGGACAGTTTTGACAAACGTGCCTCTTGGCACGCCTCAGCCCCTTTACAGCTTGTGCACAGTGATTTATGTGGTCCTCTTCCTGTTGCTTCATTCTCTGGCTGCAAGTACTTCTTAACTTTCATTGATGATTTCTCCAGACGCACTTGGGTATACTTCTTAAAACTCAAGAGCGAAGTATTTAACACTTTTTTGGCCTTCAAAGCCTTTGTTGAAAAACAATCTGGACATCAAATTCTTAAGCTAAGAACTGATAATGGTGGAGAATATGTTAAAAACACATTCATCAACTTTTGCACCGAAAATGGAATTCAAATGCAACATACTGTTCCATACACTCCACAACAAAATGGTGTAGCTGAAAGGAAAAATCGCACCTTAAAGGAAATGGCTAATTGTATGCTGCAATCTAAAGGACTCAGTCTTAGTTTTTGGGCCGAAGCAATTAATTGTGCAAATTATATAATCAATCGCACTCCTACTAAGGTTCTAGAGAATATCACTCCAGAAGAAGCTTGGAGTTCCATTAAACCAGATGTAAGTCACTTTCGTGTGTTTGGAAGTGAAGCATGGGCCCATATTCCAGATGAAAAGCATAAAGCTTTAGAACCTAAGAGTGAGAAATGTACTTTTGTTGGATATTCTGAAGATGTAAAAGGTTATAGACTTATTCCATTTAAGTCCAAAAATGTTATCATTAGAAGAGATGTAAAATTTGATGAAAATAAATCGGCCTGCGAGCCTAGTCCGGCGGATGTGCCACCTCTTCCTATCTCTTCTACTTTTGAAAACATTTCTTCTTCAGATGATGAAAGCGAGGATGATAATCCTCCCCCACCTTCTCAGGATCCTCAACTTCCAAGATGGGTCCGTGCTACTCGGGATGCAGCAGGTGATCTTGCCGGTGATCCTACAGATCAGCGACGTACACGTTCTCAGTTTGAAAGAGCCTCTTCTTTACTGGCTCAAGCTCCAGTAAATCATGATCCTGACACTTTTGCAGAAGCTTCAGGCCATCCACATTGGGAAGCAGCTATGAATGAAGAATATCATTCATTAATGACAAATGATACATGGGATCTTGTTCCTCTACCAAAGGGACGCAAACTTGTTAGATGTAAATGGGTTTACAGAACCAAGTATGGACCAGATGGGAAAGTTGATAAACATAAAGCTCGTCTCGTTGCTAAGGGCTTTTCACAGGTTGAAGGCATTGACTACACTGAAACCTTCTCCCCTGTTGCCAAAATGAACTCTATCCGCCTTGTTCTTTCCCTTGCTGCCTCTTTAAAATGGGAAGTCCATCAGATGGATGTTAAATCTGCCTTCTTGCATGGGGACTTGCAGGAAGAAATCTATATGGAACAACCCATTGGCTTCATACAAACAGACTCCAGCCTTGTTTGTCGACTTAAGAAATCCCTTTATGGCCTCAAGCAAGCTCCTCGGGCTTGGTATGCCAAAATGGATAGCTTTCTTTTAGAATCTGGCTTTTCTAGGTGTCATTCTGACAATACTGTCTACACCAAGAAAGTGGGCAACTCTCTTATCATCCTTGTTCTTTATGTTGATGATCTTATTCTTACTGGTAGTGATCCCAACCTTATAAACCATGTGAAGTCCAGCCTTAAAAGGAAATTTGAAATGACAGACTTAGGACACTTACACTATTTTCTCGGTCTTCAAGTCTTGCAATCCCAAGAGGGTATTTTCCTTTCCCAGTCCAAGTATGCTTGTGATATTCTTCGTCATTTTCACATGGAAGACTGTAAGCCAACACCTTCTCCCTTTCAGTCTGGAGTCAAACTTTCAGTCTCTTGTACTTCTCCTGAAGTTGATGCTACCTTATACCGTCAACTTGTCGAAAAACTCTTGTATTTAACCCATACTCGTCCTGATCTTTCCTTTGTTGTTGGCCTTGTTGCTCGTTTTATGCAAAATCCCCGTGAAAGTCATTGGAAAGCAGCTAAAAGAATACTTCGTTATGTTCGAGGTACAGTACAGTTTGGGATTCATTACAGTGCCAAAGCAGCTCCTCTGTTAGTTGGTTTCACTGATTCTGATTGGGCTGGTGACCCTGATGATCGGAAGTCTACTGCCGGTTATGTCTTCACTCTTGGTTCAGGACCTATTACATGGGCTTGTAAGAAACAGGCCGCCATTTCTCTTTGTCAGCAGAAGCAGAGTATCGTGGTGCCGTGGAAGCTAGTAAGGAAGCCTTGTGGCTTCGTCAGATCCTATCAGAGTTTGGCTTTGAGCAGCAACATCCAACCACACTTTGGTGTGATAATCAAATTTCCATTCAGCTATGCAAAGATCCAGTCCAGCATCAGCGCAGCAAACACATTGAACTACACATGCACTTCATCAGAAAGCTCATTCATGACCATGTTCTTGAAGTGCAATATTGTCCAATAGATGATCAGGTTGCAGACATCTTCACAAAGGCTCTCACAGAGGCGAAGTTCACTAAACTTCGATATATGCTTGGAGTTCAGGAAGTTGTCACTAAGGGGGGATAGGCTCTAGTGCCTCCTTCCTTCTCCTATTGTGTCATATTTGTAAATCCTTCAATCCTATCCCAAGTTGTTCTTAAGGGGGGATGTTAGGATATTCCGACACATAGGATATAGTTAAGTTCAACTTGGTCTAGTATAGAGTTAGGTTAGAGTTAGGTAAAGTGTGTTTCTTTACCGTTGTACATTTTGTAACTTACAATCCGACGGTCACGATATGTAGTGATCCGACGGTTCACTCTCACCTTGGTATTACCGACACTTGATCCGTGGCTTGACACCCGATTGGTCCATGAGTTCTATTTAAAGCGCATGGAGGGTCATTGTTCGGGTAATTCGTGCATGAGAGAAGCTTATGTAAATTTTCATTCTTTGATTAATAAATATCCTGTAGTACCCACGTTGGGACAGGCCGTGGACTGTTTCCCTCCTTGCACTCTGAGGGTTTTAACCACGTCAAAAATACTGGTGTATTGATTTGAGATCTGGTTGTGAGCGGTGTCCTTTTGGTATTCTTTCTGTGGAACTTACCCTGTAAATTCCTACAAAGATGATATATGTTTCCCAACGAACCCAAGGTGGAAGGGAGTGCACCACTGAAATTGTTCCTCCCCAGGTGAAGATAAGATAGGTTTCTCATGTAGCTTAAGGTGGATGGGAGAGGACCACTGAAATTGTTATATGAGAGGTGAAGATAAGACAGGATTCTCATTGAATCCACAATGGAAAAGAATGGACCACTGAAATTGTTAAATGAGAGGTCAAGATAAGACAGGTTTCTCATGTAGCTTAAGGTGGAAAGGAGAGGACCACTGAAATTGTTATCTGCAATGGATAATGTACGGAGAGATGTGTAGTTGCTCAAAGAAGTTGGAATAATTCCACCCAGATAATAATTATAATCGATGCCGAGTTGTTCCAACTCGATCAGGTGACCAAAGTCTGCTGGTATGGTCCCTGTGAAGCTGCTTTCTGAAAGGTCGATGCTTTTGAGGCGTGTGCAATTACAGAGTGCTTTGGGAATAGATCCTCCCAGATACTGATTTTCGCTAAGATCAAGTATTCTCAGCACTTTAAGCTGCCCAAATCCAGCTGGAATTCCTCTTGTAAAATTGTTACTTGAAATGGATAATGTACGGAGAGATGTGCAGTTGCTCAAAGAAGTTGGAATACTTCCACCTAGATTATTATCATTGATGCTGAGCTCTTCCAACTCGATCACGCGACCAAAGTCTGTTGGTATGGTCCCTGTGAAGTTGCTTACTGAAAGGTTGATCCTTTTGAGGCGTGTGCAATTATAGAGTGCTTTGGGAATAAATCCTCCCAAGTTGAAATTGTGGCTAAGATCAAGTATTCTCAGTGCTTTAAGCTTCCCGAATCCAGGGGGAATTCCTCCTCTAAAATAATTACCATAGAGATACAGCATGAGAAATAAGGAGAGGTTGGCTAGAAATGGGGAAAGGGTACCATTCAATCTGTGATCCTCATCCTCATCCTCATTGAATCTGGTATTAGGAAGTATTACAACGACAACTCTTCTAGTGTGTTTCCTACAGGTAATACCATGCCAGGAGCACACCTGTTGTGAGTTCTCTGCTTTCCAGTTGGACAACATTCCAGATGGATCCAATTTGATGTGTCTTTTAAAAGCCAGAAGAGCTTCAATATCCCTTTTCTCGTGACGGTACATTGAAGATCGGAATTTGTCACTTTTCTCGTCCAACACGGCACGTCCATTAAAATCAAATTCATCAGAAGAAGTTGAATCGCCACTAGTTGCTGCACTTATAGTTAGAGTGGCCACCATGAATAAGAAGCTATTAATTCCAATTTTCCTTAACCTTAATATTTGCTTGTGAATTTATTTAGTCTTCTTGTGTTCTTTATTTAGATATTTTCATCAAAAAAATATCAAGAAAAAGAATAGTAGCAACATAGAATGCAGAAATGAGGCTCTCATCCAGGGAAAAAACACCTCCAAGGGGAAAACCCATAAAAATATTCTCTTCTTATAGAATCTACTTCAAATGGGATAGCAAAGACCCAATCCCTAGACCAAGTCCTCCTCCAAGTACCAAGTCAGCCCTTCCAGTCATGTCTTTCAATAATCTAGCACCAACCAACTTCAAATTGCAACTTCAACTTTCCAACTTTAGTACTATTGCTTTGACTTTACAACTTTAGCCCTGTCGTTGTTGCAGAAAATATAAGTCAACGCTTCAAGAAGTCTTCCTTGATCAAGGCATCTCCTTCCAAGATCAACGAAGTCAAACCAAAATATCTTTCTCTCCCAGCTAATTGATACTGCAACTCGAACCTGCAATTTTGGCCTTCTTGGAAGCTACAGAAACCCTAATCCTTTGCATGTGTGTGAGAAATAGAACCCAAACACAAGATTTTCATCTTTCCTTTCTTCTTTTAGACCTTCACTATATTTTTCTCTTGCTTCCCACCTATAGATCCAACTTCCTTCTTCAAATCGAACTTGTGAGTGAGTGAGTCAGAAATGCGGTCGAAGTACTTGTATTTATAGCCTTTACAAGGGGTTGAATTGACTTCTTTAGGCTGACTTGAAGCTACCAGGACCGACTTGTACTTTTGGAGTTTCCAGGACTTTCTAGACTAAAAAATAATTCCTTATTTAATTAAATTTTTCCTAGAAGGGTCTTATAAACATGATGTTGACTTTCTTGACTCGTGATAGTAACTCCTATGACCTAACAAAACCTAGAAGCATGACGAACATGCCTTTACCTAGAATACCATCAATAATGAGCATGAAACCTATGCTTTAAAATAATAACTTTTTATTTTCTTCTCTTACTTGTTACATAGAATACATATTGAAATGAGTACAACAACAATTATGAAGACCGAAACTAGTTACATTTCCAACAAGTCTAGCAACAAATCTTCCTTACGCAACATCATATTATCCTCTATGAACATAACATTTGCTTCCTCATTTTTATTTTATTCTTCCCATTTCATAGGCTCTTCTTACTTTCATACCATTTTATATCAAAGTTATCACCCCCTACAATATCAAAGTATCACAATGGACCACCCATCTATATAGTCATCATGAATCACATGATTACATAGAAACCTAAGATTTATGGTCTATGTAATTTACTAACATTAATAAACTATTCAATAATAATAAATAGGACATTTACTATCTGCATATGGGGTAACTAAGGTGGAAAAATGGGGGGGAGGGGGGCGATGTTGTGTTTTTATTTCCCTGCCAACTGATGACTCGATGGGACGTGGCAACACCCCCTCCTCCCCCCCCACCTCTAGAGAACATTCATGTAACGAATAACATGAAACCATTGTTACAAGGAAACCCATGCCAACAAACACTTCAAGAGATATATGGAGGTATGTAATCGGTCACAGTATTGCACCCATGCATCGACTTGCTCACTGCAATCCTATCAATCCATCGACATTCAATCAGGATCCATTAATTGATGCCTCATTAGGATTCTACATGCTACCTATGACTTTTCTCAGCAAACACATAGATGAAGATCATTATATTGAGGTGGCCTCGACAATTATTTTAATGTATTCATGTAAGTTATATAAAGCGATGTATTAATATCAATTATGGGCAAAAGCATGGAGATGGGTCAATTTTTTTGGTGAAATAGGTTATGTTTTGGAGGGAAAAACAATGGCTCATGCGATCCATTCAAGCGCTAGATTGAGCTCCTTGGGCACTAAAAAAATAGCTCGATTGAGGGTTAAAAACTAACCCTTAATCTTTGAGAACGACGTTGCTCCCTTCAGCTGATCAAACAAGTCATCAATCCTCAACAAAGGGTACATATTCTTAATCGTCACCTTGTTCAACTACCCATAATCAATGAATAACTTGAGGGTACCCTCTTTCTTCTTCACAAACAACATTGGTGCACCCTAAGGCAACACACTTGGCCTAATGTAACCCTTGTCAAGCATTTCCTTCAATTGCAACTTCAATTCCACTAACTCTAGAGTGCTCATCCAATACACTGCCTTTGATGCTAGTGTTACTCATGGTACCAACTCAATAGAAAATTCCACTTCCCTGTGAGGTGATAACTCTGAGATATTTGTTGGGAATACATCCTGAAAATATTGTAAAACTGGGTACCTATTCAAGACCTCAGCACCCTCAACATCCTTACCTTTTTCATTGGAAATATGCACTGCAAATAAGACACACCCTTTCCTACAATTGTTCTTTGCCTACATACCTGTAACCATTCTAACCTGTGTCGCCTTCCTCTTATCATGCAAGAATCTCTACTCTCCATTGTCATCAAAGCACTCAATAGCCCTATCACATCAGTCCACCTTAGTACTATGAAGATACAACCAATCCATACCTAGAATCATACTGTACGAACCCAGTGGAAGTACATTCATATGTGTTGATGTAGACATACCATTCAACTCAAATGCACAAACTCTTACCCAATGATGAAATCATTTCTTAGTACCTGTAGCCAACTGCACTAACCAAGAATATGCATGTACTTCTTTATTCAAACCATGCTTATCCACCAGGTCATGATTGATATAACTATAGTTAGATCTAGGGTCAATCAAAATAGAAACAACTTGATCACAAATCTTACCTTCCATCTCAATAATATATGCATGTTGATCAACCTACTTATTATCCAAAGATGCATAAATTCGAGGAATACTCTGTCCAACATCCCCAACCATCTGTGCTTCTTAAGCACTGTAAATCTGCAGTATGCCACCCTAATGTTGCACACAATCTCTCCTGCGATGATCCTAGCCACAAGTCCAATACTATAAAGGCTTCCTGCCATCACCCTTGTTCTACTCCTCAAACTAAAATCCGTGTCCTTAGTCAGTTGTATTGAACCTCTTATGTGACACTACGTTCTCTTTGTTGCTTGTATCCGATAATATTCCTCGCTTCTTATCCCACTTTCCATTTTTATTGTCATTACCATTCCACTCATATTTGGATTCATACATATATTTTGATTGCTCATAACCACACTTCAAATTTTTTATGGCTTCCTCCATTGATCTAGGCTCATCAATATCAACCTTGTCCTTGAATGTTACCGACAACACAATGATGAATCTTTGAATCTTAGGTTTCTCCTCGTTAAGACAAAGTATATACCTCAATAAATCCAAGAACCTGATAGTATACTCATCGTTATTCATAGATCTTGTAACAACTCTGGTGAAAATTCAATGTAATAAAAGTAAATAAAGGAAAAATAATAACCACAGATGATGGGACACTTATTCCAAGTTGAATGTTGGGAAAAATCCTAGTGATGGGGATCACTTGTGATTATTTATGGCTAAGGAAATTGGCAAAGGCAATGGCTAAGGCTTTGGAAAGGAAAAATGCCATTTTTGGCACATTTAATTATGAAAATAATGGAAATTGGGAGAAAAGGGAGATGAAAGGTCACGGGTTGTATGTGAGGAGAAAATTGAAGGAAAATAATGGAAAATGAAGAAAATAGATGCCGCATTCATAAAAAGGCTTCTAAGGATCAATTGGAACCTTTTGTCAGTTCAGTTTTGGAACTTTGTCATTATTCTCTCTCTCTCATACTCTTGGAGACTTAGAATTTTCTTGGAGCACTCTTGGTGGGTGTGGTATACTTGGATTCTTTGATCAAGAAGGTAAAGGAAGAGCGGGAAAGAACAAGAGGGCATCGGGATCAATAGTTACATCATATTTTCTTGCAGGTATCGAGTTGCTTTGTTTCCTTCACTAGTTCTGGTATGCATCACATATAAATGTGGATTTTTGGTTGTGATTTGTCATTAGCATGGAGGATGGTCGGGATTGACAGTGGAATCCCTAGAATTTTCATTTCATGGATAGCCATGGTGATTGTGGATTTAATTTCATTGTTTGTTTTCTATTGGTTCTCATGTTTCCTTAGCTTGGGCTGAGTTACTAGTCCTAGAAGCCTTGGTTGGACAAATTCTCTGGAATCCCTAAGTGGGTTGAGTTACTAGTCCTAGAAGCCCTGGTTTGACAAATTCTATAGAAGCCCTACATAATATGTGGGTTGAGTTACTAGTATCGGAAGCCTTGGTTGGACAAACGCTCTGAAAGCCCTGGAAGGCTTGGATGGAGACCAATCTGATGATGGTTTTGTGATGTCCGATAGTGAGGTGGAATCACTATTTGATGGGTTGAGGTGGATGGCCTCTGGAAGCCCTGGATGGTTTTGATTGATGTGTTCTATGAGATCCCACATTCATGCTTATAATATGGCACAGGGGTTTATGGATGAAGAGAGGTTTGCTCAGCCATTCTAGGATTGGGTGGAACGTGGAAGTCCCATCCCGAGTTTAGATTTTGTATCATTAATGAAAGCTTATTTCTCCTTTTATTTCTATGAGTATTATGATGGATTATATGTGGTATATATGACTATGATTTCATTGATATTTTTGTCCCTATTATGTTGGTTATGTATGTGTTTTATAATAGCAGCCATGTGTGGCTCTCATCATGTTTTTACCTGTAATTGAATTATTAATGTATTTATAACCTAATGGATGGAATGGCAGTTGACGTGTTGAGGCATCAATGATTCTTAGCGATTCTCAGCTAGGTATGAGACCACTATGCTCAAAACTCTTATTTACACCTGTAGATTACATATTCACGATATGTTTGACGAAATGCATGTCATGGCTAGTAGGGGTCGAGTGAAGGTCTTGAACAAGTATTTTCTTTAGTATTGTCATTTCCATGTTATTTTACTGATATGAAGAGATGGTTCAATTCTTGGCAGTGACCTGGGCTCTGGGCCTGAAAAAGTGGCTCAAATCCCGGAGTTGTTGGCATATCATTGACAAATTTAGTCTCTGGTTGCTAGCAGGTAATCCTGTGAGAGGGAATTCCGGTTTCTTGACGTTGTCATGCCTACAACATGAGAGTGACCAAGGCTTAAGTTGTCCAAACTTTCAGTGGGACCTAAGGGAAAGATGTCTAGAGTATTGGATTGGTTCCTAAGAGTCCTATAGTCGATATTGAATGTTTTTATGGTGTGCTTCCACCGGTTGAACTTCATTAACGTGACTTATGAGGTTGAGTCATATCATAGTGGCCTCTTGTTGCATGTTTACCCCGACTGGCTAGTTGCTTGGGTAGATGTGGGAAGAGGGTGTTATAGAGTGGTATCAGAGCATGGCTCACCCCTCAAACTCGATGGGCTATGTGTTGGTCATGCATGCATGTTAATTTCATGTGTTTCTCTCACACTTGAATTCGATGTGCTTGTTGCATTTGCATGATTTTGTTCATGGTTGAAGTGATCTCGTCATTTGAAACTTGATGTTTTGTTGTGGAATGCATCAGCATGAGTATATGACTGGTTACATGTCGATTTATGTCACTTACATGTATCATTGTAGTATGATTGGTTACATTCTTTTATGTTTGGTTACATTATTATATGCCCGGTTACATGTATCATTTTTGTAGGTTTGATTTCAAGTATCGTGCACCCATGCTTGATCAAATGTGTTTAGGCATATGTGTGGATGGTTATGCATCACTTATTCATGTTCATGTTTTTCTATGGTCAAGTGTATAATGACTTAATGATGGTGGTTTTCATGCATGAGGTTTGGTGTGTGTTATTATTGAGATCGCGCATTGATGACTAAACCCTAGCTACAATGATGGTTGCATGGTCATGTGCTTATGTGTTAGGTTTCTATAATACTAGTGATTCCCCCATTACTATTGTCATTGTATCCCTTATTGTTATTGTTGTGCCCCTATTGTCTCCATATTGTTATTATTGTGCCCCATATAATACCTCTATTATTATTTTTGTGCCTTTATATTATTATTGTTAGGTCGGCTTGGTTATATTGTGACCCCTTAGACTCCTATATATAGAAAGGAGGTTTTCTCATTTGAATAATCCAAGAATTGTTCATTTGTGTAATGTAAAGGAGGTTCCCCCCTCGAAGAGGCTGAATTCTAAGACATTGATCTATCTTTTCTATCTTTTTGTGGGATGGTTCCATAACATTTGGTATCAAAGCTTTGGATTCTAGGGTTTCTCTGCTCCAAACAAGTCATCGTGGAATTTCAGCTACAACTTTTTTCTGCAATGTTTCAGAAGATAAAAAAAAAACCCATTTGAGACTAAATCTTGCTAAACCTTTAGTCTGAATTTCAGATTTTGTCTCGCTATATTTTCGGATATAAGATCTGAGCAGTTTATGGTTTTTTGCAAGCTCCATAATCTCATCTAAAATAGGTTATCATGGAATTCTCACTATAACTCTTTCGCTACAAAGTTTCAGAAGCTAAAAAAAAAAATTCCCATTTGTGAAGAAATTGGTCTAAACATCGGCTTTGAATTTTAGATCCTGTCTCGCTATATTTGCGGAGATATAATCTGAGGAAGTTAGGGTTTTTGTAAAATCCTGAATTACATTCCAAACAGGTCACCTTGGAAAAATCATCATAACATTCGCTCTCAGCATTAGATTGATTTTTCGTAAGAGGTTACAGAAAGAGGACAGACTGTAGTTTGTTTGGGTATCATTTTTACAACCTAAGGTTGAAACAGTGACCTGCGGCACATCGTACAAGTTCGCTCTACTGAACTAGTTTATACTCAGGTCATCATGGGAGATTTGTCATAACTCTTCATTGGATAATCCAATATTGATCAGACTTGCGGGGTTAGAAAGATTACTCAGAGGGTAACAACAAGAAGCAATTTCAAACCTGGGAGATCCAAAATTATAGAGATACATCAGATTCAGTATCGAGCTCCCACAAAGTGAAAAAATGTGTGTAGTTTTTTTTTAATTTTTGCATAAAATTGGTTTGAAAAATTATTTTGAATCAATTCAAAAGGCATAATGAAGCATTATTATCGGTAATTGATGCCCCAAAGAAAGAAAATGGAAACACCTAGTAAGCAACCTGAAATCTCTAGCATGACTCATGAAGAAGAGAAAGAAATGCAACATGATATATCAAAATTACGAGACCAAGTGCAACAAATTTCACTCGCACAAAAAGTAACAGAAGATAAGATGGATGGTTTAAAGAAAGGCGTAGAATCTAAGATGGATGGTTTAAAGAAAGGCGTGGAAGCTAAGATGGATGGTTTAAAGAAATGCGTAGAAGCTAAGATGAATGACGTGGAAGCTAAGATGGATGGCATGGAAGCTAAGATGGATGACATGGAAACTAAGATGGATGATTTAAAAAAAAGCATGGAGGATTTGCAAACAAATTTTAAGACAGATTTGACAAAGTTTCTACAAGAAATGCTTACTAATGGCGAAAGGGTAGTAAAGGGAACTCATGATGAGAAAAAAATAAATGTTAATCATTATTTCATAGACTCTAACATTGGATGAAGAACCATCATGTTCCAAAGATTGATATGAGGAATTTTGATGGCAAGGATCCCAGAACATGGATACTACAGATGGAGCAATTTTTCGATCTCCATAATGTGCAAGACACACAAAAGTTACGCATTGCAACTTTATATTTGGAACCAAATCAATTTGTATGGTATCAATGGCTTTGCTCTCATAAACAAATTGTCACTTGGGCTATTTTTACAGATGAGATGATAGCACATTATGAGGATACAAAAAGAAACACTTTTTTTAGCCAATTGATAAATCTCAAACAAAAGGGTTCAATGATGGATCACATTGAGGACTTCCAAAAATTGAATATAAGGGTAAAAGATATTCTAGAGGAGCATAGGATTGATGTGTTCATAGGGACTTTAAAAGATAACATCCAACATGAGGTTCACATTTGGAAACCAGATTCATTGGAGAAGGCATTCAGGTTGGCAAGAAAAATGGAAAGCAAAATTATGGCAACAAGGAAGCCTACCACTCACAATCATAAAGATGGAAGTGTTACTGCCCCTAGCCATCCACAACCTACAAGGTTGACACCAAAACAATGGGAAGAAAGAAAAGCAAAAGGGCTTTGTTATAGTTGTGATAGAAAATACACTAAAGGTCATAAGTGTGTTGAGAATAAATTATTTTACATAGATTGTGAAGAGGAGGAAGAAAAGGAACAAGAAACATCAAAACAAGAGGATATACACCATGAACAAACCCTAGAAAAAGAAGAAATTAATACAACTATATCTTGTAATGCATTGGCTAGAATTACCACTCCTCAAACTATCAAGATAGAAGGGCATATCAAGAAGAAAAAGGTAATAGTGTTGATTGATTCGGGAAGTACCCATAATTTTATTCATTGTAAGATAGCCAAGGAATTGAATTGCTTCCTATATCCAACACCAGAGTGTCAAGTGATGGTTGCAAGTGGAGGAACTATAAATTGCTCAGGAGAGTGCCATAATATAAGGTTATCCATGGGAGAATATGTATTGAATAGCCGAATGCTTTCCATTCCAATGGGTGGTGTTGATATTGTACTAGGAGTCTAATGGCTACAATCCTTGGGTACAATAGCTTTTAATTTTCAAGAACTTTTCATGAAATTCTCTTCAGAAGGAAAGGAAGTTGAATTAAGGAGTATCACAGGGAAACCGGGAAAGATAATCAGCTCTAATGGAATGACAAAGCTTCTAAAGAAAGAACAACAAGGCATAATTGCACAATTATGTTCACTAGAGGTTCCCACATCAAAATCATCCATTTCTCCAAATCTCCAAAAAGTATTGGACAATCATTCCAAGGTATTTGAGACTCCCAAAGGCCTCCCACCTATTTTTGATCATGATCATGCTATTAATGTAATTCTAGGAAGTGTTCCTCCAAACATCGGGCCTTACAGATATCTCTATGTCCAAAATATTGAAATTGAATGTATGGTTGCAGAAATGCTAGAGGCTAGTATAATTCAACCTAGTCAAAGTTCTTTCTCTACTCCAGTAGTATTGGTTCACAATAAGGATGGATCATGACACATGTGTCCAGATTATAGGGAGCTCAACAAGCTCACTATTAAAGATAAATTTTGCATTCCTGTCATGGATCCATTTACTTCACCAAGTTGGATCTTCGTTCAGGATATCATCAAATCAGAATGCAGACTGAAGACATTCCAAAAACAACATTTAGAACTCATGAGGGTCATTATGAATTTTTGGTCATGCCTTTTTTCCTTACTAATGCACCTTCTACATTTCAAGGTTTGATGAATTCCATTTTCAAACCCTTCCTTAGAAAATTTGTGTTAGTATTTTTTGATGATATACTAATCTACAACAAGTCTTGGAAGGATCATGTCCAACATGTTGACATGGTGCTCAAACTATTGGAGGAGAAACAATTATATGCTAAAATCTCCAAATGTTTCTTTGGAGTACAAGAAGTGGAATATATGGGTCATATTGTATCTCATGAAGGTGTTAAGGTAGACCCTAGAAAAATTAAAACCATTAAGGAATGGAAAATCCCAAAATCCATAAAGCATCTACGAGGATTTCTCGGGTTGACAGGGTATTATCGCAAGTTTGTTAAGAATTATGGGAGAATAGAAACACCTCTAACAACATTATTGAATAAAGATGTATTTTCATGGACTCCATAAGCAACGAAGGCCTTTGAACATCTTAAAGAGGCAATGTGCCAAGCACCAGTCTTAGCTACACCGAAATTCACAAAAACCTTTATTGTGGAATGTGATGCCTCAGGAAATGGAATTGGTACCATTTTAATGCAATAAGAAAGACCCATTGCTTTCGAAAATCGTCCAATCAAAGGAATGTATTTACATAAAGCTATTTATGAGAAGGAAATGTTGGAAATACTACATGCACTTAAGAAATTGCGACCCTACCTAATGGGAAGACACTTCAAGGTAAAAACAGATCATGATAGTCTTAAGTACTTTTTAGAACAAATATTATCCTTAGAAGAGCAGCAAAAATGGGTCACAAAGATGTTTGGTTATGAATTTTAAATCATCTACAAAAAAGGGAAGAAAAATGTTGTGGCAAATGCACTCTCAAGAAAGGATGAGGATGTGGAAGCATTTCTTTGCGCCATTTCTATTATCCAACCAGATTGGATAAATGAAGCAAGGGATGAATGGAAGAATGACGAAGAAGTGTGGGCACTCATTCAAAAGATACAACAAGATCCCAGTACATCTGATACATTTAGCTGGAAAAATTATTCGTTATGGTACAAGGATCGGTTATACCTATGTAAGAATTCCCAACTCAAACAAAATATTCTTTTGGAATTGCACACCTCTCCCTTAGGAGAGCACTCAGGATTTCTAAAAACCTACCATAGGGTTAAGAAGGATTTTTTTTATAGATGGACTTAAATTGGATATTCAAAAGTTTGTGGTGGAATGTTTGGTTTTCCAACAAAATAAAGTTGAAACAATTAAGACCCCAGGACTATTACAACCTTTATCCATTCCAAGCCAACGTTGGGAGGAGGTTTCAATGGATTTTATCATAGGTTTACCCAAGTCTAAAGGAAAGAGTGTTATCTTGGTGGTAGTTGAAATACTTACCAAGTATGCACACTTTTGTGCATTATCTCATCCATTTAAAGCGATTACAATTTCTACTGCATTTATGGAAACAATTCAAAAGCTACATGGAAACCCAAAGATTATTGTAAGTGACAGAGATCCCATTTTCACTGGAAATTTTTGGACAAAATTATTTTCTTGTCTTGGTACTCAGTTAGCTCATAGCTCATCTTATCATCCTCAATTTGATGGGAAAACTGAGATAGTAAACAAATGTTTGGAAGGATATCTTCGTTTCTTTGTATCTGATAAACAGACACAATGGATCAAATGGTTGCCTCTGGCTGAATGTTGGTATAACACTTCCCTCCATACTGCAACAAAAATGACCCCATTTATGGCACTTTATGTATATCATCCACCATCCATCACATCATATTTAAGAGAAAATTCTAAGGTTCAAGCAGTGGAAGATCACATCAAGCGTCAACAACAAGTTCTCCAACTCTTAAAGGATAACCTTATCTTGGCACACAATAGAATGAAACAACAGGTAGATCAACATCACGACGAAAGAAGTTTTGATGTAGGTGATTGGGTATTCCTACAGCTACAACCATATAAACAAATGTCCCTCAAGCAAGCTAAGAAGGATAATAAATTATCACCAAAGTATTATGGTCTGTACAAGGCGTTGCAAAAGATAGGAACTATGGCATACAAATTGGAGCTTCTTGCAGCTTGCCAAGTACACTGAGTGTTCCATGTTTCATGCTTAAAGAAGGTTATAGGTGACAAGCTTCCAGTTCAAACAATTTTGCCAGAACTTGATGAGGAAGGAAAAATCATATTGGAACATGAAGCAGTCAAAGAAACAAGAACTCGACAGCTACGAAATCGATCAATTTAGAGTATCTCATCAAGTGGAAGAACTTACCCGTTGAAGATTCCACATGGGAGGATGAGAATTTTATACAGAAGCATCCAGAACTACTCAAGCATTGAGGAAAACACATTTTTGAAGGAGAGGGGCATGTTAGGTCCCTATAATACTAGTGATTCCCCCATTACTATTGTCATTGTATCCCTTATTGTTATTGTTGTGCCCCTATTGTCCCCATATTGTTATTATTGTGCCCCATAGAATCCCTCTATTTTTATTTTTGTGCCTTTATACTATTATTTTTAGGTCGGCTTGGTTATATTGTGACACCTTAGACTCCTATATATAGAAAGGAGGTTTTGTCATTTGAATCATCCAAGAATTGTTCATTTTTGTAATGTAAAGGAGGTTTCCCCTCGAAGAGGCTGAATTCTAAGGCGTTGATCTATCTTTTCTATCTCTTTGTGAGCTGGTTTCATAACATTATGTTTTATGTTTCTATATTTTGTCATGATTATGTTATACATGTATCACGCTGATTTGTTGATCTTGTAGACTTACAATTAACAAGACTTTTAACCATGGATATTACCAACCATACCATACCATACCATACCATACCATACCATACCATGGGTCATCAATACCACATGCCCAAAATCCATTCACATCTCACAATCAAAATATTTTATAATTTTTTTTTTTTTTTAATTTAATTCTATTACAGTTTTGGGCCAAGAGACACTCTCCACCCCAATATGGAAGAGTTGTTGTAATGTCTAGTTATATTATGTTATCTAAACATTTTGACCAGGTCAAATTACATAAAAATAAAAAATAAGATTATTAATTAAACCATTTTGACTCAGTAAAATTATATAAAAATAAAAATTAAACTAAAAAAATAAAACTAATAAATAAATCAACCTAGATCCATCTGAACTACGAATATATAAAGCTCCGACAGGGATCAAATCTATCAAGGTGCAAACCTTTCTTCAATTTTTGCACTCAGAAAAGAGGTTTTCACCTTGAGAGATTTGATTTGTAACATGTGCATCCCTTCTAATACTACTCATATGGAGAAATTAAAACTTAGTAAAATAAAACAATTTATTTATTCCTTATTTATTGCTTTATTGCTTAATCAACCATAAATGTTTATAAATTGAATTCCACCATGATAAACATCAATAGGAGTCTAGTATTTAGGTTATATGTAAAGTTTCCAAAAATATGCAATGATTACATTTTCCTCATTAATTTTTAGGTTTTCATATGCCTCACACCTAACAAATCTACAGGTATAAGGTTTGTGCATATTTAATGGTTGGTATTCACATGTTTTACCTATAATGTGTATATGTTATAATTGTTTTGGCAACAAATATTAATCTAGCCCATACCGACACATCATGTCAATCTATAGATCATTGACATGCTGTGAGGAGTACCTACTATATTAATGACGATCCATCTCAATCTCGTTGCTAGGGTTGTTTGCCCTAATTTGGGCCATATATCTCGAAGGAGTGAATCTAATGGTGGAGGTTGCTCTAGGATGGTTGAGGCAACTGACTGCCTCCCTAGCCTTGACTAAAATTCCCCATTCTCATTGAAACTGCTTGGAGCTCTGCAACCGATCTCCTGTAGGGTTTTGATAATGCTTGAGAATTGTTCACCACAGGTACAAAATTTTTCTCTCTAAGTTTTTCCAAGCCATGACCATCAACACCATAACTTGTTTAGCAAGTTTTTTTTTTTTTATATCCCTTGCTCACCATATATTGGTGATTGCAGGCTCAACGCCCAACATCCATGACAGGTTGTTCACTAGAGTCTTGGTTGGTCATGCAACACAAGTACTCACAACAGAGTTCTTCGATTATCCTTATTGAAGATTTCAACAATTTTTACCAGCATCCTTACCTATTCTCCTGTGGGTTTTTCCTACGCCACTACACCAAGGCCAGCTACCCTTGATAGGTGAGAACCAACACCAGTTCTTTGTTGTGTTTTACATTCTTCCTTATTACTAGGTTTAAAGCTAAGACTTCAATTAACTTGCACCTTTATTAATTTGTAGGTAAATGGTTACAGGTTCCAATTGTTGTTGGCTATCAAGTAATTTTCATAGTGATAACATTAGCTCCCCCACTCTTTATTGTACCAAGTTATCCTACATGGCAATGTTAACTTACCCAAATTTTCTCCCTCATTGGCTTTTATAAAGCTCACGACTAGGGTTTCATTGTTTGTTTTATGAATCCATCCAATTTACGAACAAAGTTTTGATTAGCCAGCCCTAGCGTTTGATAGTGACATAGCTTGTCCGGTTTGAGTTAGAAGTTAGGGTCTATCCCGATAATAAAATTGTCAATTGTGTTTCTATTATATCCAGTTCTATAAATTATGAGGCCTCATTTTCTGCTATAATTACCCAACAATATTTTATGTACAAAGATCTTTTTGTTACATTTTCCTTGGGCAGTAATATGATCTAGGAGAAGATATCGTTTTCACTATTTAAAGTGGTTTGATTTTTCTTAAAAAGGTTAATTATGCAGCAATAACCTGTAATGCATGAATGATAATTTCCTCTCTACAAGATATGGCAAAGGAATATGAATTCTTGTATGAAACTATCTAAAAGTTCTGCTTTGTTGTTTCTTTTTCGTTGTGCAGTTGTGATAAATTTTCTTCCCTTTTATGTCCTACAGGTTCTTGAAATAAGCTAGTTTCTCGACATCTTGACACCTAAATTATTCTATTAAAAGTTCCATTAGTTTTTAATATATTCTGTTAACAAATTAATGTAACTGTAAAAAGAACACTCATCGTCTGATTACTAAGGTCCAACTCTTCTGCATTAGAAGAGAAAGATGGTAGATTTTTCTATAGTAACTACAATATTTCTCTTTGGGCGTTCAAGTGAATATACACATTTATTGTCTTGTTGGTAATTAATTTCCAGTGATTTAATGGAGTTCATTTGTTTACTGTCTTGAATTAAAAGTTGCATGTTTTAAATGATTACAACTATTTGTAGGAGTGTATCAAATGGTTATAGGTTGCATATTTCAAGACTTTTCTGTGGTACTGTCTGCATTTTCAGTTCATCTATTTGTATATCTTGATTGTTTACCCTTTTAAAAGTCTCGGGGTTGTTCCTAGTAGCCAGTGAACTGTCTAGCTTCATGAACTAACCTGATTCCTTAATCAAAATCATAATTTACAGAAACTTGGTCACCTAGTCACCACTCTAGGTTACCCAGTGCTACAGCTATACATATTATTTTCCCTTTTGATGTTTAATTCTGGAAAAGTACTTTTTCAATTGTTTCTTTGCCCTCTTATTACTTACTTCTATATGGTGACCACCTAACCTTGACTGTAATTCCAGACAAGACATTCTACATATATTTAATCATTTTCTTTTTCTATAACTGTCTTAATCACATATTTCTTTTTTGAAAACATTATGTACAAATAATCAATCAGTTTTCTGGAACATTTTTCCTAAAACCCGGTCTTTCATCAGTTCTTTACTAAATGTTGACAAATAAAAAATTCCAAGAGAGTCTACCAAACCTTTTCCATATCCATAATTATTTAGTCAGAAACCTCCTCTTACACAGACATATAAAAATAAATAGTAGGGCGATTTCAGTACTTATCTGCATCCTAATAATCTGTTCTGGAAAACTCGTTCAAGAAGACCACTCCTCCTTATCAATGAGAATGACTATTACATCCATTTCTCCCCCCTAGCTCTCCCAATTTCCAGAGATTTTGTTCGACTGAGAGTCCTTTTGGTAAATTAATTTGCATCAGAGCTTCACTTAGCCTAGCAAGAACTTACAATCTTCTATTTGACTTAGATCCTTCCACTTGTCCTAACCAGCTCAGGATTCACTCTTAGGGCAACGTCATGCCTCCAATGAGTGTCCTCCTCTAAACTCCTTTCAGCCAAAAATACCAAGAGAAACATCCTTCTCTCCGAGATTTTCCTTTAAATCTAAGTTGTAGGAGAATAACTGCCCTTCCCAACTGTCTGGAAATTGGGAAATCTTGTGGGTCTTCTTGTGAGTTTTCCTTTCTAGATTAAACATTAATCATAAAAATAATAATAAACTTCTTTTAAGATTGTATCAAAATTTCATTAGGTTCTTAACCAACCTAAAAATTTACCAAATTCAAAGTAAAGTAATTAACAATAATTCTAACTGTCTTTTTTCAAATGCAACTTGGGGTGTTACATCTCCCCCCCTTTACGTGTAACACCATCCTCGGTGTTGACCCAGTCTTGAAGAAAACCAGGATAAGTTTTTTGTAAAAAGCTTTCATATTCCCAAGTAGCTTCCTCTGAGCTAAACTGCTTCAACTGCACTTTAACTTGGGTGATAGCTCACGTCCATAGCATTATTTCTCTCAGAAACTCTTCATGTGGCTCAACCTGTAACATCAATTATCTATGTCATTAATCGTGCGGTACTAGGTCAAGGAAATAAATAAATAAATAAATAAATATATATATATATATATATATATGTTGTTAATACCCCCTTTACCTGCACATCTTGCCAATTAATGATGTGTCTCGTGTCATATACATATTTTTTTAACAATGAGACATGAAATACATTATGGACTCATATGTGACTAGGTAATGCAAGTTGATAAGCTACTGGACCAATTCTTTCCAAAATTTCAGAGGGTCCACAGTAGCGAGGAGCTAACTTCGTACAACCCCCCATCTTAAGGAACTCTTTTTGGGCTTCACTCTCACATATACATGATCACCAACATGAAATTCTCTATATGTTCTTTTTTTATCAGCATAAGCTTTTTTTCTATCCCGAGCAACTTTTAAATTTTGTTGTAGCTTTCTCACTGTCTCCTCCATTTCTATCAATGTATCTGGCCACGATATCAGCTTATCCTCAGGATTGCTCCAGTTAGTTGGTGTTCTACACATTTTTCCATACAGTACTCCAAATGGGCCCATCTTTAGAGATTCATGGTAGTTGTTGTTGTATGCAAATTCAACTAAGTGAAGGTACTCTTCCTGCTTAGTTGGTTGTTGCATTGCATACATCGTTAACATGTCTTCCAAGACTTGATTTACTCGTTCAATTTTCCTGTCAGTTTGTGTGTGATATGCAGTGCTAAACTAAATTTCAGTTCCCAAACCATAAAATAAGGCTTTCCAAAATTCAAAGATGAATTTAACATCTATGTTGAATATCACTACTTTAGGAAGTCCATGTAATCTAAAATTCTATTTCATGAATATATCAACAATTTCTACAGTTTTATAAGTGGATTTGACAAGAATAAAATGAGTTGCTTTTCTTAACTTTTCCACCACCACCATGATGGAATTTTTTTGTTTCCTGAATCTAGGAAAACCTATTATAAAATCCAACATAATTGTATCTCATTTCCACTCGGGAATAGGAAGTGGGTGAAGCAGAACAACTAGATGCTAATGTTCCACCTTAACCAGTTGAAACTCTAAGCATTTAGCTAGGTATTCTATGATATATCTTCTCATACCCAGCTAAAAATAACCCTTTTTAATTGTAGAAAATAGCTTTTGATAGCCCGGATGTGCTATATATGGACTCCTACGAAATTCATCTAACATATATTGCCTAGTAGTTTTTTGATTTGGCATATAAATCCTCCCTGTAAAAGTCTGCAACTGGTCTTTGTTTATTCCATAATTAGTTTTTTCTCCAGAATCATGTATTTGCTTAGCTTACTCCCACAGGAATTCACATTCAGGGTCTTTCATAACAACTTCTCTAATTTGATTTGAGAATTTAATTTCTATATGGTTGAATGATATTTCATATACGTGATGCAATTTCCTACTTAAGGCATCCGTCACCTGATTTTCCTTTCCTTTCAAATGTTTGATGTCGAAATCAAATTCGCCCAGGAAGGTAGTCCACCTTGCTTATTGTGCATTTAAATTGGGTTTCTTAAAGAAATTTGTTAAATTGCTATGGTCTATCATTAAGAGAAACATTTTTCCTAATGAATAATGCCACCACATTTTCAGGTTTATGCACCACTACTATCAACTCTAGATCATACGTTGGATACCTCTGTTCATGATCCTTCAGCTTATGTGATTTATAAGCTATCACTTTTCCTTACTGCATCAGCACACCACCAACTCCCTCTTGACAAACATCCATGCATACAATAAATTCCTTCTCAAGGTCCACTACCTTTAGTATAGGGGTTGTGGTTAATAATTGCTTCAAGAGTTTAAAGTTTGCTGACATTCAGTTGTACACTGAAAGGCTCTTCCCTTTTTCTGCAAAGAGGTAATAGGATAAGCAATTTTGGAGAATCCCTTTATAAATCGTCGGTAGTAAATTGCCAAACCCATGAAAGGTCTAATATCTACCACATTTTTGGGTACAGGCCATTGCATGATGGTTCTAATCTTCTCAGGGTCTATGGCTACACCCTCTGAAGAGATAATATGTCCTAGATATTGGATCTGGTCTTTATAGAAATCACATTTGCGGTATTTAGCGTACAACTAATTCTCTCGCAAAAATTGCAATACTATACGGAGGTGTTCTTTATGTTCCTCCAAATTCTTGGAGTAGATCAGAATATCATCAATAAATATTAAAACAAATTTGTCTAGATAGGGGTGAAAGACACCATTCATCAGACTGATAAAGGTTTCTAGAGCATTAGTGAGTCTGAATGATAACACAATAAATTCATAATGCCCATAACATGTTCTAAATGTTGTTTTGCAAATATAATCTTCTCTTATTCTAATATGATGGTAAACTGATCGAAGGTTACTGTTCTAGGAGCAGATATCATTCTTGCTATTTACATTGGTTTTTTTATTTTCAAGGTTAATTATGCAACAATATCCTGTAATGCATTAATGATAATTTCCTCTCTACAAGATATGACATGGGAATATAAATTCTTGTACAAAAATGTTTGAAAGTTCCACTTTGTTGTTTCTTTTTCATTGCGCAACTGTGATAAATTTTATTCCCTTACATGTCCTATAGGTTCCTGAAATAAACTAGTTTCCTGACATCTTGCCACCGAAATCATTCTATTAAAAGTTCCATTAGTTTTTAATAGATTCTGTTAACAAATTCCTTTAACTCTAGAAAGAACCCTCGTCGTTTGATTACTAAGGTCCAACTCATCCGCAACAAAAGAGAAAGATGATAGATGTTGCTATAGTAACTACATTATTTCTCTTTAGGCGTTCAATTGAATATACACATTTCTTGTCCTATTGGTAATTAATTTCTAGCGATTGAATGCAGTTCATTCATTTACTGTCTTGAATTTAAAGTTGCATGTCTAAAATAATTACAACTATTTGTAGTAGTTTTAGTTCATTAATTTGTATGTCTTCATTGTTTACCCTTTTAAAGGTCTCAGTACTGTTACTAGCAGTCGATGAACTGCCTAGCTTCGGGAACTAACACGATTCCTTAATCAAAGTCACAATTTATAGAAAACTAGTCACCTAATCACCACTCTAGGGTACCTAGTGCTTCAGCTATACATATTATTTTTCGTTTTGATGTTTAATTCTAGAACATTACTTGTTCAATTGTTTCTTTTTCCTCCTCTTACTTACTTCTACAAGGTGACCACCTAACCCTGATTGTAATTTCAGACAATAAATTCTACATATATTTAATCATTTTCGTTTTCTGTAACTATCCTAATCAAAGATTTCTTTTATGAAAACATTTTGTACAAATAAACAATCAATTCTCTGAATCATTGTTCCTAACAACCATTCTTTCATCATTTCTTTACTGAATGTTGACAAATAAAAATTTCTAATAGAGTCTACCAAACCGTTTCCTAATTCATAATTATTTAATCAGAAACCTCCTCTTACACAGACATATAAAATAAATAGTAGGGCAATTTTAGAACTTATCTGCATCTTGATAATCCATTCGGAAAACTGGTTCAGGAAGACCACTCCTCCCTACCAATGAGAACGCCTATTACGTCTAGTTCCCCCCGAGATCTCCCAATTTCGAGACAGTGAGTTCGTCTGACAGTCTTTTTGGTCAATTCAATTGCATAAGGGCTTCACTTATCCTAGCGAGGATTTACAGTCTTCTATTCGACTTAGAGCTTTCTACTTGTCCTAACCAGCTCAGGAATTCACTCTTAGGGCAGCGTCCTACCTCCAATGAGTATCCTCCTCTAATCTTCTTCCAGCCATAAAGAACAAGAGAAACTTCCTCCTCTTCGAGATTTTCCTTGAAATCTCTAAGTGGTAGGAGTATAACTGTCCTTCCCAATCATCTGGAAATTGGGAAGACTTGTGGGCCTTCCCGTGAGTTTTCCTTTCGAGATTAAAACATTAATCATAAAAATAACAATTTTTTTTAAGAGAGTATCAAAATTTCATTAGGTTCTTAACGAGCCTAAAAAATTACCAGATTCAAAGTAAAGTAATTAATAGTAATTCTAAGTGTTTTTTTTTCTAATGGAATTTGGGGTGTTACATGATCCCTCTAACACTCTTGATAGATCGGAGCTAATATGGATCTAAATTGGTATGGAGAGATAAATTGGAGAAATGATAATTGTAAAGATAATAATAAGGAAACATAAATGGGGTCGTGGACAATAAGAGGGGAAGATAAATGGGGTCGCAGCCCGAAAATGACTCACTCGTTTAGTGGTAGTTGTTGGCAGTTGTTTTTGAAGCGATAGAAACAAAAAAGGTGAAGCTCATGGTGGTCTTGCAACGATAGACACATAAATTGTGTAATGAATTTTCCATGGTCTAACGAAACTTCTTTTTTGTTCTGAAAGTTATGGAAATTCTAGCCATATTTTGAAAAAACTTGGCAAGGATTTTTGTAAATCCAAGTTACAACATTGTGTAATGAATTTTCCATAGTGTAACGAGATTGTTTTTTTTGCTAAGTTATGGAAATTCTGGCCATATTTTGAAAAAAATTGGCGAGGATTTTTGTAAATCCAAGTTACAACATTGTGTAATGAATTTGTCATAGTCTAACGAGACCGTTTTTTTGTTTTAAAAGTTGTGGAAATTTCGGTCATATTTTGAAAAAAAAATGGCAAGGATTTTTGTAAATCCAAGTTACAGCATTGTGTAATGAATTTTCCATAGTCTAATGAAACTGTTTTTTTGCTTTGAAAGTCTAATGACACTGTTTTTTTGTGTAATGAATTTTCCATAGTCTAATGAGATTCAAGTCACTTTTGACCGTCCGAACAATTCCTCCGCCTCAACTCCAATGGATTTTCCCTCTTCACTTTTGCTCGTCTTGGGGCCGTGATTTTGACTCTTGGTCATCTTGGGGTGGTGGTGAGTGAAAATTCAGCAGAGATGTTGTGACTGAGTGGTAAAAATAAAAGGGAGCATCTTGAGACAAATGTTGTGAGTGGGTAACAAATTTGATTGAAATGATCCAAGATGCCGTGAATAGATTGGAAAAAAATTGGAAAGGACTATAATAGAGAGATAAATGTGCATACACTTCTGATATTTTCGTAAGTTAGAAAAATTAGGGAAAGATAAATGGGTGTCGGACACTAAAACATTTTTATTCATATAATATCAACTTTATAACATCTTTTCATTTATCATAACAAACTTGTATATCATAAGAATTGGAAAGGGCTATAATAGAGAGATAAATGTGCGTACTTTGTTAGAAAAATTAGGGGTCGTAGTTTTTGGAGTGAGAGAAACCGGAAATGGGAGATAAAAAGTTTAAAGCTCTTGGTGGTCTTGTAGTGATAGACGCGGAAATTGCGGAATGAAAGGTGAAAAAAGTTGCCCTATTGACTGCTTGTCGTCCTGGGGCAGTGACTCGTGAGTTGTAGAAATTATAGAAAGATAAATCATAACATATCAAGTTTATAACATTTTAATCGTATAATGTTCATTTATGATTATAATGATAACAATCTTTTACAACAAAACAAAACATGTATGATAAATGGATGGATGAGCATGTATATGTATCTCCTCACTCACCATTCAAATAAATGTAGGTGGTGATGCATCTTTATTTCGTTTGTTCAAAACCAAATGCTTTTATTTTCAACTTTTATTTTATTTATTATAATAAATTATTTTATTCGAATTTAAATATAATGCTAATGTGCTAATTCAATTATTTAGATATTTTGAGACAATAATATTGGTTGAAAGACATAAGTTTCGATTTTGTAGATTCATTTAGAGCGGTCAAATCTCTAGAGGTGCAAAGCTATTTTTTTGAGAGCAAAACTTGAGGAAAGGTTTGCACCTAGAGATTTGATTAGTCTCGGAGCTTGGTAGATCAAGAGTTAAGATGGATATAGACTAGTTTTAGTCGTGTGCTGCAAAGAAAATCTAACGAACATATGATTAATTTGATCAATAATATGTAAATTTGTGTAATATTAATACAATCATTTTAAATATGTTAAATATTTTAATTTTAATTTTTTTTAGTTACCTCAGTTCGTTGACATGATAAATATTGTTAATAACTTTGATGATGAAAAATGATGAAATAAACTTTTTGAATGTAAAGTGACAATGTAATAATGTTGTTGAGATGATAAATATTGTTAATAACTTTAATGATGAAAAATGATATAAAAATTTTGAATGTAAAGTGACAATGAAATAGTGTTGAATGATAGAAAATGTGAATAATAAGAATATATTCAATTACAAATAGTCTTCATTGTGATTAATCTCAAACTATTTTCATCTTCGACGAAGACACAGTTGAAACGAAGTAATACGGGTAGGCCACATTGCACATCAGATTGCAAGAGGGTCGCTACACTGTGCAAAAGAAAAGTCTACACGCAGGTCGCAACACAAGTGTGACGAGCAGACTACACAGGTCGTTGGAGTGTTTGACTATGCGGGTGCGGTGGTGAGCTGAGTGGCTAGGCCACTGCTATAGGCTGATAGTGGACACACTGCGATATACAAGTCTGGGTGAAGAGTGCAGGGCGCCGAGTTGTATTACGTCATGCAATGTTGAATGATAGGCACATGGGTGTGCCAAGGGGTTAAGAAGTGTAGGTAAGCTGCCGGAGGAAGGACGAGAGTGCGGGTAGGCTGAGGAAGAAGTGCAGTGGACATGGTTGTGTCGAGAGGCAGTCCAGTATTCGGTTGGGCGTGCATGAGGCATGAACTCGGCAAGCACAATTTGTAAAGTAAAGGTGTACAGGCCAAGGCTTGTTGGCAACACTGAATTGTATGATTTCATGTACTATTTAATTACATAATATATATATATATATATATATATATATATATATATATATATATATATATATATCGAGCATACTCTAATTTTTGGGAGTTTCCCCTCCCACTTATGATGATGTATTGAATGATTTTCCGCTATGCATTTATATTGATGAATGATTAATTGAAGAGTTTATTCCGCTGTGATAAGAACACTTGAAGTAAATAATTGATCAAGTGTTTGGTTAGGCATAACTCGTACATTTGAGTATTGGTGAAGAGAAAAAGTGTAGCAGTGCGACACCTGCCTATGTGTCATTGAAAGACTACCTGCGACATAGGGGCGTGACGCTCCCCCTATCTCTCCACCTCTATCACTTTATGTCTTTGTTCTTCCCTCCCATATATATCTAGAGTTAATATATATCATGATATATTAATATATATTATAATATAGAAAATTTAATATTGTATTAATCCAAGTTATTAAATCCAAGTTATTAAATTTAATAACTTGGATTTAGATCTAGGTGGCTAGGTTCTAGATTTAATCTTCTGCGGTTAGATCTAGATCTAATCTTATCTTCTACCTTATTTCTCTGCGGCCGGGTTCTACGAGCAAGTAAAATATGGCTCCTAGCTTCGCGAAAATAGCTGCTGGCTCATCTGCTTCTAGAGGGCAAGCTCCTACCCATATCGTCAGTGAAGCCCCAACTCCCACTGTCTAGGTGGTCCAGGCCTCACTCGATGAGGCTTTTAATTTTTCCGAAAGTGCCCTAATTTGCTGGTTCGATGGTTTTTGGTCGCGGCTAATAGCTTTCCACAATTGGATCTCGGAGGTATGGAAGCCTGTCATCTCTGATGAAATTAATATCTACCTCTGTGCTAGGGGTTTCTTTATAGAAGATTTTGAAAATCCTGAAAGCAGACAATGTATTCTAGATTCCAGCCCTTGGTTTTGGGAAAAATCAAGCCTATTCATGAAGCCATGGAACCCATCATTGGATCCCTCTACAACAGTCATAACCTCAACACCAGTTTGGGTGAGATTGCCAAGCCTACCCTTGCATCTCTGGAATTTCTCCTCGCTAAAAGCGATTGGAAATGCAATTGGGAAATTTTACTGCAGGTGCCCAGAAACAAAGGAATATGCCAGAACCACTTATGCACGCATCTGTGTGGAAATGGACTTCAACGCTGGATTCCCAGTTGAAATAAGCCTAACAAGTAAAGACTATGTGTGGAACCAGAAACTCGATTATGAAAGTATCATCTTCAGATGTCGATCCTGCTTTGATGCAGGCCATCTAGCCAAAAATTGCCCAAAAGCCTTCCAGAAAAATTCTGCTAGAAAAAACCACCACAGATCTACATAGTGGGAAGGAGCACAAAAAGAACACTACACTGTCATCAAAGAAGAATACTCTAGAGAAACCTCTGAATCACAAGAAATCAGGCAAGAAAGAAACAACTCTCAAGAGAAGTAGGGAGAAAGCCCCACCCAACAAATCAACAGTTATGAGGATTCGAATACCGCACAAAATAAATCTTCATTTAACAGCAAAGCAGATCCCCTAGACCAAACTTCTTCTCCGACTATCTTCAAAGGAACGAACACAATAGATCGCGAAGCTAAGACACCAACGTCCCAAGAACCAGAAGAGATGAAGGAGATGCAAGATAAAGGAAATTGGAAGACCGTAGAGAAAAAAAAGAAAGCTATAACACCAATCTCGCCAAGAAAGACGAGGAGCCAGATAATTAAAAACTAAGAAAATTATAGGTCCGATAGACCAATTTGGTCTCAGTGGACGTTAACCACCACCACCACCATCATCATCATCATCATGAATATTAGATCATCTAATAATAATAATCTTTTTTTGCATGGTATTAATAATAATTTGACCCACCTAAATAAAACTTCTTTTTTGAGTGCTAGTAAGTATAAAGAGGTTTGTGGAGTAAATACAAAAAGAAGTTTTATTTATTTAACATACCTCTCATTTATTTGTATTTTTATTTATTTATCGTATCTCTTTTATTTACCATGGTATTTGGCCCAAAGGCTTTATATATAATTAGATATTGATTTATAATCATATTTAATATATTTTTATTTATACGATACAACTTTATACCTCTTTTATATTTATTTGTTTACCATACTTCTTTATGCCTCTTTTATCTTTATTTATTTATTTACCATACCTCTTTTATAAATATGGTATTTGGCCCATGCTTTTAATAATTATTTGTCCCATGGAATTTGACCTATAAGCTTCACCTAAATAAAACCCCTTTTTTGGGTGTTAGTAAGTATAAAGAAGTTTATGGAGTAAATATAAAAAGAGGTTTTATTTATTTACCATACTTTTAGTTTATTTATATTTTTATTTATTTACCATACGTCTAGAGTAAATATAAAAAGATGTTTTATTTTTTTACCATACTTTTAGTTTATCTGTATTTTTATTTATCTACCATACCTCTTTTTTGAATGTTTCTAAACCTCTTTATATTTTAAATTTATATTGAGTTTACGTTTTTACCCTGAGATCTATCCCCATACTAGTCTAGAGAGAGCTTGATGTAATTATGATGATAGTCATGTTTATTTTAGAATAAAACTTTAATATTTTAATTTAATTTTCTCGTATTATGAAGTGAGTAATATATTTTAATTTCCACTAATATTTCAAAATAACTATAAAATAAAGATTGAATTTTATCTCAAAAAAATTGTGTCCTTTCTACTCTTTTAATTAAATTAATTAATTAAAAATATATATATATACACTAAAAGAAAACTACTTTTATAGGATGAAGCCTCGCAGCAATAACATGGAAGGAAGAGATAGAAATCGCCGTATTGACTGCTGGTCTTGCAGCGATAAACGCGGAAATTGCCGTAGAAACGCGGCAACAGCCTTATAGAGCGGGAGATAGTAAGATAAAGTAACTCGACTTATTGACTCCTAGTAACTCGACCAGAAATGGCGTGACAGGGTGGGAAAAGACAATGGCGTGTGGCTAAAAATTTGACTGTGAAGACAATGGTGTGTGGTTAAGATGCCATTAGAAAAAATTACATTCACATAAAATTACGTTGTTTAATGTTTTATACTTTACCATTTAGATTTAAGTTGAGGTGGTGTATTTACGTTATAATAGCTTAATTTAATTTAAGGAGTATAATTTTTGATAGAAAATAATGGAAATTTCAGCGTTTGATTATAAATTTCATGAATATTTTTGGAAATTTAAGTTATAGTTATTAAGTTTTAAGATTTTGGGTGTTTTGGACTATTTTTGTTGGTGTTGAATCCATTTCCACCTCGAAAACACAATTCAAAAACAAGATTCGAGCAGTCCTCACGTCAATTTTAAGTTATGAATAATGTCATAGTTTAAATGTTTTTATCAATTTTAAATTTATTATTAGTATTTGATTATTTTTCTTATGTCATTATGGTGATAACATTCAGAATAAGGCTTTGAAATTTTCATTTAATTATCAATAATTATTAAGTGAGTGATATGGTTTTAACTTCCACAAATATTTTGAAATAGCCATAAAACAAAGACTGAGATTTATCTCAAAAGTAGTTATATTCTATTTACTCTTTTAATTAAAATGTTTAATAAAAAAAGGGCATATTACATGTTTCATATCAATCTCAGCCATGGCTATTTGGGTAATGTGGTATTAGTGAGCCATGGTATTGGCCCATGGTATTGTAACATTGAACTCAATTTACAAGTTAAGCATCTCCAAGGTAAAGTGGGGCACAATATCCATAATTAAGGATTTTGTTACCTATTTTTTAAATCTATAGTTGTTTAATTCATATATCAATCATTTTTATAATTAATGGTAATAATTTTAAATAAAGTTATAATTTAGTTATTTTTTATGAATTTTTTTAACTTTGGAAATTTGAGATATCATGATGTAAGTGTTTCGATGGCTATCAATGTGTACCAACCATTTTATATATATGGTCGGTTAGTAGTAATATTTTTTATGTCATCATAAATTTGGGTATAGATGTGAAAAAATTGTAAAAAACTAAAATATAATTTTTTTTTGAAATGAGTTGAAAAATTCAAAGGCAATAATAAGGAAACGAAAATAATGTCATTAAATTAAATATAAATATGAGAAATTCAAGGAAAATCAACCATTACTTCAATAAAATTTATGAAATAACTTGAAATTTTCAAATGTAATTTAATATAAGACTTTTAAGGAAATTGTAGTACTAATTGTGTGTAGGTGTGAGAAAGTGATACAAGAGAAACCATTTTCTACAATGTCAATTGTTTATAATGAACCACTTCTACATAGTATTCATGAATCCCATGATTATACAAAACCCCAACAACTTGTATGACCTATATCATTTAATGATGTTAATTAAGTATGCACGGCAAATTGTCTTCATGAATCCCATGATTATACAAAACCCCAACAAAGTGTATGACATATATCATTTAATGATGTTAAGTATATATGCAAAACAAATTGATAGATCATTTGTTGCAATAAATGATGATATCATCATATAAACATCATAAATTATACAAAACCCCAACAACATGTATGACCTATATCATTTAATGATGTTAATTAAGTATGCACAACAAAAATTGATAGATCATTGGTTGTAATACATAATGACATCATCGTATAAATATGATAAATTAAATGTGGAGACTCAAAGGAAAAAAACACTAACAATGTGCTTAGTCTCTTGTCTTTATTTATTAATCATTTTCTATATAAATATTACAAAACTAGACTTAATTTCCTCTTCCTCTAAATTTCAAATGAGAAAACAAAGACCCAATCCCTAGACCAAGTCCTTCTCCAAGTACCAAGTCAACACTTCCAGTCTAGCCTTTCCCTGATCTAGCACCAACCAGCTTCACATTGAAACTTCGACTGAAGCTGTCAGGTCCAAATTGTACTTTTGGAGTTTCCTGGATTTTCTAGGCTCAAAATAATTCTTTATCCAATTACATTTTTCCCGGAAAGGTCTTATAAACATAATGTTGACTTTCTTGACTCATGACAATAACTCATATGAACTAAAAAACCCTAGAAGCATGACGAACATGCTTTTATGTACAATACCATCAATAATGAGCATGAAACCCATTCCTTAAAATAATAACCTTTTCTTTTATTCTCTTATTTGTTACATAGAATACATATTGAAATGAGTACAACAACAATTATGAAGACTGGAACTAGTTGCATTTCCAACAAGTTTAGCAAAAAAATTTCCTTATGCAACACCGTCTTATCCTCTACTAACATAATATTGTCTTCCTCATTTGTATTTTCTTTTTCCCATTTCATAGGCTCTTCTTACATTGATACCATTTTATGCAAGAGTTATCACCTCGCTATAATAGCAAAGTCTCACAATGGACCATCCCATCTATATAGTCATCATGAATCATATGATTACATAAAAACCCAACATTTATGATCTGTGTAATTTACTAACATTAAACAACTATCCAACAATAATAAATAGGTCATTTACTATCTATAGATGGGGCGACTTAGGTGGAAAAATGGGGGTGGAGGTCCTCTTTCCATTGCCCCAAAAACCCATGATTCAATTGGACGTGTCAACACCCCAGCCCCCTAGAGAACATTCATGTAATGCATAACATGACAACCACTGTTACAAGGAAACCCATGCAAACAAAAAATTTAAGAGATATTCCAAAGTATGTAATGGGTCACAGTACTGCACCCATGCATCAAATGGCTCACTGCAATCTTGTCAATCCATCAACATTCAATGACGAGCCATTAATTGATGCCTCATTGGGATTCTACATGCTATCTAATGCTTTTCTTAGCAAACATAGAGATGAAGCTCATTATCTTGGGGTGGCGTCCATAGTTCCTTTAATGTATTAATGTTAATTATATAAAGCAATTATTTAAAAAACATGCGTTGTATCTTCAAATAATTATATACTATTAAAGTGAAATATTGGAACATTACCACCAAAACGTGTTAATCCTAGAGCATCATGAATTGTTCATACAAGTATTCAATGAAATTGAAATTTCCTCTACCTTATTGGTTTAAAGATGTCATACATAGTGATGTTGACTCATAACTTTAGTAACTCGTTGATAAGAGGCTTCATATATACATTCATATCTTTAACTTGGTAGTTACGTAATTGTTTGAAATTACACAAAATTACTAGCATGATATGTATATATATATAAGAAAATAAACAAATATAACACATTATGAAACACACAAGAGAAATGAAAATGTTGCAATTGAAAAATTACTGTAAAGAAATACCTATAACAATCATTGTCAACATTATATGCTCCCTCTTTATTGAAATCTAAGGAGGAAGGTTATTTTTTTATAACAAAAATTGGTCACATTGTGTAAATTGACTTGAGATTGCCAAATGGATTAAAACCATCAACTGCCAATGAAATCTTAACATTATGAGCTTCATCTTTATAAAATGAGTGTTTTCCCTAAAGTTCCCTAAATCATAACCATCTGTAGGCATTTGAAGAACACCCTATCCACTTCTCTTACGTGCATGGTAATCCATAAACTATGCTATGCTTTCGTACATGAACAATCACTGCAAACGTGGAATTATTGGAAAAATGACAAAGAACCTTTTCATGCACCTTTTTTGTTATTTGATCGGGTTCGATATCTACTTCTCTAACATTATGGGAAACTTTTTTTGATGCATGTTTTCCATAATAGAAAATATGATCATTAGAACATGCATTTATAGCTTGATACTCCGCTCAGATTTATTTCGTAACAACATATAAATCTTAGTAAGGTAAAATATTTGATGATGGTAACATAATTTAACCAAGCAATCTATGACATAAAAATCACTAGTTAGTGTAAGTAATATTAATCGTAAATATTTCATTCTTATTTTACACATTAATTAACACAAACAAAGGGAAAAAATCAACCTTTATGTAAAATATGTGATAAAACATATTACATACCTTAGGCTATGTGTCATACAAGTGTTTGAGAAACTATTAGTTAACCCTTTTAAGCTCACCAACAATCATGTAGAAGAGAGAAGATTTTGTCTTGAGCCTTTGTAAAGTGGCGTCATTGCCTTTCTAACAGAGTTTCATCAAGAATATTATCATCATTTTCCTCATCTCTATCATTGACTAGTTGAGCGAATAAATCTTGGATCAATTCATTTGTCCCATCATCTTGAACTATGTTATTATTGTCAATTTCTTCCATAGAATCATTAACTTGTTCTTCAATATTTTCTCCATGTTCCTCAGCTTGTACAACATCATTTCTACTACTACTTGGGGCATTCGAACACTGACTAGGGGGGGTAGCTTGATTTTATAATTACATAGCATCATACAAAATTAGTATGCATAAAAAATGTTATAACAATATAAAATTTTACAAATGCGATTAATATAAACACAATAAATAATGAATATATAGCTAACCAAGGAATGATATTCCTTCAATCCCCCTTCAATGTGCCCATGTTTCCCTACAATGTATTTTAGTTGTTTCTTTTAAAACTCTTACTTGATGTAAGCCCACACATTTAGAATAAGGGAAATAATATCTCCCATCATCCCCTTGATTTTTTGCCCTAGTAATTTTTTTGACATTTTTCCCCACTAAAAAGTTATGCGATGATTATGTTATAAAATTGAGTGGTGTACTAGATCTATTGTATTTTGTAATGAAATTCATATATATAAAAAGAAATATATTTCCTTCTCGAAAAAAATACCTTATAAATTGTCACAACGTCTCTTAAGAGAAACATATTTATAAATTTACATACCATCAAAATTTTGACGATAGTTGACAAAGTCAAAATTGACTAGTCAAAAAGTGACTGATCGTTCGATTAATAGCTCAATGAATAGAAATGATTGGCCAAAAAGGGGATTTTTGTTTATAATGTGATAATCATTGAATACCACCGTATTCACTATGATATGGAGAATATCATCATAATTATGACAATGTGGAGATATCTCATTGCAATACCAACAAACATGGGCTTGATTTAAAATTAATTATATAAATGAATTAATTCTTATAATTTTGGATTGTACAACCAATTTAGCCAAATTGTCATTCTATTTCATCAAAATTTATTATTATATGTAATAGTGGGATGATAAAGATACTGTTTCCTATTACTAGGTTGGTACAATAAAGCATGTATCCTCTTGTGAACCTAACTACCTATTCTTGCATCCTGGACCAATACATGTACCTATGCAAGTTGGTCATTGTTTTCCCTACACCAAAGTTCCCTACTATAACAACCTTGGTGAAAAGTTCATGCAATAACATTTAATAAAGGAAAAATAAGACCACAGTTAAGGGACACTTATTCCAAGTTGAATTTTGGGCAAAGATATCTTAGTGGGCATAAATGGATGTGTGTTTTTGGCTAAGGAAATTGGCAAGGGCTAAGGAAAAGGCATTAAAAGGGAAAAATACATTTTTGGCACATTTATTTATGAAAATAAAGGAAATTATGAGAAAAGTAAGGTGAAATGTCATAGCTTGCATGTGAGGAAATTGAAGGAAAATAATGGAAAATGAAGAAATTAGAGGCCTCATTCATAAATGGGCTTTTGAGGATCACTGGGAAATATTTTTTCAAACCTTTTGTTAGTTCAAGTTTGCAGCTCTCTAATTATTCTATCTCTCTCTCTCTCACTCTTGGTCACTTAGAGTTTTCTTGGAGCCCTCTAGCTTTGGAGCAAGGAAGAAAAAAGAAAGAAAAGGGAAAGGAAGGAAAGAAAAGATCAAAGAAGGAAAAGTAGGATCGAGTAGCTAATGAGCCTCAGTATTGCAACAAGAATGTTGCAACTCCCAAGGTGACCAACTTTAATAGTACACAATAATTTATAGGCAGAAACCTTTTCGGGACAAAAACCACAGAATCCGTTTAATATATGTCTTGAAAAATTACATCAATAGGAAGCACCAACTTTCATGATTTACAACACCAATTAAAAGAGGCATTAACCCCTTGGTTTACTAGCAATGAATAGAAGGAGGCTCTGACCCCTGGGTTTATCAACTCCAACTGACAGTCCATGCTCCAACACCCTCACTTTATCAGTTCCAATTGAAAGGATGCTCCAACACCATGCGCAGGCATCAATCGCTACAATGGTTTTTGGTTTGATAGAGCAACGATATCTGAAAATTAGATGAAGAGGCGATTAGGGCTAGATTTGTAATATTTATGTAGAAAAAGATTAATGAATAAAAAAAGGTTAAGCACATTGTTAGTGTTTTTTACCTTCAAATCTCCACATTTAATTTCTCATGTTTATATGATGATATCATTGTTTATTTACAACAAATGATCTATCATTTTTTGTTGTGCATAGTTCATTAACAGTATTAAATGATATAGGTCATAGTTATTATTGGGTTTTTGTATAGTCATGTGATTCATGAAGAATGTGTAGAAGTGGTCCATTATAAAACTTTGACATTGTATGGGATGGTTCTTCTTACATCACTTTCTCACACCCTCATATAATTAGTACCACTATTTCCTTAAAAGTTTTATATTAAGTTATATTTGAAATGTTAAAGTCATTTCATACTTTCTATTGAAGTAGTAGTTTATTTTCCTTGAATTGTATACATTTGTACTTAATTCAATAACATCATTTTCCTTTCTCTATGGCTTCCTTTGTATTTTTCAACTCACTTTAAAATTTCCTTTATAATAGTAGTTCATTTAAATTTCTAAGATTTACTCACAGTTATATCAAAAGACATTTACTAGTAGTGTATCTATATAAATCAAATGGCTGGAAAACATATATAGGTATCAAAACACTTACCTAATGATACTTCTCATGTTGCCAAACTCTAAGAAAGTCATAAGAACTAATTAAATTATAACTTTGTTTTAAATTATTATTATCATTAATTATAAAAATAATTAATATATGAATTAAACATATATACATTTAAAAAAACCAAGCACAAGATTCTTAACCATGGAGATTCACCCCGAATTTACCATGGAAAATTGTAACATATAAATATAATTTTTCACAATACCATGAGGCTAATACAATGGCTTACTAATACTATATGCCCAAAAACTATAACTAATGTTAAAATGATATATGCTCATTTGACCCTCATTTTAATTAATCAATTTAATTAAAAATGAAAAAAAGCATAAATGCATTTGAGATAATTATCAATCTTTAATTTGTGGCTAGTGCTAAAAATATTCTAAAATATTTATTAAATTTAAATTTATATCATCCACCTACTACTACCACTTAAAATATAACATTATTTGTATAAATTTGTATTTCCACCACTAATAATAATAATAAAAAATAAAATAAAATATTATTTATATAAAATTTTTATTTTATTTTCTCTTATTTTTAGTAGAAATAGTAAAATAAATATATCAACTCAATCTAAGTTATTAAATCTAAAACAATAATCAACCTCATGAATCTAAATTTCACTTTTTCATCGAATATTATTATCCAAAATTATCTAAAATAATATAATTAACCCATTAACACTATTTTTTAATTTTTAAATAAAAAGTATTGTTATTATAAAAAAAAAAATAAAAAAAAAAATTACTTTCCATGGAACAAATAAAGAAACATCGCCGCTCATCCTTAAATATATTTGGAAACTAAGAGATATATATACATGATCATCCATCCATTGATCATAAATTAGACATTATACGATTAGAGATATTATAAGATTAAAAATGTTATAATTTATTTCATATATATTTAATATTATTATAGCTCTATAAATTAAATAATCAATAAATATTATGTTTTAATTTTTTTTATTAAATTAAATTTTATCATTATTATAACTATAATAAAATATATATGAGTTATATGTATATTGAATAAAATTATGTAGTAAAATTTGTAATTATGGAGGTTCACTTCCACTTTATCATGAAGATTCTTAAATTATAAATATGTTTTATTACAATACAATGGGTTAATACTATGGTTCACTAATACCACATATTCAAAAATCCTTATTTTTATGAATAAGGAAAAAAATTATTAGACAATTCAACTACCTTCTTATCAGTCCTTCTCCCTGGGCATGACTCTAACAATTTATTTGTCTTTTGATCATTATTAGTTTAGCATTGACTAGTGCAAATGATAAGTTTTAACTTTAAAAATGAATAAAGTATTTTTTATTATTATGGAAAAAAATAATTTGTTAACATTTAATTGGACAAAATTATTGGATCTTTTATTTCAGGTTTGGTGTCATATGTCCCATGTCACTGATAAATTTTGTTAACCCTGAGCACTCACCGGTATTTACAGCCATGATGATTTTGGAATAACTCTTTCAGTCGCTTGAACTACTCTACTTTCATGTTACCACTTGCTCATACGTGACAGTTTTTAGTACAAGAGATAAGTTTGATTTTATTGTTTCTATATCTATCACTCTCGAGCTTTACAATTTCGAAACCAATAGAACACATTATTTCCTTCTGTGTAACAACAACAATGATTTATTGCTTTGTTTTCTTTATCCTTTGTCACTTCTCAATATGGCTTCCTTGTTTAGTGACTTAGAGAGGTTATTGTTGATTGTGGTTCTCTTGCTGGAAATAGCTCAGGTATGGATATTAGTTCCTCCTTGATTGTTCCTTTAATCCCTGCTGATACAATTAGACACAACTTGTTTGTCATTACATTCGGGAAGTTTGCAAAGAGATTATGTGAATGAATAGGGGATGATCTCATGTGTGGTTTCTACTTGAACTCCTTTGAGGAAAAGAAGCATATGAAAGAATTGTGAAATTGCCATCATATATTTCAGAGGAATTTCCTAGATAAGTGGCTTGATCATCATCAGACGAGGTGTCTTCTCTATATATATTTTCTTATTCCAGAGAGAATACCTGATAGTGAGGTGAGTAAACCGTGGTTTGTCGATCTGATGAATTTAGTAATTTTGTCATAGAAGAGAGATTTTTCATGGAAAATATTGAATTGTGTGTTGTATATGTAAAAATAGATTAAAATTTATTGATCAATCTACCCATACTAGAATATGATGGTACCAAAAGACCCTAAGAAGAACATGTCTTCTGTTGGTGAATTGGGTGGATGAACACTTTCTCTTTATCTGTGCAAAATATTTTAATTATTTTTAAAACATCCACAAAGCTTAATGATTGCTTCTGAGAAATACTATGGCCTACTGGCAACTGACAAACTTTATCTTTGTGATTATGAATAATATTATTAGATTATGAAACTCCATATTATATTTAAGAATATTTTTAATTTACATTTCCTAAAGGCTTCATTTTTATTTTTTAGAATTTCAATCCAAGCAACCATTGAGAAATGTAACTAGTATCAATCTTCATAATTGTATTTGAGTCATGATGTAATATATTTAGGAAAGGTAAGAAACGGGAAAATTTGTTATAAAATAAAATTTATTTATAAGCACAGGAGTTTTATGTATTTTTGTTTCTAGGTCAAGCCCCCATTGAAGGCTTTTAGGGTTGAGTCATAATTCATTATAAATGTGTAGACCCTTCTTGGGCTCTCTATGTCAAAGAAAAAAATATATGTGTATCAAAATGTATCGAGTTCCTCCTCCACCAAGTCTGCTTCCCGATCAAGCAAGTCGGCTCCATTAAAGATAATTCTACCCCATAAAAGGCTATATTTAAGCAGATATTTCAACCTAGTTGAAATCCATATCGTGAAATAATTCAATCTGAAATTTAAGGAGAAAAGAAGTGTGAAATGCTTGGAAAGGAAGGTCTACTCCATTACAAGAAGAAATAAGTCTAGTGAAGTGTAAGGGGACTAAAATATATTCTTGGTTCTATCCACATGTGTGAAAGGACTAAAGAAAATGTGTGAAGTCGTGAGACTAAAGATATAGGCCAAGAAGTTCAGAAATTGCATAGGAGGTAGAAACTCCATTTGACTTGGATATTGGAGATGGATTCTTGTTGACTTTGGAGATATTGACTAGTCTTATTTGGAATATGACTTGTTGGATTGGATGAGGTCATACTATTGGTCAAAATGTCTTGGTTGTCTCATTTCTTTTGGTTCTTGATGAAAAAATGATATTTTTTTTTGTTTTCCTCTCTAGGAGAGGTTTTGGCCCTAGCTAATAGCCTGCATTTGGTGTCCATTTGTCTTTGATGATCAAGAACACAACAATAATAAGCGGAAGAAGAATTTAATCAATCATGTAAAAGAATGACACAAGCAAATATTAAGCTAAGAGAAATCAACATAATAAGTTTCCCTAGGTATTTCCAAACAATATATCAGAGTTAAGGTTAGTGCAATATGGGAGCTAGAAGATCACCATTTGGAGAACAAGAAACTTAAAATATAAGATTTGAATACCGAACTAAAAAAGCATAATTTTGGGCATCTTCATAAGTCATAAGCACTAAGATTAGGGTCGCAGACCTAGCTAGAGGAGTGAAGGATTTAAAGAAGACAAAAAGCATCTTTTGAAGGATTTGAAAGTATAGCTCCATAAACCAGCAAAGGAAGTATATGAGGTCTAAGATATGACGAGAAATGTGCATATATATAAATAGGTCGATACTTATAAGTGACCTATAAGTGACAGAGAAGCCATACTAGGAATACCAGAAAAATCATACTGTGTTTTTGTAAAGTATATTGGGCCACTTGAGAGATCTATTTCGATGGTTGTGGGATCCCTATCTAAAGACTTTACAACCTCAGTTCTATACTAATCACTTCAAGTCTAGAATATTGTACTTGTTTGGAGAAGTATTGAAAACTAGAAAAGGGACCAGATCTATTTCCAAAAGTAGTACAAGATCATCATTAAATATTTATCTATAACACTGAAAGAAGATGCCTATTTGAAGGCTTGTAGTAGCACCTACAGGATCTCCCTAACCATAAATCAAGGCTAAAATCAACTATTATTCAAGTTATGGAACATTGAAAAGGATTAAGTGATGTAAGAAGCATCATGCATATTGCACCAAGGAACCTTGATCATATTAAAAATCAAAATTGGAACAAATACCTCAAGGATGAAATTAGACCAGTAAGAGGCATCTTGAAGAATCCTTTGCAACAGACATGGAGGACTAAGGTAAGTAATCATTCAAGTATGTATAATTTCTTTTATTATATAATCCTTATTATATTAGGGTTTTGAAATCTCTTTTTTTGGTTCTACGATTTGTAATATTGAAAACGTTGTTGGCATCCAAGTTCTTGTAAAACCTAGTTGATTAAGAAACCCTAACTGCATTTTCTTTTGTTCCCTCACAGAAGCCCTAGTTTTGGTTTCTAGGGTTTGTAGGTAGTCTAAGGAGAAATTAAAATCCCTAGTAAGTATACAATTGAATTTGAAACCCTAGAATTGATATCTTAGGGTTTGGAGTTTGTTAGATCATACTCTTGTACTTGTATACTTTTGGTACTTGTCACATAAATATTGCAGATACATATAGAAATGTTGATAAATAGTAAGAAAGGAGTCCTTCAAGTGGAATCTTCCACATTCTCATAAAATCTAAGTATTATTTTCCATTTCGTGTATATTTATCTTTGTTACTTGCTCATTATCCTTTCCTTAGAAGGACTAAACTTGCAGGTATAAGGATTATGGCTAGATTCAGAGGGAGATTTTAGAGGAAAGTCTTGTATCATGAAAGAAGCCTTGTTGCAGAAGAAACCCTACATGGTTTGTGAAAGGAAAAACTCAAGGAATGTTTAAAGACTTGTAGCAGATATTCTTTATATAAAAAAGCACAATCATTTTACTTATTACTAACTTTCATGTCTAAGGTTTCACTATAAATATTCTTATGTTGTTGAAGATAATTGACCTTTAGATCAAATCAATCCTTGTCATACTATCTATCCTTTGTTAACTTTGGTAAAACCATAATATTTAGGGTTCAATATAAAACCTTCTCCTACTTAGGGTTTGTTGATAAAATCTAGATAATGAAATCCTAATCTCTTGATGTTTAAGATTTGTTGATATAAAACCCTAGTTTTTTGGGGTTTGTTGTTGTTCTCTAGGTTTTATGATGAAACCCTATATTTTTAGGGCTTTATGAATTAGGGTTTGATGACAAAACCCTTGTAATTGTTAAACCTAGGAATAAAACACTAGGTGTATATGCTTCCATATGATTGAAACCCTAACTTGGTTTGGTTGTTGTGTATCTTTGATAATTATATGTAAGGCTTACGTCAAAACCCTAATAGAAATTGATATAAGTCTCTCAGGAATGATAATGAAACCTTAGATGTAATAATGCTTTCACTATGATTGAAATAAATTATTGATATCTAAAGTTTAGTTTTTATTATGGAATCTAGGTTTTATGAGAAAAACCCTAGCAAAGGTTGTTGTGAGAAGTCTAGGATATGAAAATGTAACCCTAGTTGATTACTTCTCTTTTTGCTATCTAAGTTTAGAATTTGATAGTTAGAGCTCAAAGTTTTTTTGGTAACCCTAGATGCTATCTCTATTATAATTTGATAATATTAGTTTGACTTTTCATGCTCCTGTATATTTCTTCTTGGTTGTACTTATTGATAAATATTTGCAGGTACATAGTCTTCAAGATATGGAAGATGCTTACCATAGACTTGATGAATTGATGATGATGTTGAGCATGATGAAAATAGGGAGTTGTAAGAATATTGATGGCATTGAAGTGTACATTGATGATTAATAGATGACCGTGTTTCCATGTGAGAAGGAATGATCTTCCGAAAGGTTGAAAGTTATCTAATGATATGATGATAAAGCATGTGTGGCTAAGTTGTTGATGGAATTATCCCCTAGTAGAGAAGAAGCTCAGATAAAGAAAGTGTATAACTCCCCAGTTAAGAGGGAGGGAATATTGTTACAACTATAGTAAAGACCTTGGAGAAAGAGTGAGATCAAAGAAAGGCTAAAGTTCTACAGATGGTAATTCATGAGTTGTATTCATGATTAATATATCTGTGGTTGATAAAGTTGTGAACAAGAATTGGATGTTTTGGAAAAGTGTTGAGGCTGAGTTTGGTGTTGTTGGAGAAGTTGAAGAAGAAATATTTTGTGAAAACATGATGACCTAAGTAACAGATCAAAATAGTTGAAGACCCCAAAGTTTTGTGGTAGCATACAAGAACATATATAATAGAAGTTTCATATTGGTTGGGGTCATGAAACTATTGTACGTGCCAAAAAGTGAACAAGTAGTTGATTTGTTGATGAAATCTCTTCCCAACAAGAAGTTAGTTTATTTTAGGAGCATGCTCAGATTGGTGGATATCTCTAATTTGGTTGAGAGGAGAGATGAAGTACCATAAAACTGCCTGTATGATGGTACTTGGGAGGATAGCATGGCCTGGTTAATATTGAGATCTTAGTTGATGTCTAGATCCTAGAGGGAGGGTATCGTGGGGAGCTCAAGTTTAGTATTGATACTTGGATCCCTGTAAGGGTTGGTGTCAAGACATGGAGGACTAGATGGTATCTATATCTTGTTGGATGGATACCATTGTTGTAGCCTGATGGTACCCATAGTGGCAATTTCCTAGATGACACCTTAGTCTGTTTTGAGAGGATAACTTGGCAGTGATGGTATGCCAAGCATTACGTATGTTATTGTACTCTTTTTAAGAACATTTCAAATTGAGATCAACCTAGTACCAGTTGAACAATTATGAATACCTCCCTAGTTAAGAGGGGGTGTTGAGAAATGTAACTAGTATCGGTCTTCATAATTGTATTTTGGTCATGACGTAATATATTTGTCAAAAGAAAGAGAAAGGAAAATTTATTTATAAGCATGGGTTTCATGCTTTATGTATTTTTGTTTCTATTTCAAGCCTCCATTGAAGCCTTATAGGGTTGATTCATAAGTTATTGTCGATGTCTAGACCCTTCGTGGGCTCTCTATGTCAATGAAAGAAAAATATATGTGTATCAAAATGTATATATTTCCTCCTCCACCAAGTCATCTTCCTCATCAAGCAACTCAACTTCCTCACCAAGAAAGTTGGCTCCATTAAAGATGATTTGACCCCACAAAAGGTTATATATAAGCAAAAATTTTGACCTAGTATGACATCAATCTTGTGAAGTAATTCAATCTGAAATTTAAGAAAGAAAGAAGTGTGAAATGCTTAGAAAGGAAGTTCTACTCCATTAAAAGAATAAACAAGGTTAGCGAAGTGGAAGAGAATTAAAATTTATTCTCTGTTTATCCACACGTGTGGAACGACTAAAGAAAATGTGCAAAATTGTAGGACTAAATATATAGGCTGAGAACTTCAGAAGTTGTAGAAGAGGCCAAACTCCATTTGACTTAGATATGGGGGATGCATGCGTGTTGACCTTTGAGATATTGACTATTATTCTTCGGAAGTTGAGTTGGTGGGTTGGAGGAGGTCATACTATTAGTCAAAAGGTCTTGGTTGTCTCATTTCTTTTGGTTCCTGAAGAAAATAAGAGATTTGTTTGGGTTTTCCTCTCTAGGAGAGGTTTTAGCCTTGACTTATAGCCTACATTTGGTGTGTATATGTCTTTGATTATCTTTATGTTTTGGTATTTGTTTGATGATGAAGAAAATAATAAGAATAAGCAAAAGAAGAATTTAATCAATCAAGTAAAAGAATGATACAGGAAACTATCAACATAAGAGAAATCAACATCATAGGCCACCATAAGAATACATATTGCAAAATCTCTTTGTTGTGTAGGTGTTTGTCTCTATAGATAATTTGTCCCAATGCGGTTTTTCCAAAAAAGAAAAAAAATATTGTTAATGTTTTGCTTATTTGTTATATACATAGGAATAGAGTTGTTCCAAAAAGAAAAGAAAAAATATTGTTAATTTTTTGCTTATTTGTTATATGTATATAGAAAGAGAGTTGTAATGAACATGAAAATCCCAAGCTATATTCATTAGAGGGTATTTAAACTCAAGTTATTTTTAGTAATATTTTTGTTCAATGCCCATAAAATATTCTGAAATATGTTAAGAACGAGTCATATATTCTCAACAATGTGATTAACATCTTTTACCGTGGAGGAGGATAGAAATGGGCGGGCTAGGGTTCCTGCACTAGTCTCAACCGCGACGTACTGATTTTGCAGCTTGTTCTCACCGTCTACCCCTGTAAGCAGCTTCTAAACTACCTCTGTTGTCGACTACCCACATTACATGCCTCCTTCCTTGTCGCTACCTGCCCACGTTCTCCCTAACCACAGCTGCTACTAGTTTTGAATTTTCACCCGGGCAGTTTAACCTTTCATCATTTACCCTTACCCCCATTTCTCGTTTCGAATCCACAGGCAGCTGTTAGCTAACGATTTAGATAGTTATGGGGGACATCCTAGATTATTCTGCAGATGTGTTGGAAGGAGAGCCCATTTGGACGGAGCCCAGGACCACTCTGGAGGGTTTCTACTCATTTGACAACGAGCTCTCCGAAGAGATAGGTGCCTTTCCCTCCATCTCTAACTAACGATTCACGTCAGTCTCATTTCCATAAGACACCCCTGTTAACCCGGAGTATATTTCTCAGCTGCTCTCTCCTAGTTCTTTGGCTTTTGTTGAGCCACATAATGCCCTTGATGGTCTAACCCTAGGCGCAGCCTCTACTTCAAACCACTCCTCGTCTGGCATATGCAAACCCTTGTCTGAACATCTCTCGACTTTGACTTCTCTGGCATCTGCCTGTTCTACCTTTCTTACCCCAGCTACTCCCCTGCAAGGCAACTTTACTGGTATTGGCTCTATTCCAGGGTTTTTCGCTTCCATCCCGATTGCCACAGCTAAGGTTTCAACTTCACCAGCGACTACACAGACTTCCATTTTTCTCGAAGCGGCTGCCTCCAGGTTCAGAAAGGGGTCTAAGAGGAAACAGAGTCTAAAGCTTCGGAACTACGAAGTCTTTCTCAAGCTCATAGAGGATACACCGTTGCTAGAGACTATGGAGTCGTCAGAGAAAGTTCTGGTTGGTCGGCTTAGAGGCAGACACTAAAGTGTGGAGTGACTGCAGAAATGGACCATGGAGGTATGGGGCCATCATCTAAATGACCCCCCCCCAGGGTGCAGACTTTTGTTAAAGTTTGGTTTGCGATGCATTTTAGTTGTTTGGTACACACCAACTGGGTCCTTTCAACTATTTGGCACATTGATCAAGCCCTTGTTCTTCTTCGGAGGTGGACGTTGATGTTCGATCCTAAATAAGAAAGGGTGGATGCTGGACCTATCTGGCTTCACCTCCCGGGGCTTCCATTTCACTTCTGGACAGAGGAAATTTTCAAGAGAATTGGGAATGCACCTGGTAACTATCTTACTTATGATGCCTCCTTTCAGACTTTGGGGTTCATGGCCTATGCTAGGATCCTATTTCACATGGATCTAACTGATGGATTACTAGAACATATCAATATACAATGGAGAAATATAACTAGATGACAGATCTTGGACTATGAGGGTATCCCATTCTGGTGTCGGAGATGCCATAAAGTTGGGCATTTGTTCAAAGATTGCCCCCTTAATGGAGGTTCATCCAGAAAAGCTCCAAGACAAGAGCCTTTGACTAGAGAAGCTTCTGATCAGGTGGAACAACCATGTGTCTTGGAGGAATTGACTCGGTACACCGCTTCTCCTATTAGGAGGACTGAAACAAAATCTTCCCCTACGGCTTTGGCTTCAGCTCCAGCCAAGTCCTCACAGAAGAAATGAGGAAGGCCTCCACTTCGTCCTCCTCTGCCATTTGATATTGTCAAGTCTGCCTCTGGAGACTCCATCGACTCAGGTATGAGCAGCCCTCTCCCTTTTTCCTCTCTTTGTTGCTCATATGTTCACGATTTCTTGTCATCTGGTTTTTCTTTGGATTTGGGTTTGGGTCTGGTATCCTCTACTCCCCTGCCTAGATCATTTGTGACATTTCCCCCTCTCTTCCTATCATTTCCCCCACTCCTCCCTCCCTGTCGACTACTCCCCCTAACCTCACTCTACCACCACTATTATCCCCGCATTGCAGGGGTATCAGACTCGTTCAAAGGCAAAGAGACAGGTGGTGGATCATGTTGGCCTTGACATTATCTCACCCCCCGCACCGCATGCACAAACTCCACTGAGGTTGACCCTCATCTAAAGCACAATCCTAAGCAGGAGACAATATTGCAGTCGGTAAACAGTCCACTATCCCTGGGGTCCTTAGAGCTAGAGAAACCCCCTCCATGAAGATTCTTTCTTACAATTGTCATGGGCTTGCTAGGCCTGAGAAAAAACTGGCACTCTGTCGGATAGTTCAATCCGATCCTCTTGACATAATTTTCTTACAAGAGACCCTTGGCCCCATTGCTGACATTTCTAGATCCCTTGAGCACATGCTTCCAGAGTGGAAGTTCACTGGTCTTGATGCACAATAGAGATCTGGGGGTATATCCTTTGGATATAATTCCCGTTCCATTAATCTGATCAACTGTTGGGGCGGGGCTCATCATATTGGAGCAAATATTTTTTCATTGGATCTAGGCATGAATTTTAGAATTCTTAATATCTATGGGTCGTGCCAAAATAGACCAGAATTTTGGGACAATCTCTTGGGGTCGGATACCTTCTCTGTTGATCATCTGATTTTGGGTGGAGATTTAAATTTTTCTATTGGACACTCGGAGTTGTGGGGCCACCGTTCTCAGAGAGATTCACTCTCGGACTACTTTTCTACCATTCTGGATAATCACTAGCTAATAGACATTCCCTCAGCCAAGATTCAAGCCACCTAGAGAAATAATCGAACTGGGGAAGATAGTCTAGCTCGTAGATTGGACCGTTTCCTTGTTAAAGAGAGCATACTTGATTTGGGTTTTTGTATTAAGCAATGGGTCGGATCGGGAGGGATCTCTAACCACCTCCCCATTTATATGGAAATTGATGGAGGAAGAACAAAACCTAAAGGTCCTTTCAAATTCTATTCAGCTTGGCTCAAGGAAGCCTCCTATATCAGCATGGTCACAAACTTCTGGAAAGCAAACCCTCCAAGGGCAGGGGGCAACTATACAAAGGTTTTCTACACAACCTTAATATGCTGAAGAAAATGTCCAAGCAATGGGCACACAATAAGAGGACACAGGATGACCTTTCCTTGAGACAAATTGAATCTGATCTGTTGATATTTGAAAATGAATAGGGTGGACTATTCAACACAACTGAACATAAGGAGAGGATAACATCCCTTTACTCTGCAAGAGGAAAAATTCTTAAAGACCGTGAAGAAGTCTGGAGACTAAGAAGCAGGGCGATATGGATGCAGGAAGGGGATGCTAACACAAAATTCTATCATAAGTTCACCAATGGCAGAAAGGTGATTAACACTATCTGGAAGCTCCAGAATGAATATGGATTATCAATAAACACTTTCCCACAGTTAGCCTCTCTTGCAACCTCCCATTTCAAGAGAGCTTTCAGGGCCCCTCGAGAAGCAAACTTGGCAGATATCATCGGGGTTGCCTAGCTCTTCCCACACTTTGTGGAACAAGAAGAGGGAGGGGAGCTAATCAAGGAAGTCACCTTGGAAGAACTGGAGGCCACATTGAAATGGTTTAATAAAGTCAAAAGCCCTGGGCCGGATGACTGGACGATCAAGTTTTATCTGGCCTTCTTTGATGTCTTAGGTACAGATCTACTGCATGTCATTGAGGACTCCAGGATAAATGGAAGAATTGAGCCATCCATCACATCTACCTTTATTGCACTTATCCCTAAAGCTGATAACCCTTCCTCCATTAATGAGTATCGTCTCTGTAACTTCCTATATAAGATTATTGCTAAAATAATTACCAATCGGATGAGACCCATTCTCTCCAAGCACATCTCCTCAGAACAATTTGCCTTCCTACAAGATAGACAGATCTATGAAGCTGTCAGCACTGCCGAGGAAGTACTTCACACTCTTCACACCAGGAAAGGCAAAGGTATGATTCTGAAAGTAGACTTATCTAAAGCCTTTGACCGAGTTAACTGGTTATACATCAGAATGCTATTAACTCACCTGGGGTTCCTCTTCAATTACATTAAATGGATTATGAGATGTATCTCTAACATACCCTATAGCATCCTGGTCAACGGTAGTGCATCCCCATTTTTTCTCTCAGAAAGAGGACTAAGGTAGGGCTACCCACTTTCTCCTCTACTTTTCTTGCTTGTCATGGAGGGTCTCAGTAGGAAGATAAAGTAAGAGCATAGAGGCAGTAGACTACAAGGCATCAAGATCACGGATGATTGCAGGCTCACACATCTACTCTTTGTGGATGATGTCCTGATCTTTCTGAATGGAAGCATTGGTGATTTGACCAGCATCAGATCCATCTTCTCTTTATTCATGTCGGCTATAGGTATGGTTTTAAATGAGAACAAATCAACTTTGACAGCGACTGTATGCACTCAGCATGAGTTACATTTTGCTCTACAACGCTTTCGATTCTCACAATTGGGTCTTGCAGAAGGTCTGAAATATCTAGGATACAAGTTAAAGCCCCTGGGCTATAAGATTGTAGATTGGACTTGGCTAATTGCAAAGCTGGAAAAAAGACTCAAAATCTGGTATCTCAAATATCTCTCATGTGCTGGCCGCCTCACTCTCATAAAGAGTGTTTTGGAAGCCACACCTATGTACTGGATGTCCCTGGCCTAGATTCCTAGAGGGATCCTTACCAGAATAGAAGCCCTTTGCTGCAGATTCTTATGGAAAGGTAGCCAACTGGGCAAGATTTTTGCTTGGGTTAATTGGGACGCTCTGAATCTACCTAAAAAGTGGGGAGGCTGGGGACTTAAAAAACTTGATGATTTCTCCACTGCTCTAGCTGCAAAGCTTGGATGGCATCTTCTCATAGGTGACAACCTTTGGACTAGAGTGACAAAATCAAAATAAATCGCCCCGCATCAGATCCTGGACTGGATCAGGAGACCTATTAGAAGCACATCGAGGATTTCAACAATATGGAAGGCTGTCATCAAGGCACTGGGCCCTATCAGGGTGGGTCTCACTTGGAGAATCCACTCAGGACTAAAAGTACCGGTTGGTATTGACCCATGGATTGGGTGTGGGAATTCCCATAGCCTACCTGTAAACCTCATCCAATTGATTCATGAACATAATGTCACTCATATTGCTCATATTGTTGATAGAGAGAACTCCTCCTTCCTACATCAGGCCTAGAAATCTGCATATCAACTTAACAGTCCCCCACAATGGAACCATCTATGGGAGGAGTACACTCAAGCACTCTCTGAAGCCCATATTCGTATATTTGTTGAAGATGATGAGATTATTTAGGCCCTCTCAAAATCTGGCAGATTCTCTCCGAAAGATGGTTATCTAGTGTTAGCAGAGTCAAGGAAGCTTAGAATATCGAAGCCTGGTGGCAACATCTCTGGAAGCTGAAGGCTCCCCCTTGAATCAGATTACTCATGTGGTGCATTTTATGAAATAAAATCCCTACTGGGGATAATCTCATCAAGCGGGCACAATATGGGCCACACTGGTGTCACCTATGTAAAAGCGAAAACAAATCAGTTATTCACCTTTTCCTTGAATGCTTGGAAGCCCGTAGGCCGTGGGAATTAGTCATCTCGACAGTCACCCCTTCCTGCATTTGGACAACTGCATTTGTCGTTGAGGCTTGGTGCTCCTGGTTTACCTCTGCTACCACCCCCAAGCAGCACAACCTCCCAGCTCTGATTTGTTGGGCTATTTGGATCGCTCGCAATTCCCTCATTTTTTAGAACCTTTCTCGTAATTGGCCTATCATTGTGGCCAAGGTGTTGGCTGATTATGCCCTCATCTCGGATGATCCTCCTCCCCAGAGACCCTGAATTATCATCCCCAAGCAAATTGACAATAGCAAGCCGTGGGCATTCTTTGACAGGGCCACACAGGAAAATGGCTCCCGGGGGGGGCATTTTGCATATCTCACCACACCACTCATTTAGCCTTCTTATGGGATTCAGGAAGGGTATAAATAATTTTGCAGAATTATCAGCAGCAAAACATCTTATTCATTTTGCATTGGAGAAAAATTATAGAGACTTACAATTATTTGGGGATTCCAAAATTGTTTGTGATTGGTTAAATAGGACTGCTAGATGCTCTACTCACTCATTGAGTCATATACTGGAGGAGACCCTGAGATTGATTTATTTATTTGACACATTCACTTGCAAACATATTTTCAGGGAGCGGAACGCAGCAGCTGATGGCCTTTCCAAAGAAGCTGCGCTCTGGGAGCCAGGCACTCTGATGATCCGGGAACAACGCGATGGTGCTCACTATCAGTATTATCACTAATCGTTTATGGATTTTCATGCATAAATATATAGGACATATGGTTTTTTTTTTTTTTTATGTACATATATCTCATCTCATGGACAACTTTGGTTTTATATCGTTTGTATCTTTCAGTTTTTTCTAGGTTGTTATCTCCCTGCGTGGATTAAGGTAACAACATTTTAGAACTTAGGTCTCTTGAAGATGACAACTTGTCATTGATATGTTCAACATATGCATACACATCTACAAAATGTAATTTCTTTCTATAATTGAAATTACGATTTTTCCTAGGGGAAAAAAACATCTTTTACTGTGGGAAGGTCATTGCATTGAATTTAGTTAGGAAGATATCAAGCAAATCTTGTGCACATCAAATGGAGATCATATGCCAAAGTTACAACCCCGGGAAGTTGATGTACCAATTTACCCAAAATAGAGCCCATAGTTTGGCACTTCATCTTCTAGGGTTAGGGTTTTGGATGTTTAGGGTTTTCCATTATTTCTCAACATTAAATAGGCCTTCGAGCATCATTGTAAGACAGTTCAAAGGCATATAGCTGCCACATCTCTCCTTAGAGATAAGCTACCATCGCCCGAGCTAGTTTATTTCCATTTCTTTTTGTAAGCATATTTCAGTATTTTACATTAATGAAATGAAATATTATTTCTGTTGTATCTATGTATTTATGGATATCTCTGTAATTTGTTGCGTTCCTATTTAAATACGATCAGTGGTATCAGAGCGGTCTGCTCTTTCTTTGTTTTTCTTTTCATGTCCCCAATGAGGTCGGGATATAAGGAGTTAGGGCTTGAACTAGTCGAACCTTTGCAAGACCAGCCTCGCAAATCCCGACAGCCTTCCATGGTGGATGAAAAGAAAGATGAGGGGGCAGGAGAGCTTATCAAAATATTGCTCAAAGAGGCCTTCGAGTGACAAAGGAACGCGATGATGGACAACTTTGCCCAGATCCTTCAGCGGCTACCCAGGGGTGACACATCTACTTCCAGCAGCTACTCTGGAAGCGCCACACCCTTTAAGGTACAAGTTAACTTTGACATTCCCATATTTGAGGGTCAGATAGATGCAGATGCTATAGATAAATGGTTAAATCTACTAGAAGAGTATTTTTTTGTTCATGATTTTTCTGGCTGGGAAAATATTACTTTCACTCTTCTCAAATCTGTCCCCCACATCAAGGACTGGTAGGAAACATACTGCAAGCAAAAGGATGAAAGTACGGCCTCACTTTTTTCAGTAGCAACCACTTGGAATTCATTTCGGAATGCCATCAAGGAGCAGTACTACCCTGTCAAAAGCTATGAGGATAAATACATAAAGTGGACCATGATGCAGTAGGGAAGGGACCAAGACGTGCTGGAGTTTACCAATATTTTCCATACCCTTCGCACAAAGTTGGGTATCAAGGATTCTGAGCTGCATTTGGTACTCAAATACTGTGGCTACCTACACAAGTACATCCAGGATGAGATCGAGTTCCTAGACATCTCCTCAATCGGCACAACATACCGATACACTGTCAAGATCGAGCAGAAGCTTAAACAGAAGAAGCGAGACTTTGGATCTGCAATTCTGAAGCAAGGGAAAGGCGCCCCCAAACCGTTAAACAAAGGACAAAGCTAAGGCAGGGTGGCCTAGGACAACTCACCAAAGCCACAAGAAAAGAACAACACCGCGAAGCCGAAGAAGGACATGGGAAAGTGGTGTGAGTTCCATAAGAGCTCCACTCACAACACAAGTGAGAGTCGGGCCAAGCAGTCACTGGTGGCCAAGCTCAACTATTCAGAATTAGATGCATGTTCAGACTCTGAGTGAGAACCCGATAAGGGGAATGGCAAAGGGAAGTAGATTATCGATGCGGAGCCCAACGCCACTGTTTCCACCACAAAGATATAGAAGGAGGAACCCAAAGATCTAGAGGAGGAGGAGCTTCTCTTCCACTCCCAGATGTGGGTAAAGGGCTCCCCGCTATAGTTCATTGTCGATAGCGGGAGCCAAAAGAACCTCATTTCGGCAGAGGTCATGAAGCGGCTGGGCTTAGCAACCACATCACATCCACAACCGTATACCATCAGGTGGCTTCACCAAGGACGGGATCTTCACGTGAGCCAGAAGTGTCGCCTTCCATACAACATCAAGCCCTTCATGGATGACATATTGTGTGATGTTGCTCCCCTTGATGTTTGCGATGTATTATTATGCCAAACATACTTATGGAAGTGACATGTTGTATATGAGTCAAGGCCTTGTGCTGTTATTGTTACTTTGGGAAATAATTTGTACATGATACCGAAGGTAGCACCGCCTATCGCCATCTCTTTGGTTACTGCAAAACAATGCAGTAAGCTCATTTCCAAAACCGGGAAATTTGTTTTTTGATGATACGCCCTTAAGGAAAGAAGAAGATGGTGGCCACAATCTCCAGACAGGGCTACTCTAGATGACAACTATAGATGGACAAGGTTATGGAGGAGTACGAGGACATCTTCACCTCCCCTGCATGGGTTCCTCTGTAATGTCAGGTCAAGCACTCCATTAATCTGACCCCAGGTGTGCCATGGCCCAATGGACCAACCTATCAGTGCTCCGCTATGGAGAACAATGAAATCAAGAGGCAGATTCAGGAGCTATTGTAGAAAGGTCACATTCAACCAATCTCATCGCCCTGTGGGAGCCCGATCGTGTTGGTACAGAAGAAGGATGGGACTTGGAGACTCTATATTGACTATCAGGCATTGAACAAGCTCACTATCCAGAATAGGTACCCGATCCCATAGATTGATGACCTTCTGGACCAACTGAAGGGGGAAAAATATTTCAGCAAGATCGATTTGAAGTCAAGATATCACCAAGTACCAATCGAACCCTTCGTTGTGTGGAAGACTTCCTTCAAAGCTAAGGAGGGCCTTTTCGAATGGTTGGTTATGCCTTTCGTGTTGGCGAATGCTCTTGCAACCTTCATGAGGCTAATGGATGACATCTTGCAGCCATTCACAAACTCATTTGTAGTGGTATACTTGGATGACATCCTGATCTTCAGGCAGAGTTGGGAAGAGCACCTCCACCACATCCAACAGGTTCTCCAAACACTGTGGCAACACAATTTATGTGCCAATTTGGAGAAATGAATTTTTGGCATGACCCAAGTTCAGTATCTGGGATACATTCTTGATGAATAGGGGGTGTATGTGGATCCAGCCAAGATCCAAGTCATCCGGGATTGGCCATCTCCAACCACTTTGACAGAGCTCCGCAGCTTTCTGGGTCTTACCAAATTCTACCGCAGGTTCATGTTGGGATTTTCTCATATCACTTGGCCCTTGAGTCAAGTCACCAAGGGAGGAGCGAAAGAAAAATTCTTTTGGTCTGAATCTCAACAGAAGGCATTCACAGAGTTGAAACATCGCCTCTGCTCGACACTAGTGCTCACATTACCAAACTGAAACAACCATTTGAGATCAAGACAGATGCCTCTGACTATGCTATTGGGGTAGTCCTTACTCAACATGGGCATCTAGTGGCATATCATAGGGAGACACTTTCAGACATAGTCTGTAAGTATCCTACTTATGACAAAGAGATGTATTCCATTGTGCAGGCCTGCCGATAATGGAAGCATTACATTTTCGGGAAGGAAACGGTCATCCACACAGACCACCGGCCCTTGCAGTTCATACAAACCCAAGGGAAGTTGCAGAATGATTACCATCAGAAGTGGTCCACATACCTGCAATAGTTCCATTTGAATATCAAGTATAAGAAGGGCAACACCAATAATTTTTCAATTTTCTTCAGTCGACCACCGATCATGGCATTAACCATTGTGCTCAACTCTTGTGGGAACGAGACTTCTGATTGGCCACTTCTCTACAAAAGTGACTAGAATTCGGCCACACATACGAGACACTCTTGGAGGGTCAGCATGTTCTAGATTTTCACCTCCAGGATGCCCTGTTATGTCACGTGGGTCACCTTTGTGTTCCTTCAAGCAAGCGTGCCAAGATGATTTGGGAAGCACACTACAATTGGGCTGCTATGAATTCCGGGGTCAAGAAAACTGTGGCAAAACTGCAGAAGTATTTCTATTGGTTGAATCTTCGACATGATGTTAGAAAGTACATCAGATCCAACACTGCCTATGCCATTGCCAAACCATCCATCAAGAAACAAGGCCTGTATACTCCGTTGCCTACCCCTAGTCGACCTTGGGAATCCATCTCCATGGATTACATGTTAGGCCTTCCTTTTACTAAGCATGTAAATGACTATGTTTTTTTGGTTGTCGACAGGTTCTCAAAGATGGCCATTGTGGCGGCTTGCAAGAAGAATATCACAGTAGAAGCCACTGCTAAACTCTTCTTTGAATGAGTGTGGGTACACATTAGGATCCCATAGTCTATCATCTCAGATCAGGATAGAAGGTTCCTCAGTAAATTTTGGTCCAGTCTCTAATCGATGCTGGACACCAAAATCACTAAATCCATAGCCTTCCATCCCCAAACTAATGGCCAGACAGAGGTTTTCAACAAGATGATCATACACATTTTGTGCATGTACAACTCAAAGCATCCATGCACATGGGATGAGAGCCTCCCCTATGTTCAACACAGCTATAACTGGGCTCTCCACATCTCGTTTAGCCATAACCCTTTTTAGGTGGGCTTGGGATTCTAGCCACTATGTCCCATTGATATGGTCATTCCATTTGCAGCCACTCAGGCAGATTCGTCTCATGTCCAGTCTGAAATAGATAAGGAAAGAAACTTCATTGAGCACATCCAACATATCCGCCAGCAGGTCCATGACATTCTGGATACATCAAATGCCAAGTACAAGTAGCGACATGATCAAAATTAGGTGCCACACAAGTTCCAGGTGGGCGACAAAGTCTGGTTGCATTTGCAAAAGGAATGCCATACTGGAGCCTATTGGAAACTCATACCACTCTGATATGGTACTTACACCATTACCAAGGTTGTGGGAGACAATGCATTTGAGCTCAACATTCCCCCATTCCTTGACCTACACCTAGTGTTCAATGTGGACCACCTTCGACCATACTTTCCACCATTACTAGACACATTCGACATTGTAGAATAGCTCACACCAACAGAGTTAAATCCAGATTGCATGGAACAAGCTACAACTGATCGGATCATGGACATGTAGATCAAGCACACTCGCTGATAGAAGATCCAACTATATCAAGTTGTCAAAGCAAGCCAACTCATTCACCAGGGTAAGTGGCTCACTAGGGACCAAGTTAAACAAAAGTATCCTCATCTCATGGAGGAACTCAACGCAATGGAGACCATTGCTTCCTAAGGGGGCAATAATGACCCAGGTGGATATTGGTGGCCACCCGCCAATTCCACTTGGACCCCCACAATTGTTTCTTTCAGTTTTTTAGTTTCCTTATTTGTAGCACAATTTACTATTTTTGGCAGTTTTTCGGGTCTTGAACTTCCAGAGCCGTTTTGAGGCCCTAAATGACCATTTTTTGGAAAATTGGGAGCAACATGGGTCTCTAAACTAATGTTTCTCTTCCCAAAGTTGTAGTCCTTAGATAGATCTTTCTAACAAGGTATTGGGCGCGTCAAACAGAGATCGTATACCAAAGTTACGACCTCAGGAAGTTGATGTACCAATTTACCCAAAACAGGGCCCATAGTTTGGCGCTTCATCTCCTAGGGTTAGGATTTTGGATGTTTAGGGTTTTCCATTATTTCTCAACAATAAATAGGCCTTCGAGCCTCATTGTAAGATAGTTCAGAGGCATGTAGCCGACACATCTCTCCTCAGAGATAAGCTACCATCACTTGAGCTAGTTTATTTCCATTTCTGTTTGTAAGCATATTTCAGTATTTTACATTAATGAAATGAAGTATTATTTCTACTCTATCTCTGTATTTATGGTTATCTCTATAATTTGTTGTGTTCCTATTTAAATCTGGATCAAATGTGGTATTAGTGAGCAATGGTATTGGTTCATGGTATTTTAACAAAGACAATTTACAAGTTAAGAATTTCCATGGTAAAGTGGTGGTCAATATCCATGGTTAAGAATTTTGTTACCTAATTTTTTTAAATTTATGTATGTTTAATTCATACATCAATCATTTTTATAATTAATGGTAATAATTTTAAATAAAGTTATAGTTTAGTTAATTTTTATGAATTTTTTTAACCTTGGAAATTTGAGATATATCATGATGTAAGTGTTTCTATGACTATCAATGCGTAACAATCATTTAATATATATAGTCGCGTTAGTGGTAAATGTTGTTTATGTCATCATGGATTTGGGTATATATGTGAGAAAATTATAAAAAATTAAACAAACTATTATTATGTTTTTTTTTTTTTTTTTTTTTATATTTTATATTTTATATTTTATATTTTTATTTTTATAAATAAGTTGAAAAATTCAGGCAATTCATTAAATTAAGTACAAATGTGAGAAATTCAAGAAAAATGAATCATTTCTACATAGTTTTTATGAATCCCATGATTATACAAAACCCCAACAACATGTATGACATATATCATTTAATGATGTTAATTACTTATGCACAACAAAAATTGATAGATCATTTGTTGTGACAAATAATGATATCATCATATAAATGCGATAAATTAAATATGGAGACTCAAAGGGAAAAAAACACTAACAATGTGCTTAGCCTCTTTTCTTTATTTATTAATCATTTTCTACATAAATATTACAAAACTAGCCTTAATTCCTTCTTTGTCTAAATTTCAAAGATCATTGGGTTTTCAAGCCAAAGAGCATTGCATCCTCAACCATTCTTTAGTCTCTTCATTCTTCAACCATTTCTTTCTCCATGGGTTCCTGTTGTTCCTACATCTTACAACTTCCATGTCCAACACTTCATGAATGTTACTTTCTTCCCCTTCTCTTATTTTTGTTGGGAAAATGTAAAGTTGTAGCTATTATTTCCAATTTTCCTTAACCTTAATATTTGCCTATGAATTTAGTTAGTCTTGTTGTGTTCTTTATTTAGATATTTTCATCAAAAAAATATCAAGAAAAAAAATAGTAGCAACAGAGAAGACAGAAATGAGGCTCTCAGCCAGGAAAAAACCCCTCCAAGGGGAAAACCTAGAAAATTCTTCTCTTGTTATAGAATCTGCTTCAAATAACTTTTTATTTTATTCTCTTATTTGTTACATAGAATACATATTAAAATGAGTACAACAACAATTATGAAGATTGAAACTAGTTACATTTCCAGCAAGTTTAGCAAAAAATATTCCTTATGTAGCACCATCTTATCCTCTACTAACATAATACTATCTTCTGCATTTTTATTTTCTTCTTCCCATTTCATAGGCTAGTCTTACTTTGATACCATTTTATGCAAGGGTTAGCACCCCCCTACAATATCAAAGTCTCACAATGGACCATCCCATCTATATGGTCATCATGAATCCCATGATTACATAGAAACCCAATATTTATGCTCTATGCAATTTACTGACATTAATCAACTATACAATGATAAGGCCATTTACTATCCGCAGATGGGGTGACTAAGGTGGAAAAATGGGGGTGGAGGTCGTGTTTCCATTGCCCCACCAACCCATGATTCGATTGGCCTCGCCCAAAGAACATTCATGTAACACATAAAATGACAACCATTGTTACAAGGAAACCCATGTGAACAAACAATTCAAGAGATATACCAAGGTATGTAATGGGTCACATTATTGCACCCATGCATCAACTTGCTCACTGCAATCTTGTCAATCCATCCACATTCAATGACAATCCATTAATTGATGCCTCATTGGGATTATACATGCTATCTAAGGATTTTATTAGAAAACATAGAGATGAAGCTCATTATCTTGAGGTAACCTTGACAGTTCCTGTAATGTATTAATGTTAATTATATAAAGTGATGTATTGATGTTAATTATGTAAAGTGATTATTTAAAAAACATGCATTGTATTTTCAAATAATTATATATTATTAAAGTGAACTATTAGAACATTACCAAAAAAATGTGTTAGTCGTGGAACATCATGAATTTTTCATACAATTGTTCCATGGAATTGAAATTTCCTCTACCTTATTGGTTTACATATGTCATACATAGTGATGTCAACCCATAAATTTAGTAACTCATTGATAAGAGGCTCGATATATACATTCATGTCTTTAACTTGGAAGTTATCTAATTGTTTGAAATTACACATAATTACTACCATGATATGTATATATATAAGTAAATAAACAAATATAACATATTACAAAACAAACAAGACAAATGAAAATGTTGCATTTGAGAAATTGCTATAAAGAAATACTTGGAACAATCATTGTCAACATGTGCTCCCTCTTTAATGACATCTAAGGAGGAAGGTTATTTTTTATAACAAAAATTGGCCACACTGAGTAAATAGACTTGAGATCTCCAAATGGTTTAACACTATCAACTGCCAATGAAAGCCTAACATTATGAGGTTCATCTTTATAAAGCAACCATTTTTCCTCAATTTCCCTAAATCATAACCATCTGTAGGACTTTCAAGAACACCCTCTCCACTTCTCTTTTGTGCATGGTAATCCATAACTGTGCAATGCTTTTGCACATGAACAATCAATGCAAATGTGAAATTATGGGAAAAATGACAAAGAACCTTTTGAGGCACCTTTTTTGTTATTTGATCGGGTTCGATATTTACTACTCTAACATTATGGGAAAAAAAATTTCGATGCATATTTTCCATAATATATAATATGATCATTAGGACATGCATCTATAGCTTGGCACTCCATTCCAATTTATTTCAGATTGGCATATAAATCTCGGTAAGGTAAAATATTTAGCGATGCTAACATAATTTCACCTAACAATCTATAACATAAAAAATCACTAGTTAATGTAAATAATATTAATCGTAAATATTTCATTCTTATTTTACACATTAATTAAGAAAAAAAAGGGAAAAACACAACCTTTATGTATAATATGTGATAAAACATATTACATACCTTAGGATCTGTGTCATACAAGTGTTTGACAAATTATTAAAAACCTTTTAAGTTCACTAACAATCATGCAGCAGAGAGAAGATTTTCTCTTGAGCCTCCATAAAGTGGTATCATTGCCTTTTTTATCAGAGTTTCATCAAGAATATTATCATCATTTTCCTCTTCTTGATCATTGACTAATCGAGTGAACAAGTCTTGGATGAATTCATTTGTCCCATCATCTTGAACTATGTTATTATTTTCAACTTTTTCCATAGGATCATTAACTTGATCTTCAATATTTTCTTCATGCTCCTCAGCTTGTACAACATCATTTCTACTACTACTTGGGGCATTCGAGCATTGACAGGGGGGTACCTTGATTTCATAATTACATAGCATCATGCAAAATTAGTCTACATAATAAATGTTATAACAATATAAAATTTTACAAACGCGATTAATATAAACACAAAAAAAATGAATATATAGATAACCAAGGAACGATATTCCTTCAATCCCCCTTCAGTGTGCCCATGTTTCCCTACAATGTATTTTAGTTGTTTCTTTTAAAACTCTTACATGATGTAAGCCCACACATTTAGAATAAGGGAAGTAACATCTCCCATCTTCCCCTTGATTTTTTTCCCCTAATAATCTTTGTTGACATTTTTCCCCACTAAAAAATTATGCAATGATTATGTTATAAAATTGAGTGGTGTACAAGATCTATTATATTTTGTAATGCAATTGATATATATATATATATATATATATATATATATATATATATATATATATATATATATTGTAGTGATAGTGAAAATGTCACAATATCTCTTAAGATAAACATATTTATAAATTTACATACCTCATAATTTCGATGATAACTGACCAAGTTCAAAATTGACTACTCAAAAAGTGACCCACCGTTCAATTAATAGCTCAACGAATAGAAATGATCAGTCAAAAAGAGGATTTTTGTTGATATTGTGATAATCGTCGAATATTGTTTTCCTTACTATGATATGGGGAATACCATCATAATTATGACAATGTGGAGATATGTTAACGTAATACCAACAAATGTGGGCCTGTTTTGAATAAAATAAAAAAATGAATTAATTCTTATAATTTTCGATGGTATAGCCAATTTTAGCCAAACTATCATACTATTTCATCAAAATTTATTACTATATGTAGTAATGGGATGATCTAGACCCTGTTTCCTATTACTAAGCTTGGTACAATAAAGCATGTATCCTCTTATGAACCTAGCTAACTATTCTTGCATCTTGGGCCAATACATGTACCTATGCAAATTGGCCATTGTTTTCCCTACACCAATGTTTCCTACAACCTTGGAGGTGTGAGCCTTTCCAATTGGATACAATCATTCACCTTTACAAAAACATAGCTTATCCAACCTATAGAGTAACTCATCCTAGAGATGGTAGTTAATGGTTTTGTCACCATTGTGCACATGACTCTGACTCTGCAACTCTTGAAACTGTAGAATTTTTCCATTGTAGATCAACAAATTATGAAATATACTAAAGCAAAATACAAGATCTACTTCTACAAAAAAACTTTATGGAAGATTAATTGAATATGATCAAGATCAATAAGAACACATATAACTGAGAATGAGAAAGCAATCACACATGAACAAAAAAGAATAATCCCGGGGAAAGCCTTAGCCTAAAACCACAAACTCTGTATTATCATACAAGTGGACAATAGTCTGGATTACACAAGGACTTAGCTCGGAAGCTATCCAACTCTTAGTACAATCCCTCTGCTGATCATAGATAGTCAAAGGCTTCTCACAAACCTTCTCCTCTACCCTCCAAGCCTCCTATTTCCTTGTGTAGTTTTTCCTGGGGTTCAATACTTCCACTTGTGAGAATTCCCACCTCACACTGCTCACTTGGCTCAGTAGTAACTGCGCAATATTGAAGGAGATAATTCCTTCTGCATGGATGAGTTTCCTAAATAGAAAAAATCCTCCAACGGATAGTACACTGTCCCTTCCTCTAATCTCAACTGGGTCACTGAACTGACATGCATGAGTTATTCATGAGAGAATATTCAGTTATCTGGACAACAACAGTTACATGCATGCAAGCATTAACTAACTGAACTCACAATTAATTCTACAAACTATTATAACTAATCTAACTGGACTTAACTCAGATAATTGAGCTAACTAATTACAACTCAAAGTAAAACTCATCCTCATCTCCTTAACTAAGGGATAAATTCCTCAATCAATGGAGAAACTATTGCATGTCTTCACATAGACTTCATGTTTGATTTTCTCCAACTAATTAACTCAAGATGAATTAATTAATTATTAATCAAACAACTGTTAAGAACAAATTCGAATTTTACTTCTCAATTTTAGTTCATGGACTAACTAAAATTGGAATCCATCCCAAAATGCTATTTATAGCAATGCTATTTTTAACATTTCTATTTTATCATTCCTTGTTGCCATTTCCAACACTAGTACCTGAGATGTTATTTATAGAATTTCTATTTTTAGCATTTATTGTTTCTATTTTCAACACTCCATCTCAACAAGAAAGGCATTCAACTCGAACCCAATCCTGAACCTTTGGAATGTTTTTCATGCAACACTTCTCCCTAGTGTTGTTGCTCCAACAACTCTAGAAACAAAAAATCTCCCAACTGACCTCTCTGTTGGGATAGAAACATCCTCTGATGCTGAAGCTTCCTCTATCGCTCCATTCACATCTGTCTCTACCCACTTAGCCGGTCCTGCTACTCCTCTTCGGGGCTCCTATAGCAAGGTCTAATCAAAGAGGTTGGGTACCTCAATGATCCTGCCCCTATTCCAACCTTCTTGGGACTGCAACTCCACATCTTCCCAGCTCCTACTTGGAGGTATGGATGCATGTGATCCCTCTGCCCACTTGGCTTGAAATTCTCCCCTACTAGAGGTCTCTGCATGAGTGGATGCCTCCACTCGGTCTCCTCTCGGCTTCTCTAGTTGTGGCTGCTACACAACCTCCTGAAGCTGCTTCACCAATCGTGGCTCCTAAAAAATTGTCTGAGACTTCGTCTTGTGGTGCATGTTGAGAGGTAGTGTACTCTCCCTCTCAACCACCAAGTCTCCAACAGTTGCCATGCTCCTCAAGGCTTTGCATGCATCTTGAACCTCAAGAGCATACAGTTTCTTGACTCGTGAACCAATCTGCTTCACCTGTCTAGTGGTGATGTTTCGAAGGAAAACCTTTCCCTTACTGAAGACTACATCATAGCCCTTGTCTTCCAGCATTGCGACACCAAATTTTTCCTCAGTCCTGGTACATACTTGACATCGGTCAAGGTAATGCGAGCTCCATGCTCCCTCTAAAAAGAAACTGTGCCCACACCTGAAACACTATACTTTTCATCATTACCCATCGCTATGAGTATCTTGAGGTCTTTCTCCTCGAAGGTACTGAACATGCTCTTATCGTCGGTCATGTGGAATGAGGCTCCACTGTCAAGAAACCAACCACATCCCACCATGGATGAAACCATGCATGCGAAGAGGGTGGAAACCAACTCGAACTATGAGGCCAATGCCTCACCTTTAGATCCTTCCTTGGATCCCATCTTGGATTTCTTCAGTGGACAATTTGTAGCAAAATGGCCCACCTCATGACAATGAAAGCATAACACTTTTGATTTGTCAAACTTCTTCCCGCCATGGGAAGAACTCAATTTGGGATGAGAATCCTTCTCCTTTCCTTTCTTTGCCTTACTCACTAAGGCACAATTTTCTTCATCCTCCTTGGATGAAGAAGATCCATCTCTGGTGCTTCTCTGTATCTCCTCCTCCATCAGATCCGACCAAAGTCGTTCCCAATATGGTAGTTTCTCTCTTCCATTTACTAAGTCTTGGTAGCTATGCCAACTCTTAGGAAGACAGAGGAGAGCTAGACTCACCATGTCGTCATCAATGGTTGTGATCCCTACACTTCCAAGCTCATCCCTGTAGGTGGTGAGCTTGTTCAGGAATGTAGAGAACGTGTCGCCCTTTTCACACTTGATTTTCCAAAGTTTGTCTTTCAGTGCCAACTTCCTCTTATTTATGCTATTCTGATATAGATCTTTCAATGTTTTCCACATCGAAAATGGTATCTCCTTCCCATGGAGACTCAAGATTATGTGGTCTCGAACTCCCTCCAGAAGGATTCTCCTTGCTCTAGCCACACATTTCTTCCATTTCGCCAATTTTGTAGCATTAGTCGATGTGGGCTTGGGGACTTATTGATCAATGAAGTCCTTTAGACCGTTATCCTCTAATACTGCTTCCATGTGATCCTTCTAGGCTATATAATTTGAGCTGCCATCAAGGGCATACTCGAGTCTTAAACCGTTGAATGCCAATGGTGAAATTGAGATGTGATAAGAACTCGATTTCTATATTCAGGAACCTCAAACTTTGAACTTCTCCTTTCTTGTATATAGTTCTCTCCTTTGATCACCTTTGCTCTGATACCATGTAGAATTTTTCCATCGTAGATCAACAGATTATGCAATATACTAAAGCAAAATACAAGATCTACTTCTACAACAAACTTTGTGGAATCTTAATCGAATATGAGCAAGATAAATAAGAACAAATATAACTGAGAATGAGAAAGCAATCACACATGAACACAGAAGAATAATCTTGGGGAAAGCCTTAACCTAAAACCCAATCTCTGTATTATCATGCAAGTGGAAAACAATCGTTATTACATAAGGACTTAGCTCGGAAGTTATCCAACTCTCAGTACAATCCCTCTGCTACTCATAGACAATCAAAGGCTTCTCACAAACCTTCTCCTCTACCCTCCAAGCCTCCTATTTCCTTGTGCAGTTTTTCCTGGGGTCCAGTGCTTCCACTTGTGAGAATTCCCACCTCACACTGCTAACTTGGCTCAGTAGTAACTGCACAATCCTGAAGGAGATAATTCCTTTTGCATGGATGAGTTTCCTATATAGGAAAAATCCTCCAACTGATAGTACATTGTCCCTTCCTATGATCTCAACTGGGTCTCTGACTGAACTGACATGCATGAGTTACTTATGAGAGAATATTCAGTTATCTGGAGAGCAACAGTTACATGCATGCAAGCATTAACTAACTAAACTCACAATTAATTCTACAAACTGTTAGAACTAATCTAACTAGACTTAACTTAGATAACTGAGCTAACTAATTACAAATCATCCTCATCTCCTTAACTAAGGGATAAATTCCTCAATCAATGGAGAAATTGTTGCATGTCTTCACATAGATTTCATGTTTGATTTTCTCCAACTAATTAACTCAAGTTGAATTAATTAATTATTAATCAAACAGTTGTTAAGAACAAATTCGAATTTTACTTCTCAATTTTAGTTTAGGGACTAACTAAAATTGGAATCCATCCTGAAATTATATTTATAGCAATGCTATTTTTAGCATTTCTTTTTTATCATTCCTTGTTGCCACTTCCAACACTAGAACCTAAGATGCTATTTATAGCATTTCTATTTTTAGCGTTTCTTGTTGCTATTTTCAACAGAAACACCCCTTTGAAGTCATTATTCTCTGAATATACCTCTTTATATGCATCATAGGTGAATGACTCCATGTGCATTAGAGTTCTCAAATATGTGATATTTTATGTGGGTGTCCTTGAAGGCATGTGAGACAACTTGTTTATGTTGGAAATATTGAGATGGGATAAATCATTATTTCACTTCAATTAGTTAATTTTTTACTTTAGATCATTAAATATCATTAGCATCATACCAAAACATAAATAAGAATCACATGACATGAATAGTACACAATAATTTTTAGGTGGAAACCTTTTCGAGGGGGAAACCACTGAATGCTTTTAATATATGTCTTGAAAAATACATCAATAGGAAGCACCAACTTCCAATATTTACAACACCAATTGAAAGAGGCATTAACCCTCTGGTTTACCATCAATGACTAGGAGGCTCAAACCCCTTGGTTTATCAACTCCAACTGTCTGTCCATGCTCCAATACCCTGACTTTATCAGATCCAGCTGAAAGGGTGCTCCAACACCCTACACACGCACCAATTGTTACAATGGTCTTTGGTTTGACAAAGCAAGGATATTTGAAAATTAGATGAAGAGGTAAATGAGGCTAGATTTGTAATATATATGTAGCAAATGATTACTGAATAAAAAAAAGGGTTAAGCATATTGTTAGTGTTTTTTACCTTCAAGTCTCCACACGAATTTATCATGTTTATATGATGATACCATTGTTTATTTACAACAAATGATTTATCAATTTTTGTTGTGCATAGTTGATTAACATTATTAAATGATATAGGTCATAGTTGTATTGTGTTTTTTGTATAATCATGTGATTCATGAAAAATTGTAGAAGTGGTTCATTATAAAACAGTGACATTGTATGGGACGATTCCTCTTACATCACTTTCTCACACCTACACATAATTAGTACCACTATTTCCTTAAAAGTTTTATATTAAGTTATCTTTGAAATGTTAAAGTCATTTCATAATTTTTATTGAAGTAGTAGTTGATTTTCCTTGAATTTTTTACATTTTTACTTAATTCAATGACATCATTTTCCTTCCTCTATGGTTTCCTTTGTATTTTTCAACAAGATTTAAAATTTCCTTGATAATAGTAGTTCATTTAGTTTTGTATGATTTTCTCACAATTATATCAAAAGACAATTACTACTAGCACATCTATATAAATCAAATGGTTGGCAAACGCAGAGAGGTATCAAAAAACTTACCTAATGATACTTCTCATGTTGCCAAAATTTAAGAAAATCATAAAAACAGACTAAATTATACAATTAAGCACAATTAGACAATTAGACACAACTTGTCTATCGTTACATTCAGGAAGTTTGCAGAGAGATTATGTGAATCAATAAGGCATGATCTCATGTGTGTTGTCTACTTGAACTCCTTTGAGGAAAAAGAGCATATCAAAGAACTGAGTAATTGCGATCATATATTTCATAGGAATTGTCTAGATAAGTGGCTTGATCATCATCAAATGACGTTCCCTCTCTATAGATGTTTTCTTATGCTAGAGAGAATACTTGATTTCCAGGTGAGTAAACCATGGGTTATCGATCTGATCACTTTTATCTTCAATGGTGATTTAGTAATTTTGTCATAGAAGAGAGATTTTTCATGGAAAACACTGAATTGTGTGTTGTATATGTAAAACTAGATTAAAATTCATCGATCGATATGTCCATACTAGAATATGATGGTACCAGAAGACCCTAAGAAGATCATGTCTTTTGTTGGCGAATCAGGTGGGTGAACACTTTATGTTTATCTGTGCAAAAGCTTCTAATTATTTTTAAAACATTCATAACGCTTAACGATTACTTCTGAGAAATACTATGGCCTATTGGTGACTGGAAAACATTATTTTTGTGACTATGAATAATATTATTAGATTATGAAACTCCATATTATATTTAAGAATATTTTTAATTTGTGTTTCCCGAAGGCTTCATATTTATTTGTCAGAATTTCAATCCAAGCAATTATTGAGAAATGTAATGAGAATCAGTCTTCATAATTGTATTTGAGTCACGACGTAATATATTTGGAAAAAGAAAGAAAAGGAAATTTTTTTATAAAATAAAATTTATTTATAAGCACGGATTTCATGCTTTACGTATTTTTGTTTCTATTTCAAGCCTCCATTGAATGCTTTTAGGGTTGAGTCATAAGTCATTGCATATGTCTAGACCCTTCTTGGGATCTCTATGTCAAAGAAAGAAAAGTATATGTGTATCAAAATGTATCTAGTTCCTCCTCCACCAAGTCTACTTCCTCATCAAGCATGCCAGCTCCATTAAAGATGATTCAACCATATAAAAGGCTATAGTTAAGCAAAGAATTCGAGCTCGTATGAAATCCATCTCATGAAGTAATTCAATCTGCAATTGAAGGAAGAAATAAGTGTGAAATGCTCTGCAAGGAAGGTATACTCCAATACTAGAAGAAACAAGTCTAGTGAAGTGTATGAGAATTAACATTTATTCTTGGTTCTATCCACATGCGTGAACGGACTAAAGAAAATGTGTGAAGTCATGGGACTAAAGATACAAGCCAAGAATTTCAGAAGTTACAGAGGAGGTCAAAAATCCATTTGACGTGGATATTGGAGATGGATTCTTGTTGAATTTGGAGATATTGAATAGTCTTCTTTGGAAGCTGACTTGGTGGATTGGATGAGGTAATACTAGTGGTCAAAAGGTCTTGGTTGTCTCATTTGTTTTGGTTCATGAAGAAAAGATGAGATTTGTTTGGGTTTTCCTCTCTAGGAGAATTTTTAGCCTTGACATATAGCATACATTTGGTATCCATTTGTCTTTGATGATCTCCATGTTTTGGTAGCTGTTCGATGATTAAGAACACAATAATAATAAGCAGAAGAAGAATTTAATCAATCAAGTAAAATAATGACAAAAGAAAATATCAAGCTAACAAAAATCAACACAATAAGTTCCTCTAAGTATTTCTGAACAATGTATCAAAGTTAAGGTTAGTGAAATAAGGTGGCTAGAAGATCACTTTTTGGAGAATAAGAAACTTCAAAATCTATCAAAAGGAGCACTAGATTCATAATATTTGAAGACTGAAATAAAAAAGCATAATTATGGGCATCTTTGTAAGTCACAAACACTAAGATTAGGGTTGCAGACTTGGACTAGAGGAACGAAGGATTTAAAGAAGGAAAGAAACATCTTTTGATGGATTCAAAAGTATAGCTCCATAAACCAACGAAGGAAGTATATGAGGTCTAAGATCTGAGGAGACATGTGCACATATATAAAGAGGTCGAGACCTATAAGTGACAGAGAATCCATCCTAGGAAGAATAGAATAATCACAATGTTTTTTTGTAAAGTATAATGGGCCATTTGTGATTTATATTTTGATGGTTGTGGGAGCCCTATATAAAGGGTTACAACCTCAGTTCTGTACTAATCGCTTCAAGCCCAGAAGACTGTAATATTTTGGAGAAGTATTGAAATCTGGAAAATGGACCACATATATTTCCAAAAGTAGTACAATCCTATCATTAAATATTTATCTATAACACTGAAGGAAGACGCCTTTCTAAAGGCTTGTAGTAGCACCTACATGATCACCCTAACCCTAAATCAAGGATAAAATCAACTTTATTATTCAAGTTGTGGAACATTGAAAAGGATCAAGTGATAGAAGAAGCAACAAGCATATTGAACCAACAAACCTTGAAGACCATATTAAAAATCAAGATTTGAACAAATACCTCAAGGATGAAATTAGAACAGTAAGAAGGATGTTGAAGAATCCTTTGCAACAAACATGGAGGACTAAGGTAAGCAATATTTGAGGTAAGTATACTTGTTTTTATTATATAATTATTTAATCCTTATTATATTAGGGTTTTGAAATCTCTTTTTTTTTTCTAAGGTTTGTAATGTTGAAAAAGTTGTTGGCATCCAAGATCTTGTAAAACCTAGTTGATTGAGATACCCTAACCCTATTTTATTTTGTTCCCTCATAAAAACCCTAGTTTTGGTTTCTAGGGTTGTAGGTAGTCTAAGGAGATATTGAAAACCCTAGTAGGTATAGAATTAAATTTGAAACCCTAGAATTGATATCTTAGGGTCCAAAGTTTGTTATATCATATTCTTGTAGTTGTATACTTTAGGTATTTTTCAATTAAATATTGCAAATACATATAGAAATGTTGATCTCATGTAAGAAAGTAGTTCTTCAAGTAGATTGTTCCACATTCTCATAAAAGATAAGTATTGTTTTTGATTTCCTATATACTTAGCTTTATCTTTTCTACTTGATCATTATCCTTTCCTTGGAAGGACTAAGCTTGAAGGTATAAGGATTATGGCTAGATTTAGAGGGATATTTCAAAGGAAACTGACCTGTATCATGAAAGAAACCTTGTTGTAGAAGAAACCCTACAAGGTTTGTGAAAGGAAAAATTCAAGTTATGTATATATACTTGTAGCAGATATTCTTCATATATGAAGGTATGATCATTTTACTTATTTCTAACTTTCATGTCTAAGGTTCTGCAATAAATATTATTATGGTGTTGAGGATTTTTTGATCTTTAGATAAAATCAATCCTTGTCATACTATCTAACCTTTGTTGACTTTGGTAAAACCATAATTTTTAGGGTTCACCATAAAATTGTAGCCTACTTAGGTTTTTTTGATAAAATCGAGAACATATAATGAAATCCTATTCTCTTGGTGTTTAAGGTTTGCTGATAGAAAACCCTAGATTTTCAAGGGTTGTTAATGTTCTCTAGGTTATATGATGAAACCCAAGACTTTTAGGGTTTTATGAATTAGGGTTTATGACAAAACCCTTGTAATTGTTAAACCTAAGAATGAAACACTAGGTGTATATGCTTCCATATTATTGAAACCCTAACTTGGCTGAGTAGCTACATATCTTTGATAATTATATACAATGTTTATGTCAAAACCCTAGTAGAAATTGATATGTCTCTTGGGCATGATAATGAAACCCTAGATGTAATAATTCTCTCACTATTATTGAAATAAATAATTGATATCTAGAGTTTAGTTCTGATGATGAAATCTAGGGGTTGTGACAAAAAACCTAGCAAAGGTTGTGAGAAGTCTAGGATATGAAAATGTAACCCTAGTCTATTTCTTCTCTTTTCACTATTTAAGTTTAGAATTTAATATTTAGAATCAAAGTTTTTTTCGTAACCCTAGATGCTCTCCCTATGATAATTTGATAATCCTATTTTTACTTTTCATGCTCCTATATATTTCTTCTTGGTTGTACTTGTTGATGAATATTTGTAGGTACATAGTCTTCAAGATATTGAAGATGCTTACCACAAACTTAATGAATTGATGATGATGTTGAGCATGATGAAAATAGGGAGTTGTAAGAATCTTTGTAGCATTGAAGTTTACATCAATGAATAATGGATAAACTTGTTGCCATGTTAGAAGGAATGGTGTTCTGAAAGTTTGAAATTTCTATAATGATATGATGATAAAGCATGTGTGGCTGAGTTTTTGATGGATTTATCCCCTAGTATAGAAAAATCTAAGATAAAGAAAGTGTATAACTCCCCAGTTAAGAGGAAGGGAATATTGTGACAACTATAGTAAAGACTTTGAATAAAGAGTGAGATCAAAGAAATACTAAAGCACTACACATGGTCTTTCATGAGTTGTATTCATGATTAATAATTTTGTGATTGATGAAGCTATGAACAAGAATTGGATGTTTTGGAAAAGTGTTGAGCCTGAGTTTGGTGCTATTGGTGAATTCGAATAAGAAAGATTTCATGAAAATATGATGACCTAAGTAACATCAGAATAGTTGAAGACCCAAGGTTTTGTGCTAGCGTACAGGAAAATATACAATGGAAGTTCGATATTGGTTGGGGTTGTGAAGCTACAGTATGTGCCAAGAAATGAACAAGTAGTTGATGTGTTGATGAAATCTCTTCCCAACTAGAAGTTAGTTTATTTTGGGAGCATGTTGAGATTGGTGGATAGCTTTGATTTGGTTGAGAGGGAGAGATGAAGTACCATAAAATTTCCTGTATGATGGTACTTGTGAGGATAACATAGCCTAGTTAATATTGAGATCATCGTTGATGTCTATATCATAGAGAGAGGGTATCGTGTGGAACATTGGTTTAGTATTGATACCTGGATCGTTGTAAGGGTTGGTGTCAGGGCATGGAGGACTATATGGTATCTATATCTTGTTAGATGGATACCATGGTTGTGGCCTGATGGTACCTATAGCGACAATTTCCTAGATGACACTCTAGTCCCTATTGAGAGGATACCTTGGCAGTGAGGGTATCCTACATTTTATTCCTACTTTTTTATTCCTACTTATATTGTATTCCTTCTCAATGGAAATTTTCCTTGAACTTTAAAAACATCAATAGTTGCTGCACATATAGTTAGAGTGGAGGTAAAACTTGTATGGATTTTCTCTTATTTAAAAGGTATAGGTTAGTTACAGTGTTTAGAATTTATTTTGTATTTCACTTGTCTATCATTAAGAGTGAGTAATCAACAGTTGCTGCACATATAGTTAGAGCAGGCACCATGAATATGAAGCAATACCATAGAAGGGATAGAGAAATTTCAGGGAGTTGTGTCGTTAGATATATGTACATAATTAAAAGGAGAGCAACAACACAGAAGGGATAGAGAAATTGTCGTATTGATAAAAAAAATGTGTTGTAAAGCCGTAGAGTAGTGGGTGTGTTGGAAAAGCCAAGTGAACGTACTGAGACAGATGGCGTGAGTGTGTAAAGAATGGATGGAAACTGGGCATGGCGTAGGGTGAAGAAAGTGGTGCTCTTGAGTCACTGAGTTAAGGACCATGATAGGGAAACATAAATGGGGCGGTGGCCCGTAAATGACTCCTGGTCACTTTTTGCAACGATAGAAACATAACACACCGTACACACTCTTGGTGGTATTGCAGCGACAAACGTAGAAATTTTGTAATGAATATTGGCTGTCGCTCATCTTGGGGCCGTGATCTTCACTCTTGGGCACCTTGGAGCGGTGGTGGGTGAGAAGTCAGCGGAGATGCCGAGACAGAGTGAGAAAAAGCAAAGGGAGTATCTTGAGACAACTGCTTTGAGTGGGTAACAAATTTGATTGAAATGATCAGAGATGCTGTGAGTGAATAGGAAAAGTTTGAAAATGACCATAATAGTAGATGCTTCCAGTTTTCTTGATTTGGAAAAATTAGAGAAAAATAAATAAGTGTTGGTCCCACAAACAAGGGGGTCTCATACACCAATTGGGTTGGCTTGGCCGTGACCTTAAAATTGGATAATAATAATAATATAGTTTACAACTTAGGTTTAGTTCATATATATTTAGTTTATAATATCATGATTAAATTATGAATAATGTCATATTTTTAATATTTTTATCAATTTTAAATTTACTATCTAGTTGTTTTTTAATGTAATTGTACTTAATTAATTTTTGATGTAATTATGGTGACAATCATCTTATTTTAGAATAAGACTTCAAGATTTTAATTTAATTATCTATAATCATGAAGTGACTGATATATTTTAACTTCCATGAATATTCTAAAAGAGTTATAAAATAAAGGTTCAGCTTTCTTTTAGAATTAGTTGTGCTCTTTCTACTTTTTCTTAACTAAATTGATTAATAAAAAAAATTTCATATGAACATGTCTCATATTGACAATAATTATGGTGATACAGTTTAGAATTAGTTGTGGTCTTTCTACTTTTTTAATTGAATTGATTAATAAAAAATATATCATATGAACATGTCTCATATCAACATGAATTATGGTGATGCAGTTTAGGCCTCAGATCCATATCTAGATTCTAAGATTTTTTTTTGGTAATAATTACATCAAGAAACATTTGTTGAAGCTTTTAGAACCAACCAATTTAAATTTATTTATTTAAATTATAAAAGAAAATTAATCTTATTCTAATTTTTAGTCCAGTCAAAAGTAATTTCAAATTTATGTATATATATATATATTATATATATATTATAATAATAATAATAATAATAATAATAATAAAAGAAAATTAATTTTCTTAGCTTAGTCAAAGGTATTTTCAAATTTATGTGAAAAATAATATTAATATTTATTTATATATATTTGACTTAATTATTTAAATCATGAAGAAAATTAAACATCCGCTGATTTTTTGACCCAGTTAAAACTAGCCATTTCTTTATATTCGTTGGAATGATCTCTCTATATATATTTAACCCGCTGCCATAATTTGATTCTTCATCTTTTCATGATGATGAACCACACTGTTGGATTGAAACACATCGACAAATGTTTATGGATGAGGTTATTACTGAATTTTTTTTCTTAGAATGAATTATTATTTTTTGGACATATGGTATGAATAAACCATGGTATTGGCCTCTAATATTTTCACAAAGTTTATTTATAGGTTAAGAATTGTTGATTTTTGGTAGCATCGGATATGCTCTAGCCATGAAAATTGGTGGAGAGGCTAAGGCACATGAGATCTCCAAGACCCTGAAATCGTTTGGGGAAATTCCGCTCAAATGGACAGATATTAAAATAATTAATATTTTTAATGAGACCCTAAGTCTAAACTTAGGAAAATTAAAATATTAATGTGTATTAAAATAATATGGGTGAGAAAGTTCTAAATAACGAGGATCAAGCTAGATCTAATCTTATTCGTTGATTAGGGACTTAATCTTGGTCGTTGAATCATCAACAAGAAAAGTATAAGAGCAAGCTTGAGGGTTAGTTGAAGATACACTAAGGCACAAAGAGAGATCAGTCAGTTCGATTTTTTGGGGCAGGGTTTGCTAAGGAAATCGAACAAGCGATCAGTTGCAGTGAGGGGAAGCTTGGAAGGAAGCCAAGGAATACATATCAGAGAGGCATCAGAGTGCCAACAGAGGCAGCGCAAAGCCTAGGAAGACTGATGCAGAGGAAGCAAGGGTTGACGCAGGGGCTAAGGACGTCAGTGCATAGGATGCAAAGGGCCAAAGGAGATGACGTAGAGGCTGACACAGTTGATGCAAAGGGCTTCAAAAGTTGCACTGAGGTGATCTAGTGGGACAGACTGAGATTTGATTGGATGACGGGGAGCCAGAGAGGGTGACGCGGTCCCTAAGAGGGTGACGCAGTTCTAGAGAGTGTGTGGAGCAGCTTTCACTATCCAACACAAGGACCAACTGGAGTTACTGTTGGATAATTCATTTGGTTGTTGATTAGCAGGAATATTTGTCTTCGGATAGAGGTATTGTTGCCAACAATATTCTATGAAGGGTGAGCCATTTATGGCACACTAGTTGTATTCATAACCTGCTTAATAATAAAACCTTCTATATGTTGCACTAGTTTTCCCACAATGGGTTTTTCCGGGGATGATTGTCCAAAAATAATGGTGTCCCTTATGTTGTTTCAGTTTATTTCAGTTGCTGATCTATATGTTTGTGAAGGCTACAATTGTCTTTATTTCGATATTTATATTATTAAATAACTTGCTAATGTAAATAACAAGTAGGAGATAATAAACCATATATTGTAGTAGGGGTTTTTGATGTGTTAGATTCATAAATTTTCACATGGTATCAGAGGGATTTAAGATCAAGGAGGACTGAATACACCAACAGGAGAAATCTGAGGATTTGCAACAATGAAGCAACTATCCTGAGAGATAGCGTTAATCCAGTGCTGAAGATGCAAGAAGAGGAGTGACGCAGTGCTAAGAGGGTGATGTAAAGGCTCATGCAGAGCCTACGTCAGTATTATGAGCTAGGAGGAGAGCCAGTGCAAAGGTATAGGAGGAGCATATCAGGCCTACGCAGTGCCCGCTCATCTTTCAGAGTCAAGAAGGATTGAAGCTGAGGTCAGGAGGAGTTGATCCAGCCCTCACTGTGATTGTGTAGAACTAGAAGGGCTCAGATTCTTTAGTTGTTGGGGTTAAGGGAGATGTGCAGATTGTGATTTGAGGAGCTAGTGGGACATTGTTTTTGTTTGAGCAGAAGAGTGTTTAAGGAGATGGAACCAAGGTAGAGGGACACACTACCTTGACGGATTTCTAGCCAAGATATCCAGATCCGAATTGCAGCAGCAAAGGGGAATTCAAGAGGAGTGATTCAACAGTTGGTTGATTTCCAGGAGGGAAGTCGAGACTCAGAGGGAGTCTAGAAGAGGAGAAGAGATGGCAGTAAATGGATTGAGGGATTAGGACAGATTGGATGGGGCTTCTAATTTTGTCATATGGAAGGCCAGGGTCCTGTCAATCCTAGATAAACATTGCATTAAGGATAATGCCTTGAAAACTATTGCTATCCCAGCTGACCCAAATGTTAATGACAAGTATGAGGAGCTCATGGAAAAGGCAAAATCCATGATTCTATATGGGGTCAAGGATCATGTAATACCACATATTGCTGAGAATTCAACAGCAAGGGAGATGTGGGAGACCATGACCACCTTATACCAGGGTTCTTCCATGCAGCAGAATATGTTATTGGAGAATCAATTGATTCCTTAGGGTCTACACCTGATCCAGAATTTATGGTCAGAACTACTCTGGATGCAGTCTCCGTGGACTAGGAGACATTTGTCCAAAGCATTTTGGGCAGAGAGACTCTCCCCAGTTGGGAAAATATGTGGGTAACTCTTCGATAGGAAGATATCAGGAGGTTGAGCAAGGAGGGGAGTAGTGGTAAGGCAGTTTGAATCAAGAAATAGGAGGAGGAGTATGCAGCTCTATCATTTGTAGGACAACAAGGGAAGAGGAAGAAGAAGGACATCTCCAAGGTCAAGTGCTTCAACTGTGGGGAGTTGGGACATTATGCATCTTAGTGCCCCAGGAAGAAAGGAAAGGGAGAAGCTTCCGACTCAAAGGCAGCTCCAGCTAAAGCAAAGAAGGATGTCAAGACTGATGATGATTGTGACATGAGTGCTCATGCACCTCTAGAGAAGAGGTGGGCTGACATCGAGTTGTAGTTAGGAAGACTACATGCAGGTGTAGGATCCTTGAGGTGCCCAAAATCTTGAATCACTCCCGACTACGGGAGCCATTAACAACAGAAGCATGATGTCATGTGTTGAGTGGAGAAAAGTGTGGTGGAGCGATAAGGAAGTGCTAGAGTGCAAAATTCTGTAGCAGTGTAGCAGCGGTTGCAGCAGTGCGAGAGGCATAGAGGTGTTTGCAGCAGTGCAGTAGTAGTAGAGGGAGAACATGATAGCAGCAGAGGTATCTTTAGCATCACGAGGCTTCTAGATTGACTGAGATGTCGGTATTTGGGGGAAATCAGTTACCTACTTCTCGATAACTGAGTTGGAGTGCAGTAATTAGTAGTTGCAATGCTATGGGCAGCATGATGCAACACGTTGAGAGGGAGTTGTAGTATAGATATAGAAGTGGCAATGGCAGTGTCATGGGCAGTAGTACCGGAAGTAGCAATGCAAAGGGAGTGAGGTAGCAAGCCAAGCATCAACACAAGTATAGATGTGGAGGATTAGTGTGATGTTTCTATGGTGAAGCATTACTAGAGCACATTCCTTGCTGGCAGGGAGTGTTGATTTTTGGTAGCATCGGATGTGCTCTAGCCATGAAAATTGGTGGAGAGGATAAGGCACATGAGGTCTCCAAGACCCATAAATTGTTTTTGGAAATTCCACCCAGATGGAGAGATATTAAAATAGTTAATATTTTTAATGAGACTCTAAGTCTAAACATAGGAAAATTAAAATATTAATGTGTATTAATATAATATGGGTGAGAAAGTTCTAAATAATGAGGATCAAGCTAGATCTAATCTTAGCCATTGATTAGGGACTTAATCTCGAATGTTGAATCATCAACAGGAAAAGTATAAGAGGAGGCTTGAGGGTTAGTTGAAGATACACCAAGACAGCAAGAGAGATGAGTCAGTTTGATTTTCTGGGGCAAGGTTTGCTGAGGAAATCAAACAAGTGATCAGTTGCAGTGAGGGGAAGCTTGGAAGGAGGCTGAAGAATACATATCAAAGAGGCAGCAGAGTGCTGGAAGAGGCATTGCAGAGCCTAGGAAGGCTGATGCAGAGGCAACAAGGGTTGATGCAGAGGCTACGGAGGCTAGCACAAAGGATACAGAGGGCCAAAGGAGCTGATGCAGAGGCCATAGAGGCTGACACAGTTGATGCAAAGGGCTTGAGAGGCTATGCCGAGGTGATCCAATGGGACAGACTGAGAGCTGATTGGCTAATGTAGATCCACATAGGATGTCACAATCCCAAAGAGAGTGACATAGTTCTAGAGAGTGTGTGGAGTAGCTTTCACTGTCCATCACAAGGAACAACCAGAGTTGTTGTGGGATCATTCATCCAGTTGTTGATTAGCCATAATATCTGTCTCCGGATAGAGGTATTTTTGCCAATGATATTCTCTGAAGGGTGAGCCATTTTTGGCACCCTAGTTGTATTGAGATTCTGCTTAATAATAAAACCCTCTACATGCTACACCGGTTTTCCCGCATTGGGTTTTTCAGGGACGATTTTCCAAAAATAACAATGTCCATTGTGTTGTCTCAGTTTATTTCAGTTGTTGATATTTATATTTGTGAAGGCTTAAATTGTGTTTATTTTGATGTTTATATTATTAAATAACTTGTTGATGTAAATAACAAGTAGGAGATAATAAACCAAATATTGCAGTAGGGGTTTTTGATGTGTTAGATTCAGGAATTTTCACAAGAATCTCCATGATAGAGTACGAGTCAATATCCATGGTTAAGGATATTCTTTTTCATTTATTTAAATGTACATATGTTTAACTAATATATTAATCCTTTTTATAATTAATAATAATAATTTTAAATAAAATTATAATACAGTTATTTTTTATGAACTTTTTAAATCTTCCCAATTTGAAATGTATCATGAGGTAAATGTTTCAATGACTATAATGTGTATAGCAGCCATTTAATATATATGGTTACATTAGTAGCACATGTCTTTTATGTCCAATGCAAAAATCACGAGTTTGGGTATAGATGTGAGAAAATCATAGAAAACTAAACCTACTATTATAAAGAAAATTTTGAAGCAAGTTGAAAAATTCAAAGGAAATACTAAATAAAGGAAAATGATTTCATTAAATTAAGTACAAATGTAAGAAATTCAAGGAAAATCAACTATTATCTTAATGAAAATTATGAAGTGACTTGAAATTTTCAAAGGTAATTTCATTAGTTTGTCAAGCCAAAGATCATTGTAGCCTCAACCATTCCTTAGTTTGTTCATTCTTCAAGAATTTATTTCTTCATGGGGTCCTTTTGTTCTCACATCTTACAACTTCCATGTCCAACACTTCATGAATGATAATTTCTTCCCCTTCTCTTAGTTTAAGAACAAATCTTCTTTATGCAACATGATCTTATCCTCTACTAACACAATATTTTCTTCCCAATTTTGTTTTCTTCTTCCCATTTCATAGGCTCTTCTTACTTTAATACCATTTGATGCAAGAGTTAGCACACCCCTACAATATCAAAGTCTCATAATTGACCACCCCATTTATATACTCATCATGAATCGCATGATTACACAAAAACCAAACATTTATGATCTATGAAATTTAGTGACATTAATAAACAATCCAAAAATAATAAATAGACCATCTACTATCCATGGATGGGGTGACTAAGGTGGAAACATCGAAGGGTGGGAGTGTGTTTCCAGTGCCCCACCAACTCATGAGTCGACGAGACATGGAAACGCTCCCACCCCGCAAGACAACATTCAAGTATGTATAACACACCAAATATTGCTACATGGAAACCCATGTAAACATGCACTTTGAGAGATATACCAAGGTATATAATGGGTCACAGTATTGCACCACCACATTGACCAACTCACTGCAATCCTATCAAGCCATCCTGTTAGGTCCCTATAATACTACTGATTCCCCCATCACTATTGTAATTGTATCCCTTATTGTTATTGTTGTGCCCCTATTGTCCCCATATTGTTATTATTGTGCCCCATAGAAGCCCACTATTGTTATTGTTGTGCCCTTATATTATTATTGTTATGTCGGCTTTGATTATATTATGACCCCTTAGACTCCTATATATAGAAAAGAGGTTTTTTCATTTATATCATCCAAGAATTGTTCATTTGTGTAATGTAAAGGAGGCTTCACCCTTGAAGAGGCCGATTTTGAAGTCGCTTCTCTATCTTTTCTTCTATTTTGTGAGATAGTTGCATAACATTTGGTATTAGAGCTTTGGATTCTAAGGTTTCGCTGCTCCAAACAGATCATCGTGGAATTTTCGCTATAAATTTTTTCTACGATGTTTTAGAAGCTCAAATTAAAACCCTTTTGAGCCGAAATATCGATTAACCTCGGATTTGAATTTTAGATATTTTCTCACTATATTTTAGGAGATAGGATCTAAGGATGTTAGGGTTTTTGAAGGCTCTCGAATTATATCTCAAATAGGTGACCCGGGGAAATCATCATAACTTTCTCTCTGAGCATCAGATTGAAATTTTGTAAAATTTTACAGAAAGAGGAAGGCATGTAATGTTTTGTGTATCAGTATGAGGTCCTAAGGTCGAAACAGTGACACGTGGCACTTCGTACAAGTTCGTTCTACTGAGTTAGTCCATAATAAGGCCATCGTGGGATATTTAGCATAACTCTTCATTAGAGAATCTAATCTCGATTAGACTTGCGGGTTTGGAAAGAGGACTCAGAGGACTACCGCAGGACGCAATTTCAGAGCTTGGAGATCCACAATTACATAGATACAATAGATTCAATATCGAGATCCTATAATGTGAAAAAAAAGGTGTGTAGATATTTTTAAAATTTTGCATAAGTTTTGTTGAAAAATTAGTTTGAATGAATTCAAAGGGCATAGTAAAGCATTATTATCATTAATTTATGCCCCGAAGAAAGAAAATGGAAACAACTAGTAAGAAACCTGAAATATATAGTATGACTCAAGAAGAAGAGGAAGAAATGCAACATGATATATCAAAATTATGAGACCAAGTGCAACAAAATTCACTCTCACAAAAAGTAACAGAAGCTAAGATGGATGGTTTAAAGAAAGGCATGGAAGCTAAGATGGATGGCATGGAAGCTAAGATGGATGGTTTAAAGAAAGGTGTGCAAGCTAAGATGGATGGTTTAAAGAAAGATGTGGAAACTAAGATGGATGGTATAGAAGAAAAGCTTAAAGGCAACATGGAAGATTTGAAGACATATTTGACAAAGTTGCTACAAGAAATGCTTACTAATGGTGAAAGCGCAGTAAAAGAAACTCACAATGAGGAAAAAATAAATGTTAATCATGATTTCATAGACTCTAACATTGGATTGAAGACCCACCATGTCCCAAAGATCGATATGAGGAAGTTTGATGGTAAGGATCTCGTAACATGGATACTATAGATGGAGCAATATTGCAACTTTATATTTGGAATCAAATCAGTTTACATGGCATCGATGGATTTTCTCTCATAAACAAATTATCACTTGGGCAATTTTTATGGATGAAATGATAGCACATTATGAGGATACAAAAAGCAAAACCTTTTTTAGCTAATTGATAAATCTCAAACAAAAGGGTTCAATGATGGAGCACATTGAGGACTTCCAAAAATTGAATATTAGGGTCAAAGATATTCCATAGGAGCATAGGATTGATGTGTTCATAGGGACTTTAAAGTATAACATCCAACACGAGGTTCGCCTTTGGGAACCTGATTCATTGGAGAAGGCATTCAGGTTGGCAAGAAAAATGGAAAGCAAAATTATGGCAACAAGGAAGCCTACCACTCACAACTATAAAGATGGAAGTGTTGTTGCCCCTAGCCTTCCAAAACCTACAAGGTTGACACCACAACAATTGAAGAAAAAAGATCAAAAGGGATTTGTTACAGTTGTGATAGAAAATACACTAAAGGTCATAAGTGTGCTCAGAATAAATTATTTTACATAGATTGTGAAGAGGAGGGAGAAAAGGAACAAGAAACGTCAAAAGAAGAGGATATACACCGGGTACAAACCCTAGAGAAAGAATAAATGAATCTGACCATATCTTGTAATGCATTGGTCAGAATTACCACTCCTCAAACTATCAAGATAGAAGGACATATCAAGAAGAAAAAGGTAATAGTATTGATTGATTCAAGCAATACCCATAATTTTATTCATTGTAAGATAGCCAAGGAATTGAATTTCTTCCTATATTCAGCACCAGAGTGTCAAGTGATGGTTGAAAGTGGAGGAACCATAAATTACTCTGGAAAGTTCCATAATATCAATCTATCCATGGGAGAATATGTATTGAATAGCCCAATTATTTCTATTCCAATGAATGGTGTTGATATTGTACTAGGAGTCCAATGGCTACAATCCTTGGGTACAATAGCTTTTAATTTTCAAGAAATTTTCATGAAATTTGTTTCAGAAGGAAAGGAAATTGAATTAAGGGGTATCGTAGGGAAACCAGGAAAGATAATCAGCTCTAACAGAATGAAAAATCTTCTAAAGAAAGAACAACAAGGTATAATTGCACAATTATGTTCACTAGAGGTTATCACATCGAAATCATCTATTTCTCCAGATCTCCCAAAAGTATTGGACAATCATTCCAAGGTATTCAAGACTACCAAAGGCTTCCCACTTATTCATGATCATGATCATGTTATTCATTTGATTCCAAGAATTGTTCCTCCAAACATCAGGCCTTACAGATATCCCTATGCCCAAAAGAGTGAAATTGAACGTATGGTTGCAGAAATGCTAGAGACTGGTATAATTCAACCCAGACAAAGTTCTTTCTCTGCTCCAGTAGTATTGATGCACAAGAAGGATGGATCATGGCGCATGTGTCTAGATTGTAGGGAGCTCAACAAGCTCACTATTATAGATTAATTCCCCATTCCTAACATTGATGAATTATTGGATGAATTGCATGGATAAATTTACTTCACCAATTTGGATCTTCATTGAGGATATCATCAAATCATAATGAAGACTAAAGAAATTCCGAAAACAACTTTTAGAACTCGTGAAGGTCATTGTGAATTTTTCGTCATGCCTTTTGGCCTTACCAATGCACCTTCTACATTTCAAGGTTTGGTGGACTCCATTTTCAAACCCTTAGAAAATTTTTGTTACTATTTTTTGATGATATACTAATCTACAACAAGTCTTGGAAGGATCATGTTCAACATGTTGACAGGGTGCTCAAACTATTGAAGGAGAAACAATTATATGAAAAAAGCTCCAAATGCTTCTTTGCAGTACAAGAGGTCGAATATCTGGGTCATATTGTATCTCATGAAGGTGTTAAGGTAGACCCTAGCAAATTTAAATCCATTAAGGAATGGAAAATCCCCACATCCATAAAGCATCCTCGAGGATTTCTCGGGTTGGCAGGGTATTATCACAAGTTTGTTAAGAATTATGGGAGAATATCAACACCTCTAACAACATTATTGAAGAAATATGCATTTTCATGGACTCCAGAAGCAACGAAGACCTTTGAACATATTAAAGAGGAAATGTGCCAAGCATTGGTCTTAGTTACACTGGACTTCTCAAAAACCTTTATTATGGAGTGTGATGCCTCAGGAAATGGAATTGGTGTTGTTTAATGCAAGAAGAAAGACCCATTTCTTTTGAAAGTCATCCAATCAAAGGAAAGTATTTATAGAAAGCTATTAATGAGAAGGAAATGTTGGCAATACTACATTCACATAAGAAATGGCAACCCTACCCAATATGAAGACACTTCAAGATAAACAGATCATGATAATCTTAAATACATTTTGGGTCACAAATATGTTGTGTTATGACTTCCAAATCATCTACAAAAAATGGAAGCAAAATGTTGTGGCAGATGCACTCTCAAGAAAGGATGAGGATGTGGAAGCATTTTTTTGTGCCATTTCTATTATCCAACCAGCTTGGATAAACGAAGCAAGGGATGAATGGAAGAATGCAGAAGAAGTGTGGGCACTCATTCAAAATCTAGAACAAGATCCCAGTACATCCAATACATTTAGCTGGAAAAATGGTTCACTATGGTACAAATATCGACTATACCTATGTAAGAATTCCCAACTCAAACAAAAGATTCTTATGGAATTGTACACCTCTCCCTTAGGAGGGCACTTAGTATTTTTTAAAACTTACCACAGGGTTAAGAAGGATTTTTTTTGGGATGGCCTTCAATTGGATATTCAAAATTTTGTGGTGGAATGTTTGGTTTGCCAACAAAATAAATTTGAAACAATTAATACCATAGGTATCTTACAACCTTTATCCATTCCAAGCCAACATTGGGAGGAGGTTTCAATGGATTTTATCATAAGTTTACCCAATTTCGAAGGAAAGAGTGTCATCATGGTGGTAGTTGACAGACTTACCAATTATGTACACTTTTGTGCATTATCTCATCCATTTAAAGCCAATATAGTTTCTATTTCATTTATGGAAAAAATTCATAAGCTACATGGAAACCCAAATATTATTGTAAGCGACAGAGATCCCATTTTCATTGGAAATTTTTGGACATAATTATTTTCTTGTCTTGGTAATAAGTTAGCTCATAGCTCATCTTATCATCCTTAGTCTGATGGGAAAATTGAGATAGTAAACAAATGTTTGGAAGGCTATCTTCATTGCTTTGTATCTGATAAACAAACACAATGAGTCAAATGGTTTCCTCTGGCTCAATGGTGGTATAACATTTCCTTCCATCCTGCAGCAAAAATGACCTCATTTATGGCACTTTATGGATATCATCCACCGTCAATCACGTCATATTTAAGTGAAAATTATATGGTTCAAGGAGTGGAATATCACATCGAGCATCAACAACAAGTTCTCCAACTCTTAAAGCATAACCTCACTTTGGCGCAGAATAGAATGAAACAACAGGCATATCAACATTGCAATGAAAGAAGTTTTGATGTAGGTGACTAGGTGTTACTACAACTACAACCATATAAATAAATGCCCCTCAAGAAAGCTAAGAAGGATAATAAATTATCACCAAAGTAATATGGTATGTACAAGGTGTTGCAATATATTGGTACTATGGCATACAAATTGGAGGTTCTTGTAGCTTCTTGAGTGCACCCAATTTTCCATGTTTCATGCTTAAACAAGGTTATAGGTGACAAGCTCCCAGTTCAAACAATATTGCCAGAACTTGACGAGGAAGGAAAAATCATATTGGAACCTGAAGCAATCATAGAAACAAGGACTCGACAGCTACAAAATAGATTAATTTCAGAGTATCTCATCAAGTGGAAGAACTTACCCACTGAAGATTCCACATGGGAGGATGAGAATTTTATATAGAAGGATCCAGAACTACTCAAGCATTGAGGAAAACAATTTTTTGAAGGAGAGGGACATGTTAGATCCCTATAATACTAGTGATTCCCCCATTACTATTATCGTTGTAGCCCTTATTGTTATTGTTGTGCTCCTATTGTCCCCATATTTTTATTATTATGCCCCATAAAAGCCCACTATTTTTATTGTTGTGCCCTTATATTATTATTGTTATGTTGCCTTTGATTATATTGTGACCCCTTAGACTACTATATATAGGAAGGAGGTTTTGTCATTTGTATAATCCAACAATTGTTCATTTGTGTAATGTAAAAGAGGTTGCCCCCTCGAAGAGGCTAATTTTGAAGTTGTTTCTCTATCTTTTCTTCTATTTTGTGAGTTGGTTGCATAACACATCCACATTCAATGCAGGGCCATCAATGGATGCCTCATTAGGATTCTACATGTTTCCTAAGGTTTTTCTTGGCAAACACAAAGATGAAGATCATTATCTCGGGGTGGCCTTGACAATTCCTTTCCTTACCTCTTTCACTAGGTCTCTCCTTGTGCTTCATGGGTTGTAACCAATTGTCGATGTCACTCTCCATGCTAGGGTTACTCAATTTTTCCATGGCCTAATTATGTGGCACCCTCTACTTATTGGAAGGATATGAAAGCATAACCATGGTGTTTCCTTCTACCAAAGTAGGGAAGGTGCAAGTTTGCATGACACTTTTATTTTACTAGGCTTCACTCCTTGTTTGAGTCCCACCGGGTTTCACTGTGGTATTCCATTTGTGTTGGTAGATTATAAATTCCCTCTAGGTGTGCCCCCTCTTGAGCCCAATGGTTGATACAATCTAGGTATGTCTAGTTGTACTTTAAATAATAACTTTTTGCTTGGTTTCAATCATTTGTCTACAAATGACACAACTCCCACTTCAGTTCAGTTTTGAGGAAGCTTGAATGGAAATTTAGGGCATTGTCTAACCACCACCACTCTAGCTAGCTCTCGGGTGAAATCTCTCCCTTCTCACTCCACTTGCTCACAACCATGCCCACACAATGAGCCATGGTTAGACATGACACTACCCACTATTAGGAATGAGGCCTCTCTAGAGCTCAGATTTATGTTGAAATTTAGACAACACATTACAGGGAATTTACACCCCAACTGATCCAAGAGAATATCACTTAGGTTTAGAAATATCTCTTTAGAGGGAGGAATAATCTCACAGACACCAAGGTTCTTGCTAAGGTGGTAAATTGGGTCCTTGATTCTAGTCATACAAGAGGTAGACACAATCAGTAGATGTACATTGTGGATGTTTAATGGCATCTCAATTTCCTCCTGGGTAGAGTGTTGGTTGATCATAATGAGATCAAGAATGATTTTACTCTATTTTTGACCCATATGCAACATTTATTAATGGAAATGGATCATACGCTTGTTGCAATTGAATGAAAATTGGGACCTCCTCTTGATCTTGACTACTCCCTTGGTAGTGACAAGAAGCCCATACATGTTGAGGCCATAGACTCCAAAAAGTAGATATGCATGTGTAACCACCCTTTTACATTTCATTTTCATTTATTTTCTCTTGTTTTAGCAGCATGCTAAAGAGAGGTTGCAATGGAAGAGTACACTATTCAATTATTTTGTGTTTTGTATTTAAAAGTTTTCTTCTTCCTTTTGCAATTTTGGAACAATTGAACTTTTGTGTATGGTATAGTTTCCCTAATGGTAGACCAACACATAATTCTCATATTTAGGATATAAATCTCTATTGTCATCCAATAAAAATATTTACTTCACAAAAATAAAAAATAATCATTAAATATGATAAATATGTTGGAATCACACTTATACTGAGAGGGTGAAGGGATCAATATGAGACAAATTATATTTATTTAAACATTGAAGAACCATACAAAAACAATCTCATACACCATTCATGAAATACAATACCATTTCATGGGAAAAACCACAATTTTTTTCATACAATGGTTCTTTGTAGGCACCAAATTACGAGAGTGTTGATGGTGTTGGAAATTTGTCAACCAAGGGTGTGTCCCCAATGTAAAGTCCCAATTAGACCTCACACCATTTGGAATAGGAGACCCATCCAGAGTATCAACCCAATTTCCATATGTTCTTATAAATTTTCCTTGGCTTTAGTTGTCAACAAGAGAGAGAAGCATGTATGTTCCTTTGCAAAAAGCAAGTAAGTGTGCCTGGTGATTGTTCGGCTGCAGGTCTACCAAGTTTCTTCTACTACAGAGGGAGGAAAAGGTGAGCCTCTAAGAGAGAGGTAATATTACCACACTAGTAGGGGCGCACACAAGAAAAATATAATCGGCTAACATCAAGAACAATAGTCCACGTAGATGCAACAATTGTTACAACCATTACAACACATTTTTCAATAAGATAAGCGCTAAAATGACTGACATAGTTCAACTACTTTAGTTCAGGTGAAAGAAAACACGAACCATAAACATTCATAAAATAATATTACAAATATTCACAATCCATGCATGAAAACATATTTGCCATAAAGATTCAAGTGTTAAGTAAAATTCCCAAGATACATGAATATAAGGCACATCATTAACTCCAATAAGGGAGCATTGTAGCCATGACTTGCTCCCCAAAAGTACTAACTTTGTTTCTTTGATGCCTTACAGGAGAAGCCAAGGTGGAAAAAATATTCTTTTTCTTGTATAATGAGGGTGTATATATAACAAATGGGGTGATCCTTCACCTCCCTTGCCACTCTTGGACTACCCTCATGACTGTTCGACTTCTCTATGACCATTTGAATTCCTACATGAACTTTAACATTACATGAACGAATCTTGGACTTCCACTTTACATTATATTTCTCCATCATAGAATTTACATAATCCACAAATGAAGTGGCACATCATGACACATAACATGACATGAAATGACACTGATGACATAGACTGCATGATGACATGGCAATGTCAGGCCACTCTTCGTTGTTGCTTCTTTTGATAAGAGATGTATCCAGTACCTCATATTTATAAGAGATATGATTTGTTCTTTATATCCACCTTCGAAAGGGTTTTGAATTAGTATGGAGTTCCAATGCAACCTTGATCTTCCATCTTCTGTTATAATCCAACATTCCTTTGTCTTATTTCCTAATGATCATATCTTCTCCTCAGTTCCTTAGGTTTCTTCTACCATAGTCTCCTTCTCCATCTCCTTCATCATCATCCTGTCATGACATATTAGAATACCTGTGACTCCAATCCACCCATGAAAAGATGACACCATTTTGATAAACCACTAGCCTAAGATGCTTCATGAAATCACTTGTTAGGGCTGTAAGTGGTGACTAGTTGAGTCGTTGACTTAGGGATTGTGCATTTATAGAGGCTAAGGCTTGGGAGAGAGGCTTAATACTGTGCAATATGTAGTTCATGATGGCCAGGGCCAAAGTACTGTGCAATTTAGGTACTCAAATACTCACGATGGAGGCTTGAGCCTCGATATTGTGCAATACATAGTTTTGGAGGCCTAAGCAGAGGTACTATGCAGTTGAGGGACTCAAGGAGCCAGTTTGAGGGCATGAGCACTAAGTTTTCCCATTGCGTAGTGTTAAAAGGACAGGGAGTTTAGGTGATTGCACAATTTTGCAGTTCAGGAGCTCAAGGCTGAGGCTTGAGGACCGAGACTGTGTTATACGCATTTAAGGTTTGGATGGACAGAAAGATTGCACATTTCTGGAGCTGAGGGGTTGGGATTGAGCACTGATATTACGTAGTTCATAGTTCTGGGAGGCCTAAAATGTGCACTGCGTAGTCCCAAGATACAAGGCTATTGCTTAAGCATTTAAACTACGCAATGCGTAGTTCAGGGTGGCTAAAGGAGGCTGAGTGGTCTGGTCGGAGAGCATTCCCAATTTGACCAAGTGTCAAATCAATGAGAGGAAGATAGGAAAAAACATGAATCCGAACATGAAAACACACTTAGATCACTTGACGACACAACAGGGAACACTCAGAACACATGAAAAACATCCTTTCCTTAATGCAACAAATTTGTGATGACCTACACCAAGTGTAACACCAAATATACACAGTGCGACGACTGTGACAACACTTGTGTGATAGTTCTTGAAACTTTTTAAATGAGTGTGATACATGTTTACATGGTAATACCAAATCATTTACAAAAAGGTTACCCCTTGAAACCACAAAAACTAGTTTTCATATAATGTGTGATACTTAACATGATAAAATATGACATCTGTTATATGAGTAGGAAAAGTGCGAAAAACACTTCTAATATGCGAAAGACAATGAAAGCGACACATGCCAAAGAAAATATAACATCGAAGCGATACTAATTAAACTGAAATAATGAAAAATAAATATTTGGAAACATGAAAATGACACTTGCGAAAGCGAAGGTGCGCAAAAGCGGCAGTTTGAAAAACTCACCGAAATAGAAGTATGAACGCAGCCAAAAGTGAAGGACTATCAAAGACAGTGCGCACTGGCTATCGACATGGGTTCAACTTTGAACATGCACTATCTTGATAGACCATGATATGCTTATTCAAGCTTGCATAAAATAATGTGCTCATGAACTTGTCATGAACTGGGCATCTGTGAGCAAGTGACTTCGACTGATCAAGAAGTGACCACACAACGACTGATTACAAGATCCACAATAGGCTCCAAAATTTAAGTATAGGTAAAATTTTGGAGGGTGTTTGTCGTAGTGACAACACTCGACAATACATTGGCAGAACCCCAAATTCTCTACCTTGGTCAATTATTTCATGCATGGTTTAGTTCTTAAAGGAGTATGTATTCATCGTTAAGATTACCATGGCTTCCCAGCTTACGTTGTGCATAAACATAGTCCCCTTCATTCCTTTACTCGATTAGACATAAACATAAGGTCAAAAATCACACAATGTTTTGAATAAGGAAAGGGTAATAAAGGTGGCAAGCTTTAGATTTTTAGAGTGTAGTTTTAAATATTTGGTGTTTCTCTGCTATCAGTAGATGTAGACAGTACCCCAGCAGAGTCACTTTAGGGACACAAGCATTGCTCCACTGCTAGTAGGCCTAGACAATTCCCTGGTGTAGTTTCTTTTGTAGGATTTTGTAGGGTAAGTTCCTCAGATAGAACACCAAAGGACACCGCTCACAAATAGATCACAGATCAATACACCAGTATTCTTGAAGTGGTTAAAACCCTCAAAGAGGGAAACAGTCCATGGCTTGAGCCAACTCGGCCACTTCAGGAAATTTATTAATGTAAAAGAAAGAAAATTTACATAAGCTTCTCTCATGAACGATCGCCTTACAAATGACCCTCCATGCTCTTTAAATAGAGATCATGGACCAATCGGGTGTTAAGCCACAGATCAAGTGTCGGTAATACTGTTGAGAGAGTGAACTGTTAGATCACTTCATTTCTAGAAGATGTCGTGATTGCTGGATTGTAAGTTACAAAAGTATATAGTAAAGAAACACACTTTACCTAACTCTACACTAGATCAAGTTATACTTAACTATTTCCTATGTGTCGGAATATCCTAACATCCCCCCTTAAGAACAATTTGGGATAGGATTGAAGGATGTACAAATATGACACAATAGGAGAAGAAAGGAGGAATTAGAGCATATCACCCCTTAGTGACAACTTCCTGAACTCCAACCATAAATTGAAGTTTAGTAAACTTCGCCTTTGTGAGAGCCTTTGTAAAGATTTCTGCAACTTGATCATCGGTTGAACAATATTGCACTTCAAGAACATGGTCAAGAAGGAGATTTATGATGAAGTGCATGTGTAGTTCAATTTTTTGATGCGCTGATGTTGGACTGGATCTTTACATAGTTGAATGACACTTTGATTATCACACCAAAGTGTAGTCAGATGTTTCTAATGAAAGCCAAACTCTGACAGGATCTGACTAAGCCACAGGGCTTCCTTACTAGCTTCTACGGTGCCATGATACTCTGCTTCTGCTGAAGAAAGAGAAATGGCACTTTGTTTCTTGAAATCCCATGTAATAGGTCCAGAACCAAGAGTGAAGACATAATATGTAGTAGACTTCCGATCATCAGGGTCACCAGCCCAATCGGAATCGGTGAAGCCAACCAATAGAGGAGATGCTTCTGCACTATAATGAATCCCAAACTGAACTATACCTCAAACATAATGAAGTATTCTTTTAGCTTATTTCGAATGACTTTCATGTGGGTTTTTCATAAAACGAGAAATAAGGCCAACAACAAAGGAAAGGTCAGGATGGGTATGGGTTAGATACAAAATTTTTCCTACAAGCTGATGGTATAAGGTAGCATCAACTTCAGGGGAAGTACAAGTGACTGAAATTTTGGCTCCAAACTGAAAGGGAGAAGGGGTTGGCTTACAATCTTCCATGTGAAAGTGGCATAGAAGATCACAGGCATACTTGGACTGGGAAAGGGAATTTACTACCTTGGATTGCAAGGCTTGAAGACCAATAAAATAATGCAAGTCTCCTAAGTCTGTCATTTCAAACTACTTTTTAAGGCTGGACTTCACATGGTTTATAAGGTTGGGATGAGTGCCAGTAAGGATAATATCATCAACATAAAGAACAAGAATGATAAGAGACTTACCCACTTTCTTAGTGTGGACAGTGTTTTCAGAATGACACATAGAAAAGCCAGTATATAAAATAAAGCTACCCATTTTGGCATACCAAGCCCGAGGGGCTTGATTGAGACCATAAAGGGATTTCTTAAGCCAACATACAAGGTTGGATTCTGTTTGTATAAGGCAGGAGGTTGTTCCATATAGATTTCCTCATGCAAGTCTCGATGCAAGAAGGCAGATTTAACATCCATCTGATGGGCTTCGCATTTGAAAGAGGCAACAAGGGAAAGAACAAGGTGGATAGAGTTCATTTTGGAAACAGGGGAGAAGGTTTCAGTATAGGAAATTCCTTCAACTTGTGAAAAACTCTTAGCAACAAGACGATCTTTTTGTTTATCAACTTTTCCATCTAGTCCAAACTTGGTTCTGTAAACCCATTTTCATCTAACAAGTTTTCGTCCCTTTGGAAGAGGAACAATCCCATGTATCATTTTCCAATAATGAATGATATTATTCATTCATAGTTGTGTCCCAATCTGGATGGCCTGAAGATTCTGCAAAGCTTCCAGGGTCATAATTTGTTGAAGCTTGAGCCAGTAAAGAAGAGGCTCTATCAAATTGAGAACATATATGTTGCTGATCTGTAGGATCACCTACAAGAGCACCTGTTGCATCTCGAGTAGAATTGACCCATTTTGGAAGCTAAGGAACTGAAGGAGGATCCTAAGAAGGTGGGGGAGGATTTTCATCCTCGTTGTCATCATCTAAAGAAGAAATATTTTCAGAAGTATAAGGGATTGAGAGAGGTGGCACATTCGCCGAACTAGGCTCGTAGGCTGATATATTTTCAGCAAACTTTACATCTCTTCTAATCCTAACATTTTTGGACTTAAGTGGAAGAAGTCTATATCCTTTGACATCTTCAAAATATCCAACAAAAATACATTTTTCACTCTTAGGTTCTAAGGCTTTATGTTTCTCATTTGGAATATGGGCCCATGCTTCACTTCCAAAAACACAAAAGTGACTTACATCTGGTTTAATTGAGCTCCATGCTTCTCTAGAGTGATATTCTTTAAAACCTTAGTAGGAGTGTGATCTACTATGTAATTTCCACAGTTAATTGCTTCTCCCCAAAAATTAAGACTAAGTCCTTTAGATTGAAGCATATAATTAGCCATTTCCTTTAAGGTGTGATTCTTCATTTCAGCTACACCATTATGTTGTGGAGTATATGGAATAGTATGTTGCATTTGAATTCCATGCTCAGTGTAAAAGTTGATGAATTTGTTGTTAACATATTCTCTGCCATTATCAGATCTTAGCTTAAGAATTTGATGTCCAGATTGTTTCTCAACAAAGGCCTTAAAGGCTAATAATAAGTTAAATAATTCACTCTTGAGTTTTAAGAGGTATACCCAAGTGCATCTAGAGAAATCAACAATGAATTTTAAGAAATACTTGTAGCCAGAGAATGAAACAACTGGAAGTGGACCACATAAATAACTATGCATAAGCTGTAAAGGGGCTGAGGCGTGCCAAGAGGCACTTTTTTCAAATCTATCTCGATGATGTTTTGCGAGTACACATCCGGAACAAACACCATCTCTAAAAGATACCATAGGAAGACCTGTCACCATATTTTCTTTACATAGATTTTGAAGGGAGCGATAGTTTAAGTGACCAAATTGCTCATGCCAAAGTTTGCTCACTTCATCATTATGAGCAACAAATACTGAGGTAAGAGTTGATGACCCAAATTTTTTAAACGTATACAACCTTGTAGAATCATTAGCAATGCCAGTAGCTAAAATCTGTCTAGGATCTCTTAGGTCCTTAATTACAACATCATGAGGTGAAAATTCAATGATTTTACCTTCACCTGAATGAGTTATCTAATATACAGATAGAAGTTTGCATGATAATGTTGGAACACATAATACATCATTAAATTGACCATTGTCTAGATGAATAGTTCCAGTCCCTACAACACTAAGAGATCTATCATCACCAACATATATATTTTTGGTGTTACAATCATTTAAAGAAAAAAACATGGCTTTGTTTTTGGCCATGTGATAAGAAGCTCCAAAATCAATGAGCCACTCATGAGAATGAGAAGAAGAAGATACATTTAGTGCATAACCAGACCGAGATGTTTGACAACCACATGCAAAAAGTGTTATTCCTGAAGACGAAGTTGAAGTTGAAGAGTGCTCCAAATGGATGTTATGCTTCTTCATTGTTGCTTCCATCTTCTTAAAGCATTTGGATTCTAAGTGGCCATCTCGATTACAAAAGTTGCAATGTCTATCAGTCTTCTTCTTCTTCTTCTTTTATTGTTTTCCTTATCATTTTGTTGAATTGATTTTTCATTCTGAGACTAAAAGTGCTTAGGACCCTTGGTTGGTTTAGGACCATTCTTTTTAGGATGTTGCTTCTTAGGATTCTTTAAACTTGGTTGCTGCTAGGTAGCTAAGGCTTTCTTAAAAGAGTTTCCAAGATTAAGAAGACCAAGATGTAAGAATTTTTCTTGTTCACTTATTAAAAAATAACAAAATGAATCAAAAGAGGGGGACTGTAAGCTGTCATTGAGAAATAAAGGCTTCTCTAGTAGAATGGAAGGTGGAAACAAACATAGAGTAGGCTGGTCCTAACTTAGTAAGAAGGGAATAGATAAGGCTACCATATTCTTTCTTAACCTTAACACCTTCCAAGAGAAGTCTAAGGGTCTTGAACTTAGAAAAAAAATCTTCAATGGAAGAAAAATTATTGGGGTTCAACGTAAGAAACTCAATTTCAATTTGATGGGCTCTAATTTCATTTTTAATTCCAAAAACTTTATTGAGTTGTTTCAATGTTCATTATGGGTATCAAGTTTTTCGATATGGAATCTAAGGTCTGGAGAAATAGATATTCTTATGAACCCACGTGCTTTATCTTGATTATTTTCCCATTTGACTGTCGTATCTTCATCTTTAGGTTTAGACTCTTAGCCTGAGGCTATTCTATAAAGACCTTTACTTCTAAGTAAATCCTCCATGTAGGACACCCATTGGAAGTAGTTGGTGTTGTCAAGAATAACTTCGAATGGACTTTCCATTATAATAGAAACTGAAGCTGTAGATGCTAAAACTAAGTGTTCCAATGGAAATATCTCAGAAAAATAGACCGACTCAAAAAAGGGCTCTAGAAATGGCTTCCGGATGAAGAAGTTATGGCTTTTTCAAGAAAAGTTGTTGAAGATGCAAACAAAGTACATGAATGTGCGGAAGTGAATGATAATGTTATATTTTTAAAAAAATCCCCCCTCTTTCCAAACATAATCTAATTAGCTCACATTTAAAAAAAAATTATGTGACCCACTTTTATAAATAAGTGAAAGTCACTTTTACAATGGTACTTTATGAACTACTCACTAAATTGTAAATTAAATAAAAGATAAAGAGACTTTAGAATTATAAGTGACTCACTTTTTATAATGGGTGACAACACTTTTACATAAAGTAACTTTAAAATATAAGTTACATGTGCTTTTTGAAAAAGTAACTCAACAAAAGGAAAGACTTGAACCCAAGACCTCTATTCTCATAAAGTAACTTTGGACCAAGTGAGCTAGTTTAAAAAGTTAGTAATTTTTAGAAAAAAGGAAGGAGTTTTTTATGTTTTGTTTTGTTGTTATTGTTTTTTTTTTAGTCACTGAATCTTTGGAGTGCATGCTTACTTTAGAAAGCCCTTTTTTCCTACAAAAAAAAAACCACACAACCCAAAATGAACATGCAAAGAAAACCAAACCTTATGGCTTTAAGTTAGATTTCGCTCAATGTTTCTGATTTTCCGAGATCACACTAAGGAGCGGCGGAAAAGAACATATGCATGAGAAAAATCCTTCCTTTCTGTTTCTAATTTGTCCAGATCGCATAGAGTCACGAGGCAAAGAGCATTCTAAAAAATCAAAGGTATAGATCCGATAATAAAAAACAAAGATATAAATAAGCAGAGAGATAAGTAGCTAAAATTGCAAATAGAGACTATATACCTCCAGATCTTAAAAATGATGTAGTTGGGGCTACCAAAAACCTTTTCGCATGAAATGAAAGGGTTTCCTCACTGAAACAGATGATCCTAACACAATAGAATAGTCTTCTTGGCCCGAAAGTGGTAAAAAATAGTAGATATAGGAAACGACAGTCCGATGCAGTTGTACCGGCTTCAGATTTGGATCACTTATGGATGTGGCCCTCCTAATACCATGGAGGAATTTACAGGGTAAGTTCCTCAGATAAAACACCAAAGGACACTGCTCACAAACATATCACAGATCAATACACCAGTATTCTTAACGTGGTTAAAACCCTCAAAGAGGGAAACAGTCCACGGCCTAAGCGAACACTACGACTTCAGGCAATTTATTAATGTAAAAGAAAGAAAATTTACATAAGCTTCTCTCATGAACGGTCGCCTTACAAATGATCCTCCATGCTCTTTAAATAGAGATCATGGACCAATCGGGTGTTAAGCCCCAGATCCAGTGTCGGTAATACCGACGAGATAATGAACCGTCGAATCACTTCATGTCTAGAACATATCGTGACCGTCAGATTGTAAGTTACAAAAGTACATAATAAAGAATCACACTTTACCTAACTCTACACTAGACCAATTTATACTTAACTATTTCCTATGTGTCGGAATATCCTAACATCTTGCCTCACCTCTTTGTGCAAGAAGCCTTTCTTTTCTTTCTCCTTTATTTATTTATTTAATATAGGATTGCACATCGACACTTATTTATTTTATCGGTGGAAGAGAGATGCCAATTTATTGAGACCAGAATAATTTGTCCCTTTAGAGAAGCATATATAGGACCTTTGATATTGGTTTGCTTGTTTATATTTTCCCCTTGACCTTCTCTACTTGATTCGATCAGTCCAAAAACATTGAAACATAAAGGCCCGAGTGTAAGCATGAGGTTTTCAGAAGAGACATGGAGATTGTTAGTGTCAGTCTTTGAAAGCCTTCCACCCGTGATCAAAAATGCTCTTACAAAGTGGTCTTAGGGCATCAAAGTCAACTTTTGTCCTTTCAGTGAGTCTTCAAGTAAAATTTGGTCACTAGGTATTAGGTCTAGGATTTGTTTTCATTCCTTCCAATGTTTTCCAAGTTTCAGTCCATGTCACCATTCAGCTGAGTGTACCATCATTTAGAGAGTTGTCATCATTATTTCATGTTCCAATGGGTCATTTTACACCTTGTTTGTGCTTCAGTTGTGCTCAGGTAAGGCTCATTCCCATCTCCTAGGGTTTTTGTTTCTGAGCACGAAAAAATTAATTTGGGAAAAATGAGAAAGGTTTTTGTCTAAAATAGGCCAAGGAAGAAATACATCCTTCACTTTTTACACGAGTGTCATGGTTTTAGAAAAATGTCAAAAATACAGTTGCCTCAGGAGGGTTGCTACACCTTTGGAGTGACCTTGGTAAAATCAGGATTTCTCCTAGCCTGGTTGGTCAAATGAATTGCTTGATGGGTCAAATGATAACTAGACACAAAGATATTTCCAATGAGCTATCATGAGCTCAATTTGGAGTTGAGGAAGACCTTAAAAATTTGACTACAACAACACTCTACATTTAGGCAGCCTCATTTTGCACATTTTGCCTAGTCTTGGGAGATTTGACTTTTGACAGGGCCAATGAACTCCCAATTGAAAAATTCAAGCTGTTTTGGAAGGTAGACTCAATAAGCTTTCCAACGAGCTATCACACCCCCAATTTGGAGACCGGGAAGGCCTCCAAAAGCGGTTTGAAAAAAGGCGTTGCACACATAGCCTGGCATTGTGCATTAAAAGTGCGCTCCGCACCTATTGAGTTCCTGCAGTGTATTTTTACTCAAGCACTACACATTAAAAGCGCGGTGCGTATCTATTGGAAACTACCTATCAGCACTGGAAACCCTCAAATAAACCCAAAATCACTTAAATCTCCTCTAATTTGCAAGATTTCTCTCCTACATGTAAGTATTATTGTTGCTCATTGCCATAAGACTTTTGTGCTTAGAGTTAATGTTTGAAAAGGCTAAACCCTAGTAGTCAAGTTTTTCCATAAATTCATTGTTTACATGGCTATACCCCTACACACATTCCCATTCCCATTCCCATTCCCTCACATGACACTTCTCTAAAAACCTACTTCCCATTCCCATTCCCTCATATACACTTCCCTAAAACTCTACTTACATACATAACCCTATACCCTAACCCTATACCCTCAATTCTCAAAACCCTAGTCATCCCCTTCATACCCTATTCCCTCAAACCCTACACTATACAAATATCACTCATATCCCTGTCTCATCCCACTCATTCCCTTTCTTTTGAAAATCTCTTCATACTCATTATTCATCCACACTACCTTTCTTTCCTCACTAGCATTTACAGTCAATCAAGCCAATGGACAATGATTATGGATATTTTGTCCTTGTGGACCATGAGGTGGCACAAGAGGTGAGTGTCATGGACTTGGATGCTCAAAATCCAAGGAGTGTCAAAGATTTGTAATGCAAGGACAAAGAGGCTAAAAGCCAAGCTAAGAAGAGTTTTGAGGAACAAGAAAGAGAAAGATAAACTCAAGACCTTGGCTGAAGCATCATTGGACCAACAAAGCACCTAACAAGGATTCCTCATGCTAAATTTCAGGAAATTTTGAGCACTTTTTTTCATTTTTGAATTTTGAAATTTGAAAAACAAGTTTTTCCAATAGGTGTGCAGCGCCACTGGCACTACGCTTTTGATGGGGACCTCTATTTGCAAAATGGCTTGCATATTTGGAATCCGCATGGAAAAATAAGTAAACCCAAAAATATTGAGAAGATTTGGACAAGGGCTTGGTCACCAAAAGGGCAAAAAACACCCAAAAAGTGCCCTCTCTGCCACTTTTTTGCCACACAGGAAGCAGTCTTGGGAGAATCAACTTGTGGAGGGGAAAATGAGCTCCAAATAAGAAAACTCAAATTGTTCCAGAATCTAGACAGGTAGGGCTTTCCAACAAGCCAACTTGCACCTGATTTGGACACCAGGAAGGCCTCCAAAACTGGCCTTGAAATGGCACTATGAATTAAATTTTTGACACTATGCATTAAACTGATTTTGCCAGTTTTGCTTAAATTTCCAGTTTTTTCCTAGTTTTCTTGGAAATTGACTTTTTCATCATTCCTTGGTAAATTTATGCATGATAAATGATTGTATTTGATGTAAATATGGATGAAAAACACCTCATAGGGTAGATACATCAAATTTCAAGTGGTTTTGATGATGAATGAATTGGTTTCCTAAGTTTTAGAGGCAAGTTGTTCCACTGCCTACTTTTGTGTTCCTAGTTTAGATATGGTTGAAACCACCCCTCTTCTCATGGATTCGACCCCTGATAGCTATAATGAATGGCTTGATGCCTATGTTATGTACTTTCTTACTCATTTGTAAAGGTTGGACTTTGGCAGAAGTGTTGGCACTCAATGAACATTTGTATCAGTAGTTTGGCAAGGAATAAAACCAGGTTTCAGCTATTTTTGTGGGATTATTGTGACAGTGAGTTTATGTATTGTTTCTTCTTTGTAATGAGTTTTTCTTATGTTTTATATGTATCCAAATCCATCTTTCTCTTCTAAAAATAAATGAATCAAGGTGAATAGACAAAATACACTATTGTGCTTTGTCTTGGGAATGCATTTGGTTTTCAATGTTTTCAACTGTTTGAAGAGGATTCATAGTTTCTTTATGCTATCCTCAACTCCTCAAATGTCTTAATCTACCATCTTAATCCATTGTTAGTAAATAAACCCTTGTCTACCTCACCCCATAGGACATGACTGTATCCCTGAGTTGATTTCCCGGACCCAATCTGCCTTCTCCAATTGATCTAGCAAACAAAACCTAAAAATCAAACCTGAAACCCTGAGCTACTATAGCTAGCCTAAAATATACATTAAATTCAATCATCTCAAGCCCTAATTTCAAATATCCTAATTGAGATTGATAAGGAGAGAGTCCTCTCTCGACCTGGTGGGGCTAGCTACCAAGTTAAGCATGGTTTGATGTTACCCTAGACCTGCCTTCCTTCAGCTTGAGGTCAATCTAGGCTCTAACATAGTGGCGACCATACTGGGGAACATAGTTTTATGTTCCTCAGTAAAATGTATCAAGTTCAGATCTGATTGTTGATGGTGGACAACGATCAGACACCAGGAGGCTGAAATCATTCACCTGGCAACTCCAGTGTCAAAAAATCCAAAGGTTCAAAATTTTTATGGAAACTCTACTCTTCAAGAATCAGTAGCCTAAAGAATGTCTTGGTAAATTCATTGTTATCAAAATGGATTCACTGGATCAAAGGTATGCTCCCATGAGCTGAGATTACATTCCAGGTTTCCTAAATAAAATTCTGAAGGTAGATTGGCAAAGGAATTTCCCTATGTTTAAAGATGATGATAGGAATGATGCTGCTTTACATCTAGTTATATTTCACATGCATATTCGCAAGTTGAAGGTTGATTTTCATGAAGACTACTTGATGAAGATATTCATGGCCACTCTGGAAGGTGAAGCCTGATCTTGGTATGAAATTTTGCCGCCTACTTGTATTTACTATTTAAAAGTTTTTCATACCATGTTCTTTGAAAGGTATAAAGAATCTTATCCATCCTTAGTATTAGTTCAGGACTGTTGCAAACATGTTTATAGTTTTATTGAAAATCTTGAGAAAATTTATGAAGATGATGACTTCATGAATGATGAGATCATGGAAGCCCTGTATAAAAATCCATTTCAACAGCATAAAGAGAGCTTAGTGGACACTTATCAAGATGCGCAGGAAAATTTGCAACAGGTTCAAGATCTTAGTACAATTGAATATGATGGAAGACAAGGTTTTATTTCAGATCTGATCATAGTAGAAGACAGTATGCAGGAAAGTCAAGTTCCAAATTCATATTGTGCTAAAGTCAAGTTGGCTATTCCAGATCTAGATTCAAATTGTGATGATGAAGAAAGCATTAGAGCCTTCTTTGATTCTTCCCTTCAAAAACAGTCTCAAAGAGCCAGTCACTTCATTACACAAGATCATAGTCACAATACCGTAGCTTCTTCTTTGCTTGAAGATGAAGGAATTTTGTATCTTGATAGTCAACAGGAATCATATGACATGAATCAACAGTCTATGGAAAATTTATATACTCCTTTGCTTGAAAAGAAGACAATTACTGGAGTAAACAAAAAGTACTTTCTCCTCTATCTAAAGAGGAGATAGATCAACTCCTGAAAGGTCATGTTACAACCCAAGCTAACATAGGTTTGCAGTGTTCACATAGTCAAGAAGGTGTCAATGAAGCTTCTTCCACTTTTGAAAGTGAGGACAGTCTTGAAATTAGACTTATAGATCAACAAACAGATATTGTTTTCCTTCATGAAAATGATAAGGTTGTCATGTTTGATAATATTGAAGATTGTTTTCTGTTTAAGAAAGGCTTAGACTATGAAATTGAGGAGTATGAGCCTGAGAGAGATAATATGCCAGAATTCAAGTCAGAATTTCTCATGGTTGAGGAATTTACTATTAATCAGCAACCATCTATTCTTTCAGATCATAATGAAGGGAGTACTTATATTTTTTCTACTGAATCTCAAGACAAGCTATTGCTTCAAGATTTTCAAGATCCCTTCGGCATTATTTTGTAAGCATTAGAGAAGATGAATGTTGCCTGGTTTGTTAGCATAAGCCTTGGTTTCAGTTGTTATTGTGAGTTGCCTACATGTACATCGTTTTGCCTGCTTAGGGAAGGTGAGAGTAGAATTTCAGTGATTAGCCATCTCTTGGATTGGTTATATTGGAAGGCCCACTTCACATGATTGTACATATCTCTTCGGTAAGCAGGTGGTGGTCATCAGTATTTGAAACCCTCAAATCTCGATGGTATACTGTCATTAATAAGTTTTGTAAGTACTTGTTTCAGTTAAGTAAGTCTTGAGTCAGTTTTCAGCCTTTGGAGTTTTTGACCCAATTGACCAATGAAAGAGACACTAGTCTACTTATCCCAGAGCTTTATGGTTCTTGACACCTCCAAGGAGCTACCATCCCCATTGGAGCCAATTATAGTGTCAGTCTTTGAAATCCTTCCACCAGTGATCAAACATGCTCTTACAAAGTGGTCTTAGGGCATCAAAGTCAAATTTTGTCCTTTCAGTGATTCTTCAAGTAAAATTTGGTCACTAGGTATTAGGTCTAGGATTTGTTTTCATTCCTTCCAAAGTTTTCCAAGTGTCGGTTCATGTCACCATTCAGCTGAGTGTACCATCATTTAGAGAGTTGTCATCATTATTTCATGTTCCAATGGGTCATTTTACACCTTGTTTTTGCTTCAGTTGTGCTCAGGTAAGGCTCATTCCCCTCTCCTAGGGTTTTTGTTTCTGAGCAAGAAAAACTGAATTTGGGAAAAATGAGAGAGGTTTTTGTCTAAAATAGGCCAAGGAAGAAAAAACTCCTTCACTTTTTACATAGATGTCATGGTTTTAGAGAAATGTCAAAAATACAGTTGCCTTAGGAGGGTTGTTGAACCTCTGGAGTGACCTTGGTAAAATCAGGATTTCTCCTAGCCTGGTTGGCCAAGTGACATGCTTTATGGGTTAAATGATAACTAGAAAAAAAAATATTTCCAATGAGCTATCATGAGTTGAAATTGGAGTTGAGGAAGAGCTTCAAAAGTTGATTGCAATAGCACTCTGCATTTAGGCAGCCTCATTTTTCACACTTTGACCAGTCTTGGGAGATTTGACTTTTGACGGGCTAAATGAACTCCAAATTGAAAAATTAAAGATTTTTTGGAAATTAAATGCAATAAGCTTTCCAATGAGCTATCACAAGTCCAATTTGGACGCTGGGAAGGCCTCCAGAGGTTGTCTGCAAAAAGGCATTGGGCACCCATTACTTGGCACTCCGCATTAAAAGTGTGTTGCACGCCTGTTGAGTTCCTGCAGTGTATTTTTACTCAAGCATTGCACATTAAAAGTGTGCTGAACATCTATTGGAAACTGCCTATCAATGCTGGAAACCCTCAAATAAACCCAAAATCACTTAAATCTCCTCCAATTTGCAAGATATCTCTCCTACATGTAAGTATTATTGCTGCTCATTGCCATAAAACTTTTGTGCTTAGAGTTAATGTTTGAAAAGGCTAAACCCTAGTAGCCAAGTTTTTCCATAAAGTCATTGTTTACATGGCTATACCCCTACACACATTCCCATTCCCATTCCCATTCCCTCACATGACACTTCTCTATAAAGCTACTTCCCATTCCCATTCCCTCATATACACTTCCCTAAAACTCTACTTACATACATAACCCTATACCCTCAATTCTCAAAACCCTAGTCATCGCCTTCATACCCTATTCCATCAAACCCTACACTATATCAAATCTCACTCATATCCCTGTCTCATCCCACTCATTCCCTTTCTTTTGAAAATCTCTTCATACTCATCATTCACCCACACTACCTTTCTTTCCTCACTAGCATTTACTGTCAATCAAGCCAATGGACAGTGATTATGGAGATTTTGTCCTTGTGGACCATGAGGTGGCACAAGAAGTGAGTGTCATGGACTTGGATGCTCAAAATCCAAGGAGTGTCAAATATTTGTAATGCAAGGACAAAGAAGTTAAAAGCCAAGCTAAGAAGAGTTTTGAGGAACAGGAAAGGGAAAGATAAACTCAAGATCTTGGCTGAAGCATCATTGGCCCAACAAAGTACCTAACAAGGATTCCTCATGCCAAATTTTAGGAAATTTTGAGCAATTTTTGTCATTTTTGAATTTTGAAATTTGAAATATAGGTTTTCCCAATAGGTGCGCAGCGCCACTGGCACTATGCTTTTGATGGGGACCTCTATTTACAAAATGGCCTACATATTTGGAATTAGCATGGAAAAATAAGTAAACCCAAAAATATTGAGAAGATTTGGACAAGGTCTTGGTCACCAAAAGGGCAAAAAACACCCAAAAAGTGCCCTCTCTGCCACTTTTTTGCCACACAAGAAGCAGTCTTGGGAGAATCAACTTTTGGAGGGGCAAATGAGCTCCAAATCAGAAAAATCAAATTGTTCCAGAAACTAGATAGGTAGGGCTTTCCAACAAGCCAACTTGCACCTGATTTGGACACCAGTAAGGCCTCCAAAACTGGCCTTGAAATGGAACTACGCATGAAATTTTTGTCGCTACACATTAAACTGATTTTGCCAGTTTTGCTTAAATTTTCAGTGTTTTCCTAGTTTTCTTGGAAATTGACTTTTTCCTCATTCCTTGGTAAATGTATGCATGGTAAATGATTGTATTTGAAGTAAATATGGATGAAAAACACCTCATAGGATAGATACATCAAGTTTCAAGTGGTTTTGATGATGAATGAATTGGTTTCCTAAGTTTTAGAGGCAAGTTGTTCCACTGCCTACTTTTGTGTTTCTAGTTTAGATATGGCTGAAACCACCCCTCTTCTCATGGATTCGACCCCCGATAGCTAGCATGAATGGTTTGATGCCTATATTATGTACTTTCTTAGTCATTTGTAAAGGTTGGACTTTGGCAGAAGTGTTGGCACTCATTGAACATTTGTATCAGTAGTTTGGCAAGGAATAAAACCAGGTTTCACAGCTATTTTTGTGGGATTCTTGTGACAGTGAGTTTATGTATTGTTTCTTCTTTGAAATGAGTTTTTCTTATGTTTTATATGTATCCAAATCCATCTTTCTCTTCTAAAACTAAATGAATCAAGGTGAATAGACAAAATACACTACTGTGCTTTGTCTTGGGAATGCATTTGATTCTCAATGTTTTCAACTGTTTGAAGAGGATTCATAGTTTTTTTATGCCCTCAACAACTCCTCGGCTATCTTAATTTACCATATTAATCCATTTCTTGTACATAAACCCTTGTCTACCTTGCCCTACAGGACATAACTGTATCCCTGAGTTGATTTCCCGGACCCAATCTGCCTTCTCCAATTGATCCAGCAACCAAAACCTAAAAATCAAACCTAAAACCTTGAGCTACTATACCTAGCCTAAAATCTACATTAAATTCAGCCATCTCAAGCCCTAATTGCCAATATCCTAATTCGGATTGACAAGGAGAGATCCCTCTCCCGACCTGGTAGGGTTAGCTACCAGGTTAATCGTGGTTTGATGTTACCCTAGACCTGCCTTCCTTTAGCCTGAGGTCAATCTAGGCTCTAACAGAGATAATGGTTTGACAAACAACTTTCCTTATGCAATGATCACATTTTTCATCAGGACCTCATCAACCAAAAGGTGTAACTAGGACAAGGAATAAGGACAAAAAGTTAGCCAAATGTTGGAGTGTCACAAAGTCCTTTTCTATTTTGCCACATTGCCTTTTGAGACAACATATAATATTCATGCAAGGTCTTACAAAATGAAATAAAAGACAGCATACAACAAGGAAACAAAACCAGTAGACAAAACAAGAGGCTAAACCAAAACATGATGTGAAACAAAAATCAGAAAACATAAGAAAAACTACAGAAAATGAATGCAGGATGAAAGTGCAGGTAAACTAATATGTAACTAGACCTACTCCTAATCTAAACAGCTAGAAGTTTTAGGTCACGTATAATGAAATTTCCAATGAAGCCAGCATAGTTGTTCTCGACCTAGAATCATGAATATATGATCGATTAAAATTGAGATAAAATGTAGGTGATTGAATATTCAACACAACAAATTGAAGGCATTTCTTGTCAAGAGAAAGGTATGTCATATCCACTACTTCTAACAATTTCACACTCATCTTTTTTCTAAAAACTGTAAGAAGACAAACCTCGGGTGCTTCTTGCAAATGTATCTTCATATGCACTGTACTCTTTAGTAAGCATGAGAAAAATCCAGAACCTGTTACTTATGATGGAGCTTTCCAGGTAATATTGCTCCACCCATTTAGGGATTGGATCATCATCGAGGAGAATAACCTCTCCTTGCTCGCTTGGGACTGGTTCTGATTATGAAGGTGGTAGAGACTGAGGGACGACCTCTGATGTTCTCAACATGAGGTCAACATCTTGGTCTTATGGCTCTTGTTCTAAATCCATGTCCATTGCTTGAACCATTTGCTCAACTTGCTAAGCAAGTTCCTAAACCTGCACCTGCTCAACCTCTTCTTCGTCTACAGGTTGTTCTGACTCCTCAATCTATATGAGAGCAATTTATTCTGTCATCACACCTTTCTCTTCTTCTTGTTCAGGTTTCTGCATCTATTCCATGTCTCTCCTTCTTAGCTCATGCTCTTCTTTCAACTTCTTCTTTGTTTCTTGCAACATCCTCTTTGCATCCTCCAACCTTTGCTTCTCTCTCTTCCTCTGCTCTACTCCCTTTATGTGTTTTTACTTCTTTTCCTCCACTTCCAGAGCTACTTTCTCAATGACAGGATCTTCTCTGAACTTGTAGCTTTGATCAGCATCTGGTTTCTCGGAAATCTTCCTCTTACCTTTGTCCTACACCAATTTGCTGCTCACTATTGTTGTTGTTGTTGTTTCTTCCAACAGTGTTGCTGCCTGTAGAGCAGCTTTGAATTCTACAACCATGCTAACTAGCTCATTCAGCTTAGAGGAGTTGTAACAGTACCTCCAAGGATCTTCCTCTGCCTAATGAAATGTACCGTGGATCCATGGATAATACACCTTCGCACAGTTCTTCTTTCATATGCAGTGGGGATCATATGGATTGTAGTTGTTAGTGCTAAACTCAAAATTTTATATGTCCTTGGCCTTGACATTCACATCCCTCAAGCTCTAGATTTCGTACAATCCAATCTGCAAAGGAAGAGAAAGCCATGGTGCCTTCTTCCTCTTGTGAAATCCTACTGATAACCCTATGGAGATGTGATATGAAACCTTTTGCATGACCAACTTATCCGTGGAAAACCTTGGTAGCACATGTGGAGGCTTCTCTCTACTAAACATCCTGATGAAGGTGCCACCAAGTGAGGCATACCAATCTGTAATGTTAGGTAATGCCTACATCGCTTCTTGGGACATGCAAGGTGGATCATGCTCAATGATCAATTTTAAACTAGGATGATGAAATGGTTCGATAGTCTCACCATGAGTTCTCAGTAGCTACACTTAGAAAGAATCTTGCAATAAATGTTCACAACATTCTCTGATGGTGTCCATGTATAACCCATGCCAGGAAATTCGTGATGGTGACAAATTGTTTCAGGTAGTTACACAGACATATAGAATCTCGCTTGCTCATCCTTGGGCAGATTCTGAGCATTAGTCACATGCATTTCAACTGAAGAGCCAAAAATATGACTAGTTGAATGACCTCCCTTCATTTACCAACTGGTGGAACACAACCACCCAATTCTGTGGAAAGGCTTTTGTGCTCTCTTGACCTTACAATTGACATGTAAAGATGATCAAGAGTTGGTAGGCCTTTCTGAGTGACTTCGTCTTATAAACATGATTGGGTGTTGACCTAAACTTCAACAAATATTTCACCCAATGCTTTATGATGTCTCTAGTGTTCACATTGTTGTTGGGGGCATAGAAAAGTGCATCCATGAGGTTCACTAGTTGTGGTAAGTGATACATCTAATGTTAATTTTTCATCCTGAAGGTAGAAAATTGTGTTCCACTAGCACTACTCAATGTCATCGTCTCGCGATCGGTATGTGACTAAATCCAGTGAATGATGTCTACATATGGGAAGGCACGGTGCTTTCATGTAACCTTATAAAAGTCTGACTTATGGATGTTAACATAGACCTACCGATCTTCTAGATCTTCCTTGAAGCTTCTTGCAAATATATCCTTGATTTTCTACCATGTTCTCTTCATGTCCTTCTCTATGAATAGTGTTGAGTCTACATAAACTGGCAAGTTCATTGACACATGTTGAACTACATCCCCGTGTTTCTCTTGACAATATCCTTTGATCCAACTCTCTTGAAATCCATGTTACCTATACTGCTGAAAAGCTAGTCAACAACTGTTGCACCTAGAGACAGAGAGAACACTCATGGCATGTAGATGTTAGCTTGAAATTGAAATCACTTAAATACATACCAAGCAAAAAACTGGGAAACCACTGGGTAAGATTGCGCAATTATAGGTTTTGGAGGTGAGTGACTGTTAGTTGAATCTGCCCATTACATAGTCCCAATTGCTAGTGGGGAGGTGATGCCGATTGAAAATGCACAATGCGCAGTTCATTCTGGCATGTGTTGGTTGGGACTGCGCATTGCACAATCCTAGTGGCCACAGCTCTTGGCTTGGCTCTTGGATTGTGCATTGCATAGTTGGAGCCTATCACTAGCAGCCTCTGCGTAATTGCTACAACTAAGGTAGAGCCTTTAGATCTAGAAATGCGCAGTGCATGTTAGGAAGAGCTAGATCCAGACAAAGGGAGTCTAGATCTGCCCAAGGGCAACATGAAAAGGAGAAGATTTGAAAGTGTGAGTGATGTTTGGTGTAGATCTGAGTGAATGGTGTTGCATGCAATCAAAATAACTGTAGGAATCAGTCAAACATAAGAACAATGATGTTTATGGAGATAGTTTTCACAACGATGACCACTAGTGAAAAAACTAAGTTATGCATGTGACATTTACGATAGGCAATTTAAAACTTAAAAAGACACTTCTACAAGCTAAAACAAATCAAAACGCCAGTGGTTGTTCAATAAAAGGGTGAAAAAGCACTCTCACAAGCTAATGAAACAAAAGAGACAGAAAAAGTAGTAAAAGGCTAGAAAAGAAAGACTTACCTGGAAAAGTTGCGCCAATTGCACTAAAGGTTCCTAGATATCCTCAGGAATGGCAGAGCTCCAATATCGAAGGTGAAAATGGGCTTTGGAAGTGCCCATTAAATAGATTTTATTGATTAAGGTTTTATGATGCGAAGGTAAAAAGCCTAGGAAAAAGCAACACATGGCAGAAGTTTCCAAAAATAATTCGAGTAACTCTGACTACTAAAAATAGATCCCTAGTTTTTAGGGATGATTTTTCACTTTTCCCTTTTTATTTTTTCGGAAAGGTTTCCATGCATACATAGATAAATTGCGCAATTTCGGGGAGAACTAGGCAACTCACTCACACATGCATCGGGCAACTGCTGAGGGAATGCTTCCACGTAATTCCTAAGATGACTAGCTCTAGCTACCTCTCATTCTCTATGTAGTTTCCTAGCTAAATACAGGTTGGAAGATGGGTCTACGCAATTCTAGAGTTGAAGCTCACTACAGTCCTGAACTGTGCATTTCTTGAGAGCAAGGTTGGTTTTTGTCTAGGATTGCGTAGATCACCAAGGCAGGCCTAGAACTAGATTGCAACCAAGTGAAGAGGAAAACTTGTGGTTAGAAATCAAAGCAAGTAGGAAAACAAAAGTTGTAAAGAAAAATATAAAACTCAACGAAAGCACAAGTACCTGGGCCATTGTAAGATAAGATGCTGAGATTTTAGTAGGGAAGCTCCAAAACGAAGCTTAGGAAAAAAGATTTAGTGTGGTTGTAGCTGCTACAATAGTTACCTAGTTGATATTGGAGTTCAAGAGCCATGTATTATCAATTGTATAATCATCCATATTGTACAGGTGCTGCATGCAATCATGATAATGCCTATGAGGATTGCGTAATTCCAACTGACGAATTTCCCTAATTAATAGGGGGGTAATTCCCAAGGACAAAACGCAAGGAAATAGGGACTTGGGCAACCAAAAAATTGGTTAAGTATTGGCTTAGGCTCGTCTAGGATGTTGTGAGATAGATAGAGATAGTGCAGAGGTTACTCGAGCTTGAGCAAAGCATCGTAATCTGATCATATTCCCTAACTAATGCAATATACAAATAGTAGGGATTTTTAGTTGTGGCTTTCCCTATGAAATCATTGTGTAATGTGTTGATTGAATTCTTTCTCCTGTATGCTTTGTGATTTCACAATCATTTAATTTTTTCCACTAATGAGTAGAGTAGATTTAAGTTTATTGTTTTAGTAAATTACAATTAGCAGTTTGAATCTACAAGGAATTTTTACACTAGGGGAAGATTACAGCAATAACATGGTCATAGGCGTTTGTCTCAAGTTCAAATGGTTGATATAGATTTTCCAATGTGAGTACTGGTGTAGAGCAGAGGTGGTGCTTCAACTAAACAAAAGCCTTCTATTTGGAATCAAACCAAGGAAAATTTTCTTTCACTTTTCCCTCGGTAATCTAACTCAAAGGCCAAGTGATATGGGAGAATCCTAACACGAATCTCTGATAAAAATTTGCAAGGCCTAAAAAGTTGCGAAGATCTATTAGAGTGGGTGGGGCTAGCCAATACTGAACGACTTAGATCTTAGTCGGATCCACATGCATGCCTTGCTCATCTATGATGCAACCCAGATATTGGACTTAGCTCGTATCAAAGTTGCATTTCTCCAGGTTAGCATAAGGTTTGTGCTATCCAAAGGTTTGGAGGACTTGCTGAATTTGTTCCAAGTGTTCTTTCCACTGTTGTTGAAGATGAGGATGTCATCAAGATAAACAACCATGAATCATATGGTGAAGGGATGCAATATGTAATCCATTAGCCTCATAAAAGTAGCAAGGGAATTTATCAATCCGAAGGGCATAACCATCCATTCAAAAAGTTCTTCCTTGGATTTGAAGGCAATCTTCCGTACATCTGTGGGCTCTATTGGAACCTGGTGATAGCCATAATTTAGATCGATCTTGCTTGAATACTTGGGTCCCTTGAGTTGGTCCAAAAGGTCATCAATCCATGGGATTGGATACCTATTCTTGTCGGTTATTTTATTTAGTTCTCGATAATCAATTCAGAGCCTCCAGGTCCCATCCTTCTTCTATACAAGTACGACCGAGCTCACATAAGGTGAGGAACTTGGTCGAATGTCCCCTTTTTGCAGCAAATCTTGGATTTTCCACTTGATATCTTCATTTTCCAAAATGGAGCAGTGATATATCAACCCATTGGGTATAGGTGCTCCAGGAGTCAGATCAACCGAATGCTTGACCTGACAGTGCAAGGGTACCCCTGTGGGTGAGGAGAAGATGTCCCTATATTATTCCATGACCTTATCCATGTACTTCTACTGCGTGGGGGAACCCTTCCCAGGGGCCATGGATGTGGCCACAAGCTTCCGCTTACTTTGAGAGTGAATAAAAAAGAAAACAAATTTCCCGTTATGGGAGATGATATTACTGCATTTATTAGCACATATCAAGGAGATGGTGGTAGGTGGGGCTTCCTTTGGAATCATGTATAACTTATTACCCAAATAAATAATAGCATTCCAAGGCATCTACTCATACATAGCATGATGCTTCCATACATATTGTTGACCTAATAATACATCACAAAGTTCAAGAGGAGAAACATGACACAATACCTCGTCCGTGAAGGGCTTGATGTTGTAGGGTAGGCCACACTATTGGTTTATGTGCAGATCTCATCCTTGATGTAGCCACCCAATGATGTACAAATGCGGGTGTGGTGTGGCTAGTAAGCCCAACCACTTTGTGACCTTTGCTAAAATGATGTTATTTTGGCTCCTACTGTGGACTATGAATTGCAGCGATGAACCCTTCACCCACATTTATGAGTGGAAGACACTCTCTCCCTCATCTAGATATTTGGGCTCAATCTTCTAGATCTTCGTGGTGGCAATAGTGGTATTGGGCTCCACTTCAATAATATTCTTCCCTTTGTCATTCCCCTAGTTGGGTTATGAATCAGAGTCGAAACACACATATGACTCTGAAGCATTCAACTCGGCCACTAGTGACTGCTTGGCTCGGTACTCACTTGTGTTGTGTGTGGGGATATTATGGAAATCACTGCACTTTCATGTGTCCTTCTTTGTCTTTGTGGTGTTGTTCTTTGCTTCTAGCCTCGACAGGTTGTCTTAGGTAACCCTGCTTTGGCTTTGTCCTTTGTTATGTGGTTTGGAGGTGCCTTTCCGTTGCTTTGGATTTGCATATCCATAGTCTATCTTCTTTAGTTTAAACTTTTGCTTGATCTTGATAGTGTATCAGTAGGCAAAGCTAAGTGAGGAGATGTCTAGGAACTCCTTATTGTCCTAGAGTTATTTGTGGAGACAACCACAGTACTTGAGTACTAGATGCCACTTGGAATCTTTGATACCCGACTTCGTGAAAAGGGTATAACAAATATTTGTGAGCTCTAGCACATCTTGGTTCCTTCCCTGTCGTAGTGTGGTCCACTTTCTGCACTTATCTTCATAGCTTCTGATAAGGTAATACTGCTCCTTGATGTCATCTCGGAAAGAGTTCCAAGTGGGTGCCGCTGAAAACAATGAGGGTTCCCTCTCATCCTTCTGCTCATAGTAGGTTTCCCACCAATCCTTGATGTGGGGAGCAGCTTTGAGGAGTCCAAAAGTAATCTTTTCCCTATTGAAAAACTCATGAACTAAAAAATTCTCTTCCAACTGATTTAACTATCTATCTATGACATCTGCATCTATTTGTCCTTCAAATATGGGAATGTCAAAATTCACTTTTACCTTGAAGGGAGTGGTGCCTCCAGAGTGGTTTCTGGATGAATATGAGTCATCTGTCAACATCCACCGAAGGACCTAGGCAAACTTTTCCATCACTATGTTCCTCTCTCACTCGAGGGCTTCTCCGAGCGATATTTTGAGGTATCTCCTTCTCCCTCATCTTTCTTTTCTTCTGCCATGGGAGGTTATTTGGGTTTGTGAGGTTGGTCTTGCAAAGGTTCAATCGGTTCGAGCCCTAACTCCTTATACCCTAACCTTATTGGGGGCATGCAAAGAAAAACAAAGAAAGAGAAAACTGCTTAGATACCATTGATCCATACTTATGTAGAAACACAATAGAATGCAGATATAAACATAATCACAGAAATGCAGCAAACCAAAACTTCATTTCTTTAATATGAAAGAACTAAAATATGCTTACATACATAATGGAAATAAACTACCTCAGGCAATGGTAGCTTATCTCTAAGAAAATATGTGGTGTCTACATGCTTATGAACTATGTTACAATGAGGCTCGAAGGCCTATTTATTATTTAGAAACAATGGAAAATGGTAAACACCAAAAAAACTAACCCTAGGAGATGAAGCACCAAAACTATTAGCCTCGTTAAGATAAATTGGTACATCAACTTCCCAAGGTTGTAACTTTGGCATACGATATCTATTTGATGCACATGATACCTCGTTAGAAATATCTATCCAAGGATTATAAATTTTGACTGCAAACGTTAATTTATGTTTTTGGTTTGACAATCTTCATAAAAAGATGTTGTTTAGGGCCTCAAAACGGCTCCGGAAGTTCAAGACCCAAAAAACTGCTAAAAATTATAAATTGTGATACAATTATGGAAACTGAAAGAAATATTGGTACAACGGTGAGGGTCCAAGTGGAATAGGTGGGTGGCTATGAATATCCACCTCGATCACTTACAACTACCAATATTTCCTCTAGTTACTATGGGAATTTCACCATTCTGTCCTGCCTCACTCACCACAGTATTTCATTAATCTGTTGAAGAAAAAAGTTGACTATACTCTATTTAGAAATATTTTTCACTTGCAAAATTTAATCTCCTAATCCTTATTCCAAAGAAATATGATATTTTCCATTTTTAGTACCATATAATTTCATTTTCAAGTTCTCCCATATCTTCCTTCCTTTTGTGGTTCGTGCATTTGAAGATGGAATTTCCATCTTCATATTTTGATTTTGTAACATGCCTGAACATTGTACTACTGCTATAGGGTTGGTATGCGCAATGAAAATATTCTCCTAAAACCAATTTTAAGGCAACAACTTGTGCATAGTATTCCATTGTTAATGAAAATTTACCTTTGCTTACATATAATGAACCATAGGTGTCAAATTATGCCTATGATCTCTAAAACACAATCCACTACTCCAAGCTTGTTCCCACTACCAGGACTCCATGATCTGCCAATGCAATAGAAATATGCATGGCATCTACATTATACCCTTCCATGGTTCTAACCACTGTGCTAGACGATACAATCAACATCCTACGATTGTGTTCTCTATGATGTGTGCATTTATAGAATGACCTCCCACTTTATATGAAGCCTTTAGTAGCAATTGTGTTCCTTCGAACTTTTTTCCATGTATTTCGTATGCCAAATAGGCATGCATCGTCAAAGCATTATAACAACGATCCATAAAGCAAACCTCTCTTCATGTCACTTTTGTTTTAAAAAAATAAAAAAGTATTCACACCTATAGGACCATTCACAGAGTCTTGGATGTGACATTACATAAACCTACCAGGTAGAATTTGAACATAGATCATCTTCACAACACATTCTCCAATTCGAAGGTTAACAATGACCAAACAAGCTATTTGAATCTAGACAACTTTGGCTAACAATTCCCTGCATAATTCCTTGGCCATTTCGGTATGAACAAATTTTAAATGGGAAATTGAAAGATTATTACATCTAATTGGACAATAGAATCCAACCCAGAAATTTGCATAGTGGAAAGATCTCAGTGGTCTCTTTTAACTTTTCAAACTTAATTCAAACATTGATTAAGATGTCAAAATCTTTGGGGGTGATGATAAAACGACCAACTTTGCAAAAACCTACCAAAAAATTAGCAATTTTAGTAGGGGTGTTGAGACCCCCTTGCAATAAATGTTGTAGAAGAACTTTCACTTTACCAAACATTCTTCCATTACAAAGGTTTTCATCAAATACGTCTCTATGAAATCCTGCTTAGTTTTTCCTAGTTGAAAAAATCTCAGTGCAAAGCGAGTATTCCCCTCATAGAAACAGTTGAACTGCATGGACACACATATTCTCCCATGCATATCCACAAGACCATTTCCCTTGGAGAATATTATGAGGCGCTAAGGCATTAGACTTGGAACTTTGACCAAGAAATCCAATGCAATTTCATTGGGTAGTCTAGGCTGAATGATGTCTGAAGACTCCCCATCACTGTCCTTGATTTTTTTTAGTTCTTTCTTCTCTGCCTCCTATTGCCGCATAGATATTTGTGAAAAAGGTATATGACTAGTAAAGAATTTAATTTTAAAAGTCAATTAGGCTTAATACATTTCCATTGTCACTAAACACTTTGCTTCTGCATTTTGGAGTTTGATATTTAAGTAGTTATTCTCACACAAGCTAGCAAGGGCTTCTATTATAAGCTCTTCAAAAGATGATAAATCCTTGACTTTCTTAATTAATACTTGTTCGATAAATATTATGTTTGTCATTTTTGTGCTTTATGCATGATTATCATAGATCATAAAGGTTGAAGCTAATTCCCCTATTGTGTAAGACTGAAGACTTTCACCAAGACTTGAAATTACTAAAGGTAATCCACTTTATATGTTGGCCAAAGAACACATTGCATTTTCTTGCAATGTTGTGCGAATTCTCATTGCATGAACTCTTTTGAAGGTGAAATTATTGCATTTATCAAACTTAAAATACCATTAACATTTACACTATCATGTATTGCATCCTTTAATTGAGTAGGAAGGGCTTTTAGAGCACCAACATCTTTTGACTGAACTGAGACTTCATTTCTAGATTACAAAAGTTTAAGAAGTTTTTTAGTAGCTTTAGCTTGCAAAGATTGAGGAAAAATGGACTCTTCTGCCAACATCATACTAGCAATAAGGAAACATGCACATGCTTGAGCAATAGAATGGCCATTTGTTAGTAATTTTACTAGGATATCCACACCACCTAATACACATTTTAGTTGGTTGGAATAAATCTTTTCTTTATCCTTTTCCATGAAAAATAGAAATAGTGTGATTATAAATTGAAACCATAATATTTGAATCTCATTTTCATCATTTATTTTCATTTGAATCAACGACCCTGTTAATTTTCAACTGAAAATATGAGGATGTCCATGGAACGGGAAATGGAATTCCACTAATGCAAGATGATTCTCAACTCCAAAACTTCGATGAATTAAAACCTTCGAATTCATCTTCAAGGAGTTATGCAGATCAACATAGGGTATTCAAGGAGTTTTAGGTTAGGGAGCATGTGTATTTGTGCATCAAGCCCAAGAAAAATTCGATTGAGCATTAGATCATGTGCACTGCCTCCAACAGTGAAATTCCATGATGTTTTCCATATTTCAATGTATATGGATGTAAATATCACCATGAGTTAAGTTATAAAGCTCCAATAAGCAGTATGGTTGTTATATTGTCATGTTGTCATGATGTTTTTCTTTTGAGTAGGTCATTCATTGTAAATACTAAAACGAGCTAAGTTATAAAGCTCCATGGACAATATGTTTGCTTTTCGATGATTTTTCTGAGTTCATGGGGTGGTTTAACATTGAGGATGGTGTTCCCCAAGGGGGAGGGTTCTGTAATAGCCTGGTGAAAAGTTCATGTAATAAAAGTTAATAAAGGAAAAATAAGACCAGGATTAAGGGACACTTATTCTAAGTTGAATGTTGGGCAAAGATATCCTAGTGGGCATCCCTGGATGCATGTTTTTGTCTAAGGAAGTTGGAAAAGCCTAAGGAAAACACATTAAAAGGAAGAAAGGAATTTTTGGCACATTTATTTATGAAAATAAAGGAAATTAGAAGAAAAGTAAGGTGAAAAGTCACAGGTTGCATGTGAAGAGGAAATTGAAGGAAAATAATGGAAAATGAAGAAATTAGAGGCCTCATTCATAAAAAGACTTATGAGGATCAGTGGGCAAGCTAGTTGCTAACCTTTTGTTAGTTCAAGTTTGGAGATCTCTCATTATTCTCTCTCTCCCTCTCTCTTTCTCACACACACTCACTCTTGGTCACTTAGAGTTTTTTGGAGAACTCTAGCTTTGGAGCAAAGAAGGAAAAGCTAGCAAAGGGAAAGGAAAGAAAGCAAGGACCAAGGAAGAAAAAGCAGGATTGTAACACCATCCTCCTACATCTACCCATGTAACTAGCCAACCAGGGGTAAACTTCCGACAAGAGGCTACTATAATGGTATTCAAGATCCTATGTGACCTTAAGTAAGTGGAGCCGACAAAATGAAACACATAGACCTCCAACACTAACCTTAGGACCCACAGGAACCAAACACGCACCTTAGATAGCGTACCCCTGGGGCCTACTAAGGTTTTGACCAACTTAGGCCAGAGTAAAACTCCCTAGACATAACCCAAGAGAGTTATAATGCTTTTGATCCCTTAGCCAGATGTGTTAGTCTCTAGGGTAATGCTTTGTTTAGCCACCAATTCCAGGATTTGAGCTACCTTTTTAGGCCCAAAGCCCAGAAAATTGCCCAGAATGGAATGATAACATAAAATTGGTAAAAGTACAGGTAAACAATGATGCCAAAGAAATAAACTAAAAAATACCATATCCAGACCTCTACTAGCCATGACAGGCCTTTCATCAAATATATCATCAACATGTAACCTACAGGTGTAAACAATAGGATTAAGTTAAGGGATCTCATACTTATCTGAGAATCACCATGGACCATCGTTTCCTCATGTCATTCATTGCCTTATCATTTATTAGGACATAGATACATTATCGATTCATAAACAAATAAAAACATGTTGAGAGCCATACATAGATGTTGCCACAAGATATACATATAACCAACATAATAAGAATAGAAATACCATAAACATATTCGCCATCCAAATCCACATATACATCAGTACATTTACACATGAAAATCAAGGGATTTCTCATTAATGAATGAAATGAACCAACTGGAGATGGGACTACCACATTCTACCCGGTCATAGAATGGTTGAGCGAAATTTGTCTTCATCTATTCACCCTCAAACCATATTCCAAGCATGAATGTGGGATCTCATTGAACACATCAATCAAAACTCATCCAGGGCTTCCAGAAGTCACCACCTAAACCCATGAAACACAGATTCCACCTCACGGTCGCACATCACAATGCCATCATCAGATTGGTCTTCATCTAAGCCTTCCAGGGCTTCCAGAGCATTTGTTCCAATGAAGGCTTCCAGTACTAGCAACTCAACCCACAACTGCCACTAGGATTCCAGAGCGTTTGTCTAACCAAGGAATCCAGGACTAGTAACTCAACCCACCATAGGCTTCCAGAGTGTTTGTCCAACCAAGGCTTCCAAGACTAGTAACTCAACCCAAGTTGTTACAGGACTTCCATACCATTTATCCAATCAGGGCTTCCAGGAACTAATAACTCAACCCAAGCTAAGGAAACATGAGAACCAACCAACAACAAACAATAAAAGTAAACCGTCAATCACCATGGCTATTCAGGAAATGGCAAGGCTAGGTAATCCACCATTGATTGAGTCAATCCTCCATGCCAATGGCAAATCACAACCAAGAAGCCACATGCATATGCCATGCATGCCAAAACTAGTGAAGAAATAATACATGCAACTCGGTACCTGTAGCCAAATATGATGTAGTTGTTGATCCCAATGCCTTCTTTCACTTTCCTGCTCTTCCTTTCCCTTCTTTCTCCAAAAATATAAGTATGCCACACCCTCTAAGAGTGCTCCAAGAAAACTATAAGTGTCCAAGAGTATGAGAGAGAGAGAGAGAAATAATGAGAGACAACTCGAACGCTAAACTGAAAAAAGGTTACCAACTGATCCTCATAAGCCTTTTTATCGATGAGGCCTCTATTTTCTTCATTTTCCATTATTTTCCTTCATTTTCCTCCTCACATGTAACATGTGACCTTTCACCTCCCTTTTCTCCTAATTTCCATTATTTTCATAAATAATTGTGCCAAAAATTCCATTTTTCCTTCCCAAAGCCTTAGTCATTCCCTTTGCTAATTTCCTTAGCCATTAACAATCACAAGTGATCCCCACCACTAGGATTGTTCCCAACATTCAACTTGGAATAAGTGTCCCATCAACAGTGGTTATTTTTTTCCTTTATTAACTTTTATTACATGGAATTTTCACTAGGGTTGTTACAAAACCCTCCCCATTGGGGGACATCGCCCTCAGTGTTCAATCACACAAATACCTCAGAAACCTACTGAAAGAATACATATTTCTTGTGGAGCTTTATAACACAGCTCAATGTAGTATTTACAATGAAAGATCTACTCAAAACAAAACATCATGACAACATGCTAACATACTGCATAGTGGAGCTTTATAACACTACTCATTATGGTATTTACAATGATCATCCTGCTAAGTGACAACCCATATGACATCATAACATCATGCTAACATAACCACATGATAGAATAATAACATGAAAACATAACCATAATGACATGATACCCATACCTCATAGTGAAGCTTTATAACATAGCTAGTTACGGTATTTACATCCATATATATGTGTACATATAGAAAAATCACCATAAATATAGAGACCCAAAAATATGCCACATCATATAACAAAACATATCACTAAACACCATATCTAAGCATATATCGAAACATCATAAAGCATATACCAACCACCATAAAGCATATACTAAACCACCATAAAGAAAATACCAATCCACCATAAGCATATACCAAATCACCATAAATAAAATACCAATCCACCATAAAGCAACTACCAAACCACCATAAAGTAAATACCACACCACCATATCAAAGTTGATTTGCCTTAACTGACAAACAATGAAGGATACATAGCATGCATTTGATCCGCCATCTCCCATGTAGCTTCAACGGGCCCAAAGTGCTTCCATCGCACTTTAACTTGCTCGATTGCTTGGTTCTGGAGCATGAGCACCTTTTTCTGCAATATACACTGAGGCTCTGGCTGGAGTTCTCCATCTGGTTCCACTTGCAATATAGACTAGTCAATCATATGATCAACATCTTTAACATACTTCTTAAGCAAAGATACATTGAAAACATCGTGGAATTTCACTGTCGAAAGCAGTGCAAGTCGATAGGCTACCGACCCAATCCTCTCAATGACATTGGAGGGTACACAAAACCGTGGTGCTAGCTTGGCACATGAACAAATCCACAACGATCTCTTATTAGGTTTGATACGCAAGTACACCTGTTCCCCAACTTGGAACCCCTTAAAGGACTTGTTCTGATCTGCATAGCTCTTCTGGCTATCTTGTGCTGCCTTAAGGATTTTCTTGATCACTTGCATTTCCTGTTCCATGTCTGCCAACATATCTGGTCCAATCAATACCCTACTAACTGAATCACTCCAACTAATGGGAGTGTTGCAACTCTACCCTTACACTACCTCAAAAGGACTAATCCTCAATGACTCCTGATAACCATTATTGTATGTGAACTCTACCAAAGGGAGATACTCTTCCCACTTCCTCTATTGATGCATCACATATATCCTCAACATATCCTGTAATATCCTGTTGACTCTCTTTGTTTTTCTATCTGTCTACGGATGATAAGTTGTGTTGAAGGCCAATTCTGTGCCCAAACCTACAAATAACGCCTTCCAAAACTTGGAAGTGAGCTTCATATCCCTGTTTGACACAATCTTCTTTGGAACACCATGTAGTCTAACCACATCTCAGATGAATACCTGTGCCACATCGATAGCTGAGTATATAGACTTCACTGGAATGAAGTGTGAAACCTTTGTTAACCTATCCACAATGACCATAATGGAATCATGCTACTTCACTGTCTTTAGGAACCCTATGATGAAATCCATGGAAATAACCTCCCATTTCCACTATGGAATTGCAATCGGTTGTAGAAATTCACTTGGGTGTTTACACTCTACTTTCACTCACTGGTAGTCAAAACACCTCGCCACAAACTCTGTTACATCCCTCTTCAAATTTAGCCAATAATAATATATCTTCACTACTGTTAGTGTCTTCTGATAAATTGGGTGACCTGAATAAGGTTTCGCATGAAACTCCCTCAATATCACCTTCTTGAGCTCACTTCTATCTGGTACATATATTTGTCTCGGAACCTGACAAATCCATCTGTTGTAAGATAATAATCCATACTATGTGCACCTGCACTTGTACCTGTACTGTTGCATGTAACTATACCACTACTTGTATTTGTATCTACACTTGTACCTGTACCTATACTATCACATGTACCTGTACTATCATCCTAATGTAACCTACACACAATCTCCACATACTTAACATCCTGCTGACTTGCCTGCAAGATCCTATCCTGTAAGTCTGTCCCATAGGAGCTCATAGTTTCCAAGTGATGTACCTGTACCCGTCTACTAAGAGCATCTATCACCCTGTTCTCTTTACCTTTGATGTACCTGATCTCGAAGTCAAACTCGTTGATCATGTCCAATCATATAGCCTGCTTGGCATTCATATTTGGTTGGTCAAACAAATATCTCAACCTAATGTGATCACTCATAAGTAAAAACCTCTTGCAAAGAAGATAGTGTCTCCACATCTTCAATGCATGTATGATCTTTGTCAACTCAAGTTCATGTGTAGGATAGTTCCTCTCATGCTCATTTAGTTTTTGAGACTCATAACATACCACCAGCCCATCCTGCATAAGGACTCCACTAATTCCTCTCTCGCAAGCATTTGTGCATACCACAAACTCTTTGTTCAGATCTGCAATCTGTAACATTGGTTCATGTGTCAACAACTATTTAAGTTTTTCAAAGCTAGCCTCCCAATCCTCTGTGCATTCGAACTTCTTACCTATCGTCTGCAATGATGTGATGGGATAAGCAATCTGCGAGAAGTTCCTGATGAACCTCTTGTAGTAGCCTGTCAAGCCCATGAAATATCTCACCTCATCCACACTCTTAGGAGCTACCCACTCCATGATGGCCCTTATCTTCTCTAGATCTACTGCAATGCCCTCCTTGGAGACAACATGTCCCAAGTAATCTGCCTCACTTTGGAAGAAACTACACTTGATGAGCTTAGCATACAAATGATGCTCCCTCAACAACCTCAACACTGCTGCTAAATGCTCGACACACTCTTCCCCATTTTTAGAATATACCAGTATATCATCAATGAACACAATAACAAACTTACCCAAATATGGATGCAACACACTGTTCATCAATCACATGAATATAGCTAGAGCATTAGTTAAACCAAATGGAACAACAGCAAAATCATAATTCCCATACCTGCTCCTGAACAAAGTCTTGTAAATGTCCTCCTCTTTGATGCATACTTGATGGTATCAGGATCTCAAGTCAATCTTCGAGAACACTGCTACTCCCTTTAGTTGATCGAACAAGTCATCAACCCTCGGCAAAGGGTACTTGTTCTTGATAGTCACTTTGTTCAGCTCCCTATAATCAATGCATAATCTGAGTGTTCCATCTTTATTCTTCACAAACAGTACCAGTGTGCCCCAAGGTGATACACTTGGTTTAATATATCCCTTGTCCAATATTTCCTTCAACTGGAACTTTAACTCAACCAACTCATATGTGCTCATCCTATAATGTGCTTTCGATGCCAGAGCTACTCTTGGCACTAACTTAATAGAAAAGTCTACCTCCCTGTGAGGTGGCAACTATGTAATGTCGTCAGGGAATACATCCTGAAACTACTGCAAAATAGGGTACCTTCTCAACACATCGGCATCCTCATCTTCCTCACCCTTATCACTAGAAATGTGTACTACAAATAGATTACACCCCTTCCTGTGGCTACACTTTTCTTGTATAGTTGTCATGAGCCTAACTGATGTGGATTTCTTCTTACCCTGCAAGACTCTTAGTTCCCCATTATCATCAACACACTCAATAGATTTTTCATAGCAGTCTACCTTAGCTTTATGTAGATACAACCAATCCATGCCCAAGAAATTACTATATGAACCCAATGGTAATACATTTAAATGTGTTACGGTAGGCATACCATTCAAATCAAATGCATAAGCTATTACCCAACGATTGACTCACTTCTTTTTACCTATAGCCAACTGCACTAACCAAGATTCTGCATGCAATTCCTTACTCAAACCACACTTATGTACCAAATCAGGACTAACGTAATTATAATTAGATCCAGGGTTAATCAAAATAAAAATAACCTGATTACAGAGCTTACCATCCATCTCAATGATAGATGCCTAATGATCCACCTATTTGTTATCCAATGCTGCATAGATACATGGAATACTCTGACTGACATCCCCAATAGTCTATCCGTCTTGCGCATTGTATATCTGAGGTCTACCACCCTAATTCTGTGGAAAATATCTCCTGTGATGATATTTTCCACAAGTCCAACACTCTATAGGCTTCCAACCTCTGTCCTTATACATTTATCTAGATCGATGTCCCTGTCCTCTATCTGATGCATTGAATCTCTTAGGTGGTGCAACATTCTCCTTGTTATTTGTACCCTGTGGCCTTGCTCACTTTTTTTCCCATTTTACTTTGTTCTTTACATTACCTCTCCAGTCTGGCTTAGTCTCAGTTCTATGCTTAGATTATTCATAGAAATGATTCAACTTCCCAATGACTTCCTCAAGTGACCGAGGCTCATCATATTCAATCTGACTGCTAAATGTTAATGGAAAACCACTGATAAATCTCTGAACTTTAGCCTTCTCATCAGTAAGATATGGTACATACCTCAATAGTTCCATAAACATGGTCATGTACTCTTCCTTTGTCAATAACCCGATCCTTAGCTCACATAATTCCTTTTCCTTACTGTCATAGTACCTTTCTGACAAGTGCTTCTTCCTGAAAAGCCTCGTGAACTCCCTCTAGCTAGAGTCATCTCTCCTGATGTCTCTAACCCGCTTAACATCTTCCCACCAGATATATGCTTTACCTTTCAAGCTAAAGATAACTATTCTGGCCTTCATGTTGTCTGTGTACTCATGCAACTCAAATAATTTGTTCATTCCAAGTATCCAAACCTCTGCATGTTCTGGCTTCTTCACATCTCCATCAAAAGTAGCTGGCTTTTCTTTCTTGAATTCATCCGGAAAGTATCCCCTATTATTCCTTCTATAAGGATGATAGAAATGATGACCATGATGTCTATTAGAACCATAAATAGAACAATACATGTACTCATCGCCCTTCCTATCCTGAGTGTCCAAAACATGTCATCTCTCATTGTGTTATATCTATCTGACCTGTGTCTACCAGGAGATCTACTACCATATGCCCCATTAGTTCCAGTCCATGGCTGATCTGAAGTGGCCCTTGTCGGTGGAAGTCTAATAAAATATGAAGAAGTATTTCATTAACCTTTGCTTGCTTCTCTTGTGCCTATATGATTCAGTCATTATCTACCTTGCAACTCCTTATCTCTTCTTTACGATTCTTAGTGTAACTGCCAAATCAAAAGGATTCCCAACACCATACTACTCTTCGGATTCATAGGGAGAGTCTTTGTAGTCAACCATTTTTCTATCCATTTGATATTTCTTCCTACAAGGCATAATATGTTAGATCAACCAAATCACAATAAACCAACATACCTTAGTATAGCTCGAGGAGGATACCTCATCTGTAAGATAAGAAAATCAGCATTATACATGTATAACATAGTCATAAAATCATATAGACATACATAAATGAATGTATCAACACATAAACATCACTCTTGCTAGGGTCTAGTCATCAATGCAAGGCCATATCAATAATGCATACTATGACCTCATGCATGAAAATGACCATTACTCCATTGTACACATTTCCATATGCAACTATCAACATGCATAAGCAATGCCATATCAACTACACCTATGCATAAATGCATGTAGTCGAGCATAAGTGACCAATTCTTGTAATCAACCTACAAGACTAATACATGTAATCAAAATATTTAAGAATGTAACCTAACATACAAGGATGTAAGTAGGTGACATAAAATCAACATATAAGTGACATATAATCCATATACAATCAGTCACATACTTATGAAAATGCATTTCACTAAATCAATATCAAATTCTCCATGATAACCATACTACAACCAAAATCAATCATCAAGCAAATGCAACAAGCACATGTTATGCAAGTGTAAGGGACACACATGCAACTAACATGAATGCATGATCAATACACTTCCCATCTAGTCCGAGAGTTGAACCATGCTCTGATATCACTCTGTAACACCCTGCTCCAACATCTACCCACGTAACTAGCCAAACGGGGATAAACATGTGACAAGAGGTTACTATGATGGGATTCAACTTCCTATGTGACCTTAAGCAAGTGGAACAAATGGAATCATAACACATAGACCTCCAACATGAGGCTCTTGACCCACAGTAACCAAACAATCACCTTAGACAACTTGCACCTAGGACCTACTAAGGTTTTGACCAACTTAGGCCAGAGTAACACTCCCTAGACACAACCCAGGAGAGTTATAATTCTCTCCAGCCCTTAGCCAAATGCGTTAGTCTCTAGGGTAACACTCGGTTTGGCTAGCAATTTTCGGATTTGAGCCACCTTTTCAAGCCCAGAGCCCAAAACACTGCCTAGAATGGAATGATAACTTAAAATTGGTAAAATTATAGGTAAAAAATGATGCCAAAGCAATAAACTGAACAAGACCATATATAGACCCCTACTAGCCATGACAAGCATTTCGTCAAACATATCATCAACATGTAACCTATAGGCATAAATAACAAAATTAAGTGTAGGGATATCATACTTATCTATGAATTGCCATGAACCATTGTTTCCTCATGTCATTCATTCCCTTACCATTCATTAGGACATAGATACATTATCCATTCATAAAAAACTAAAAACAAGCTAAGATTCATACATAGCTACTACCACAATATATACATATAACCAGTTGTTTTAGCAGCTACAACCACCCTCCAATTTTTTTCCTTAGCTTCATTTTGAAGCCTCCCTACCAAAATCCTATGCAACTGGTCTTGCACTTCCTAGGTACTTGTGTTTTCAATTGAGTTTATTTTTGGCTTTACAGCTTATGTTTTCTAAATTGTCTTGTTTTCTAACCACAAGCTGGCCTCTTGTGACTTAGTATTAACCCGGTTCTTGCGATGTCTTGGAAAACTATGCAGTCTTAGAGCACAGCCTCCTCCACTATCAGTAATTGCATAGAGTAGCCCAATGGTGAGATTTATCTTAGGAATTGTTTAAACCTAGCTAACAACGTGTCTTCAGCTTAGAAACTACGTAGAGCATGCGAGGCAGCCAAATCCACTTAGCCTAGGAATTGTGTAGAATCATTCTTTAGCTGTTATTGACTGCATGTGTCAGTAGGTTGCTCGGTTCCCTCCAGAACTCACAATTCTTCCTTACATGCATGACAACATTTCTCGAAAGAGGAAAAAGCAAAAAGAAAAATGCACCCCTATAAAATAACGATCTATTTTTAGCAAGCATGAGTTACACTCGAGTTGATTTTAGAAACTTCCTGCCAAGTGTCGCTTTTTCCTAGATTTGTGGCATGCACGTCACAAACCCTAAATCTATAAAATCTATTTAAACGACACCTTAGAGCTCATTCTATACATTTGATCTTGGAGCTCTCGCATTCCCAAGGCGTCTAGGAACCTTTGACGCATATTTTCCAGGTAAGTTTTTCTTTTTAAACCTTTTGTTGCTTTTTCTATCATTTTTCTTTTCTTGCCTTGTTTGAGTGTTGTTTTGCATGTTTTACTGAACGAATGCTCGCAATTTAGCTTATTTTATCATGTAGAAGTGTTGTTTCAAGTTTTGCATTGCATTTCCTTAGTGTCACATGCATGACCATGTTTCTGTACTAACGATCAACATTGCGAAGACTCTCTTCATGTGCTTTGTTGTTCTTCCGTTTGACCGATTCCTACACTTGGTTTTATTGCATGCATTTCCATTCAATCATATATGCACAATATTTTCCCATGCATTTAGATCTACTAGTTTTCAAGTCACCCTTGGGCAGATATGGATTTCCTTGGCTCAGATCTTGCTTTGCCTGGCATGCACTACGCATTTCTGGACCTCAAGATTCTGCCATGGCTCCAGGAATTGTGTAGAAGCTTCCTGTCATTGGCCTCCAGCTGGGCTCTGTGCAGTCCTGGGAGACATTGTCAAGTCTTTCCCACTCAGACTGCACAATTCATAGTTTCGGCCAACAACATAGCCAGACTGAACTATGTATTGTGCAGTTCCAGTCCACAGTCAACCTCACTGGACTATGCTCTGCACATGTCCATTCAACAACACATCTCACTGGAAGCTGGGACTGTGCAATGTATAGTTCCAGCTGACTGTCCCCAACCTCTGAGAGTCACTACTATGAAATCTTGTGCAGCAGTCACCCAAATTGTTGCATGATCTATCCTTGAAGTGCTACGTGTTTTTAAACTGACACTTTCTTGCCATGAGTTTTCTCTTTGTCTCCAGGTACATCAGTTGTTGAGAAGTCTCTCAGCAGTACAAGCATCATGGTTTCCAAGAGAGCTAGGTCAAAGGACATTATAGAGAGCAGCACTGGAGATGTAGTTGAACAAATACCTATGAATTTTCCTATCTATGTAGACACACAACTGTTCACAGAAAAGGACATGAAGATCACATCGAAAGAAATAAAGGGCATATTTGCAGGCAGTTTCAAGGAAGATCTAGAAGATCGACAAGTCTATTTCAACATTAACAAGTCAGGCTTGTACAAGATTGCATGCAGGTACCCTGCCTTCCCATGCATGAATGTCATTGACTAGGTTGTCTCACATATTGATCCCGAGACAATGACATTGAGCAATACCATTGGAACATAGCTTGACACCTTCAAGACGGAAGACTCCTTTCAGATATATAACTTTGAGCAGCGGGTGAATCACATGGATGCATTGTTCTTCGCTCCCAACAATAATGTGAATATTAGAGATATCATTAAGCATTGGGTAAAGGGTTACCAACTCTTGGTCATCTTCGCGTGTTTCTTGTATGGTCAAGAGATCACAGAGACCTTCCCATGGAGTTGGGTGATTATGTTAGATCAGTTGGCAAATGAAGGAAGGCCCTTCAATTGGTCAGTTTTGTTGACTCTTCAGTTGAATGTGCATGTGTCTATTGCCTAGAGTCCTCCTAAGGATGGAAAAGAAAGATTCTTTATGTCCACATACCTACTTGATGAAATCTGTGCCCAACAACAGTTCCTTGGCATGGGTTGGACATGGACATCATCAGAAGACGTTGTGAACATTTATTGCAATTTTCTCATTGAGTGAAGCTACTGAGGAGTCATGATGAAACTGTCTAACCACTTCATCGCCCCATTGTACAAGATGATCTTTGAATAGGATCTCCCTTGCATGTCCCAAGAAGTGACGCAGGAATTGCTGAACATTGCAGATTGATATGCCTCACCCGATGGAACCTTCATGAGGATGTTTGGCACAGAGAAGCTTCCACATGATCTATCAAGGTTTTCCATAAACAATATGGTCATGCAAGAGGTTTCATACAACATCTCCACAAGGTTATCATCAAGACTGCATAGGAGGAAGAAGGCACTATGGCCCACTCTTCCTTTCCAGATTGTGTTGTATGAGATCCATACTTTAAAGGATGCAGATGTTGAGGTTGAGGACTTGAAGAAGTTGATATTCGACACTAAGAGATTCAATCCGTATGATCCTCACTGCATATGCAAAGAGCACAATGTGAAGGTGTAATATCCATGGATCCACGGGAGATGTCATTGGTGAGAGGAAGAGACTTTGAGGTATTGCTGCAACTCCTCTAGGCTCAATGAACCAGTTAGCATAGCGGTAGAATGGAAAGCAGCACTCCATGCAGTAGCACCATAGGAAGCAACAAGAACAGCAGTAATGAGCATAAAATCGGTACAAGACAAAGGCAAGAGGAATATTGTTGAGAGCACATAGGTAGAGAAAAGATACAAGTTTAAAGAGGATCCAATTGTTGAGAAAGTAGCTTTGGAGATAGAGGCAAAGAGGTGACAACGTGAAAGGAGAGTAGCACAAAGAAAGAGGGATAAAAAATGACTAGAAGAATCGGAAAGGAAGTTGTAGGAGGTAGAGCAGAGGCTTAGAGAAGAATAGGAGTTTTGAAAAAGATAGAGGGAAGCACAACAGGAACGAGATCAAGAGTAGGACAAAGCGCAAGGCGCATTGTCAGAGTAAACTGCGTCGATACAAGTTGAAGACTCAGATCTTCCAGCAGCAGATGAAGAACATGGTGAGCTTCCACATGGACAAGAACTTGCTCAACAGGATGAATAGATGATTGAACGGATGATTGAATAGGTGGACATGAAGATGGTACAAGAGCAGCAAGATCAGGATATCGACCTCATGCCAAGAGCACCCGAGCTCACCCCACAGGCTTCACCACGTCCGACATTAGAGAATGTCCAGAGTGAATAACGAGAGAATCTTCTCCTTGATGATGATCTGAAGATGGATGTATGAAATCTCGCATTTGACAAGTCACAACAATGGATTGTACAAGAAAGAAGAAAGAAGCTTCTAGATGATCATACATCACTTGCACACATAGAAGAAAGGGTGATTGTACCATATGTGAGAAGACATCCAGTTGCCATGACCGAGGCTTCTAAGGCTTATGCAGAAACCACAAGTTCAATGGTCAAGTTCTTGATATCAGAGAATGATTGAATGGCAAAGGACTTGCAAGAGGTCAGGCAAAAAATACAGCAGTCTGCGGGATCTGCAATGAGAGAGATTAAGAAAGGAATAGCGGCAGAGATATCTATGTTAGAGGCCATCATGCTGACGCTATATATAATATTTTTCACTGTGCACAAAGCAGTTATCCATCAATACGCCTTTTAGCAGAAGTGCATGCAGACAACCCAAACTCTCAAATACATTCATGTTGATATCATGCACATGCAGGAGTGGACAATGAGCTACAAGGGAGCCCTGCTTTACTTGCACAAGAAGATGAAGCCATAGGTTGAGCTAGACAAATCACAGATTCAAATGTTAATCCAGAACTATGAGCATCTCCCTCCACACATCACTACCATTGAGTCTTCCTATGCACGGTTGTTCAGGAGTCTAGATGTCATAGTGTGAATGCACAAGATCGGTTGCATCGAAACCCTCATAGAGGACAGAAGGAAGAACCAAGTCATGTTGGATGTCGACGAGTACATGGAGCAGTTGATGTGCGAGACAACCAGTGATGACTTACAGCTCAGCGCAAATAACTTGTAGAAGTACGTTAGTGGTCCAACCACACTCAAGACAATGCTGCACATGCTTTAGGATGAGTTGGACAGAGGTTTCAAAACCATATACATGGAAGCCATGTAGGCAGGAGTTTTCTTCAACAAAGACATCATCAAACGATATGAGGACACTATAGCATAGTACTAATCTTGGTGTCATCTCTTCACCGAAGATCACTGCGAGGAGGTTACCGAGTTGGTCTTTCTGTTATCACTCAGGTTGTCCTTAAAGCTCCTTAAAGGATACGGCCGAGGTAACCACAAACCAATCTTTGGACTGCAGGTCCTAGCCTACTTGCAATTAGAGAGGGCTCTCTCTTTATAATTTAGCTTTGTTTTGGGTTGATTTTAGGCTAGTTATGATTTTCTTGGGTTTTGTTTTGATTTTGGTGGGATGGAGGATTCTTTCAAACAGAGTTGGGATGCATAGTGTGAGAAGTTCAAACCATTGGGCATGGAGTCGTGGATTAGGCTTGCTGTTGCGTTATCTTGGTCACAAGAGGAATACAGAGCAGGATAGCTACACATAAAAAAATATCGAGCTGGAATAAAGATGGAACGAAGGTCAGTGAATGAAAGGCAACTAAGTAGCTCTCATTATGCTAACAGAGGGAAGGTGAATGAACATTTATATAGGAGCAATCAAGGATTCTTAAACAACATTCATATATGAAGGAACTAGTGTAAATATGAGCAAATCAATATTCATATTCATGACTAATTCAGATGAAAACATAGATAAATCACAGAAATTGAGAACAGAATACAACTAAGTGAGCTCTAAACTATTCTTTCTTTCTACTATTTAGATAGTGAAACAATGATGGCATAAAACATATAAACTGTAAACAGAGATAAGAAACACTTATTGGGCTATGTAGAAGCGTTAGGATTCCATAGTCACTCTTTAGTCATTAAAACACAACAGTCAGTTCATCTCCCAAACATTCCAGCGATCTTTGATTATAGAGACTCTCAAAAAATACAATGCAAGTCTAGAGGAAGTTATCGACCAACCAACCCTTAAAACAGTGCAGAGGGTGGTTTAAATAGAAAATATTTACAAACATCCCTTGAACAGGTGTCAAGGGAGAAAATATCTCAAAATATCTATGAAAACAGATTCAAAAGAGATCTGTGAAATAATTGCTTCTAATGCTAAGTTGTGCTGGAAATAAATGCAATAAAATATCTAAAACAGGTGTTCATGAGGGAGCAGCCTCATCAAAATGGCTCTTTAGGGCTGCGCATGGTCCTGCAGCTTCAAAAATGGACTAAAAGAGTTCCTTGAGCCACGCGCTGTCCTCTCTGTGATAACTGTGCATTTAAGGAAGCAGCGCCGCTCCAAAATATGACTGGGTTCATTGTGTTTGCCAATATCTGCTTTGAAAACCCTTTACTTGTGCCTTCTTGATCAAGGCCAAAACTCAATAGAATCAGGCTTCTGCAACTTCTGGCTACCTACCCAGCTTAGTACCTAGCATTTTTGTGTTACTTCAGGGAGGGTGCACTTAGACTTGCAAACCCTCAATTGATCTTTCTTTTTCTTTTCTTTTCCTTTTGATTTTCTAGCTACAACTACCCTTATCACTTCCAAGGCCCCAGATTAAGCAGTTGGGAACCTTTATTCTCTACCTAATCTACTAATCTGCCAAGATTAGACAGTTTGGACAGATGTTTATTCTCTATATTCTAAAACAGGAAATTGAAATCTAGGGAGACCAAGATTAAGCTGTTTGGACCTCCCTTAGCTGAAAACTCATAAAAAATGGAACACAACAGTGGCATTTAGACTACTACACTCTCATAGATACTTCTCTGGCCATCTGTAGCAAATATGGAGCATTGCAACAAGCAAAGTATGACATATTTGGCATGTAAAAATGTCGATCATGAAAGATGATTAACCTGCTGTAGCAGGAGGCTAACAGTGGCTCCACTTGGGGATGGCTTTTCCTTGTGACAAGCTAAGAACAGTAGGTCAGAATGCCTTGATCCTCTGTAGTTGTTGTTATTTGAAAGTTTCTTCTGTGCTAACTGCTGAATGACTAGAACTTTAACTTCTGAATGCAGCACTCCTTCAACTGAAATATTGTGAAAAATAAAGCATCGCCTGCTTTCTTCTGCGTGCTTGATATTGCATCCACTTTTGTTTGAGAACTGCATTTTTGAAGTAAACACAAAAAGGGAACCAACTGGAGCAACTCCTCTTAATTTTGTCTTTGAACAGGCTGTAGATGTAACACTAAAAGCAAACGTTCCTCTGTTTTGATACTACTGACTGAAGAGCTGGAAGCATGAATGCAGCATTTTTATTTGAACACGCTGTTATAAATAACAGCGCTGCCCCTTTTACCATTGAGAGCATTTAAAGTATATCAAAACCTACCTTGTGCACCCTTTGAAGTAAGTTCATAGCCGGGGGCAAAAATTGATGTGCTTCTCTTCGAACTTCACTTCAAAAGAACAGAGGCTTCGAATGTCACGTTCCTTTGGGTCTTTTCTTCGGGACTGCGCTCTTTTCCCAAAATCAATGCAAAGAGAGAGCTTTGAAATGGGGGACTTGCGCTGCTCTACCTCCATAACTTCGCTGCTTGGTTCCAAGCAATCGGATTGCTTATAAAAACATAAAAGAAAACGCTTATATGTACACGCATTAATATAAAAATATATACATCAGAACCCTGTATCCCTTAGATCACTGGATCAAGGTAATGCTTCAGCATGCGACCATTCACAGGGCCCTCTTCAGCTGCGCAGGCATCTAGAGTTTTGAGAAAATATGTATTGTTGCCTTGAATAACGCTGATGACAAATGGGCCTTTCCACAGAAAATCAAACTTGGCATGCTTTCCCTTGTCTTCTCGTCGTGAGTCCCACCTTAGAACTTTGTTGCCAACACAAAAATTCTCAGCCTTAGTTCTCTTATCAAACATCCTTTTGAGTTTTTCTTGCATAATTTGAGCTCTGTCATAGACCTGCTCTCTTGTCTGCTGAAAATGGATTGTTTGGTTTATCCTCCTTTGTATATCATTTGGCTTAGCTTGAATCTCTTGCAACAGCTTGATAACAGGAATGCCCAGTGATGAAGGAAATCTGGCCTCCATGCCATATACTAGCTCATAAGGGCTCATCCCAATGGATTTCTTGGTTGATAATCTGTCTGCCCATAGGGCATTTGTGAGCTTTCTATGCCAGTTCTTCTTGTTTTCTTCTAAGATATTCTTGATAATACTGATCAGGCTCTTGTTAGATGACTCGGCTAAGCCATTACCTTGAGGGTAATAGGTTGTGGAATGGCCTAAAGTGATATGGAATTTATGGCAAAAATTGATCATCTTTTTGGATTTGAAAGCAGCGGCATTGTCAGTGATGATCTTCGCAGGGTAGCCAAATCTAGAAAGGATATTGCACTCAAGGAATTCGATAATGGGGGTGTCATTGGCTTGCCTACATGGGATGGCCTCAATCCACTTGGTGAAATAGTCGGTGGCTATTAAAATCCACTTATGCTGGCCTGAGGAAGAGGGATGGATTTCTCCAATGAAGTCAAGACCCCATTGTTGAAAAGGATTCTCAGTTGAGATGGGTTTCAGAGGCAAGGGGAGCAGCTTTCTTTTGCCCTCAAAGATTTGGCATTTGTGACATGAGGTAGCAAACTTGTTTACATCTGCAAACAAAGAGGGCCAATAGAAACCAGCACTTAAAATTTTATTAGTAGTGGACTTCCAATATAGATGTCCTCCACAGTCTCCTGCATGGAATTCTTTCATGACATTATTAGTTTCATTCATGGTCAAGCAATTGAGCAATATGCCTTCATGATTTTTCCAAAATAATGCACCATCTAAGACACAAAATTTCAAAGCCTTCATTCTTAAAAATCTCTTCTTAGTTCTGGACAATCCTAGGGGAGCAAACAAGTTTAACAATACAAAGCATATATCAGCATACCATGGGGATTGAAAAAAGGTGTCACTGATCTGTGGAGTCACCAGCTCCTGTTCATTGTCCATTTGGTTGATGCCTAAGGCTTGAAAGTTTGTTTCGGACATCAGTTTGGCTAAACCTTGTCCCTTTATTAGCTTGGTTGGTTTTATTTCTATGTCATACTCAAGAATGTTAGCAATCCACTTGCCTCTTTTGCCTTCTAACCCCTCTTGGGTTAATATGTCTTTTACAACAACATTTGGGACATAAGCAATCACATGTGAATATAAAATATAAATTCTGAAGTCTTTGATTGCTTTAACAAGGGCATAGGCCTGCTTCTCCATGATTTGATACTTTAGGGGTGCATCTCTTAAGGCTCAGCTGAAAAAAGCAATTGGCTTTTCATTTCCTTGATCATCCTTTTGCAATAGTACAACAACTATGGTATTATCAGATGCAAATGAAAATATGATAAAGTCCCTATCAAATTGAGGACTTGTGAGGACTGGGGCTTGAGTTAAGGCAAATTTGATACTCTCAAATGCTTGCTTGGTTTCAAGAGACCATTTTACCTTGGCATCCTTCTTTAACATGTTGCTCAACAGTCTTATCAGCTCGGCTAGATTTGGGATAAATCTCCTTAGGAAATTGATCTTTTCTAGGAATGCTTGCAGCTCTTTTATGTTTCTTGGATACGAGATTTGGAGAATGGCTTGGATCCTTTCCGGATCAATTCTAACCCGTCTTTTGAAATGACATGTCCAAGTAATTTGCCTTCTTCAAGGCCAAATAAAGACTTCTTGGGGTTCAAGGAAATGCCATATTTCCTACATGTTAGGAACACTTGTCTCAAATGTCTTAGGTGCTCTTGATCAGGTTTGGAGAAAGGGGTAAGATCATCAAGATAGACAACCAAGAAATCATGGATTTCCTTGGAAAATGCAATGTCCATGGCCCTTTCAAAGGTGGCACCTGCGTTCTTTAGGTCGAAAGGCATTTTCACATATTTAAATGTTCCCCACGGTGTTGTAAAGGCTGTCTTGTCTTGATCATCTGGGTGAACCAGTATTTGATTAAAACCTGAAAAGCCATCTAGCAAAGAGATTCTAGATGACCCCACTACTCTTTGTAGGATGTGGTCCATTTTGGGCAATGGGTAGTGGCATTTAAGGGAGACTTGGTTTAAGTTTCTCAAATCTACACAAAGCCTAATCTCACCTGTTTTCTTTCTTGTGGGAACAAGATTGGATACCCATTCAGAAAATCTAATGGGTGCTATGATACCTGCTTCAAACATTCTTTGCACTTCTGTCTCAATCAAAGGGAGAAGCACAGGATTGATTCTCCTCAGTTTCTGTTTGAAGGGCTTTTGATTTGGCTTTAAGGGAATGGTATGTTGAATAATTGAGGTGTCATAGGATTTCAAGTCCTCATAAATCCAAGCAAATACATCTTGGAATTCTTTGAACAAGTCAACATATTTGGGCTTTTGATCGGGCGGAAAAGATTGAGATAGTTTGATCATTTTGGGCTTCTCTGCTGTCCCAATGTTGTATTCTTCTATGGCAGTGTTTATAGGCTGCATTTTTGGCTTTTTGGGCACATCATTTGCATCAAACATGTCTTCTAGTGGAGTGAGGCCAACCGGGAGAAAATTGTCCTTTAGATCAATGATTTCGACCTCTGTTTTGGCTATTTCCTCTAAATGCATCTGTTTCAGCTCTTCTATGTTTTCTCCATCAAAGATGGTTGGCTGTAGCAATTTTCTAGCTGTTTGAGCTGTTACAGTTTGCTGGATTTGGTTTATTGCTTGCAGTGGATCATCCATGGCATCCATATCAATGTTTAGGCCTGAAAACTCATGCTGTAAGGTAAGAAAATTGTTGATTTGAGCATCATCCTCAAACACTTTACAATCCTTAACATTGTTAGGGATAGCAGGCCTATGCTTTATCTCAGCAGTAAAGTGGTGATTGGACTCAAAAGGAAGCTTGCAAGTGCTAGCAAAAGTAGCTAGGCTGTGAGCATGCATGTTATTGTTTCTAGAAATCTTAGCAAGTTTGGATTCAGTGAAGGTATCAAGTATTGCAGTGGCAGCAGTCCTATAAGCTCTTAGCCTTCTATCATTGGTAACGAAGTTACCCTTGATTTGTTGTATGATTAAATCGGAGTCACCTAGAATGGACACCTTTGCATCTCCTAGAGCTTTGAGCAGTTTAAGGCCTAAAAGGAGAGCTTCATACTCTGCCATGTTGTTGGTACATCTGAATTTAAGTCTGTAAGCATGACCCTCTGCATGGCTATTATGTGTATTGTGAATCCATATTCCTGCCCCTGCTCCTAGCTTATTAACAAAACCATCAAACTCTAAATGCCATGTGATTTCTTGCTTGTGGTTAATATTAAGAGTTTCAGTCATTTTAGGAATGGGAAAAACTAGGTTTTGTGCTTCATGTGGTTCTTCTTGTATGCTGGTTGCACTGATTGTTTTGACAGTTTCCTGCATATGGGCAGCCGATTCTTGATTGATGTATGCTTCTTGTTCTAAAGGAAAAGGCCTCTCATTTGTTGGAGAACTTGTTTCATCATTAAACAAAATAAAAGAGTCCATATCAGAATGGATTGAATAGATAGGGAAATTCTGGGGCTTTTCCTCACTACTTACCACATACTTCATCAGTGTTTCTCTATACAGTCTCTTTGGTTGCCCAACGATTGAAATAGTGGCATAGGAGAGGTCTAATTGGAGAGATCCTTGGAGTTTTGCCCCCCAAGATCTTGACAACAGCATGCCATACTTTGGTGGAATGTCAGGAACCACCACATCCATGAGGATTGTCTTGTTGGGAAATTGGACTAAGGAGACACATAAGTCTTTGATTAAGCCTAAACACTTGACCTGACTTAAGTCAAAGGAGAATAGATCTTTGTAGGGTCTTGTGACATCAAGGTTTAGTTTCTCCATTACAGCTTTGGGCATAAGATTGTGTGAGGCACCTGAGTCAAACATAGCATTGTGCAAGACTTTGTCATGAATGTGCAAACTGACATAAAAGGGTGGAACAGATCCATATGTTGATTTTCCATTAACTTTAGGACCGAACAACAGCTCATGGGTATCATCTAAAACATTTACATCATCCTTGACCTCTGGCATTTGAAGTGATCTTTGAATTTGTTGCCTATACACATCATGTTTGGCAAGTTCTGAGAGGGGGATGGATATTTTAAGTTTTCCAATCTCTGCCTCTAAATCAAATGGCTTTTCCAATGGAGTCTTGGTGTTGATGACGGTAGTTTTTTCTTTTTCATTTGAATTATCAGCGATTTTCTCTTGTATATCAACATTATGGGAATTGATTGCTTGCGGTTTTTCAGTTTTAAGAGGGATTTTTGGAACGCTGTTCTGGTTCTCTTTCGAGGAAGAAGGTGGCAGAGGTTGATCAACAGAAGGCTGTATGTCTATTATGTCCTCTACCGTCACTTGGTGCGAGTTTGGGACAGTTATATCAGCTGTTTCTGTTATAATAGCCTTGCCTCTAATCTGGTTGGGCTGTTTGCCCTCCTTTGGTTTAACTTTTTCGGGCACATCTATGGTTCTTGTCCTCAGCTTATACTATTTGTGGACTTCATAAATAGCTGAATCATAACCTTGTTTAAAGTCAAAAGACTCACCAGAGTTAGTCTGAAATTGATTTATCTCATGGTCATCTTGGTCTTCTTGGGTTAGAAAAATTTGTTGCTCACGCTTCAAATCCATTAAGTTCATGTGAGTGTCTTCTATGGGTTCATTAGAAGTGGATGCCTATGCATAGTTTTCTTGAAAAGGAGGTCTTATATCATGGTCTGGGCTAGACCTACCAGCGTTTGGATTTTGATTTTTCCTGAAATTCGGGTTCCTGACAGTGTTAGCTTGCTGCCCGTCCCATGATGATTTCCTCTCAACACTCTCTACTCTGTCTCCCAGCCTGTGCATGCCATTGATAATAGCATCTAGCTTTTGATCTAAGGCTGAGGGCTCTTCCTTGAAGGTGGTTCTTCTCTCAGTTCTAGCTCTGTTTCTTTTGGCAATTAAATTTTCCTCCACAGTGACAACCACGTTTTGCATGTTGGCAAGGCTGTTAGGGGCTCTTTCTTTTAATTGGTAGGCCATATCTGGGTCGAATCCATCAGGGAATTTATATAAGGCAAGGTCAGGTGGGGACCTTAAGTTTTGTGGGATAGCATTATAAACGCTATTGAACCTTGCACAATAGTCCAAGACTGTTTCTTGTGGACCTCTTTTGATTGTATCGTATTCAGCTAGTATGTGCAAGGGATCTTTCTTTTTCTCCCATCTGTTGATAAATGACTGGTATAAGGCTTCTGGGTCTGCTGTGGAATTGGCTGGGAGTGCTCTAAACCAAGTCTTGACATCGCCTGTTAAACTTTGGACAAAAATCTTCATTCTCACACCATCATCGTCAATCTCATAGCTTTCAAAGTAATCCTGCATTTTCTTTGTATGCTGAAGGGCTGTGCAAGCACTTGTGCCATCAAAATAAGTTATTTTGGTCTGGTAATCCTGAGGCATAGCCCCGGGATTTGCAGGCAGCTGTAAAGGTGCATATCTATTAGCCATATTAACAGGGATAAATGGAACAACTGGGATAAATGGAACAGCTAGAACAACTAGGATAATAGGAGTAGTAGTGGTAGTATGTGTAGTGAATGGAGGTGTGGAAGGAGTGGATGAAGAACCAGGGGAAATAGGGGTTGAACGAAATAAAACTTTGGCAGGGGTTGGGCCATAGTTTGGCTGAACTATCACAGGAGTAGAATCAGCAAAATCCTCCTTTAGCTCTAATTTCCTGAGGTTTCTTTGGATCAAATTCGGATTTTCAAAGGCAGCTGTGGGATTTGGGTCTGGATTTGACCTTGTATAGCGTGAATTCTTCCTGGGAGCCAGCTTCTGGCTTGTTTTTTGGGGATTTTCTAAGAATATATGGGTTAGAAAGAAACTTTTGAAGGTCTGGTTCTTTCCCAGTGGAGCTTTCCAACTTGATTTGTGAAATTATCTGAGGATGTCCCCAGCGGAGTCGCCATTATGTTATCACTCAGGTTGTCCTTAAAGCTCCTTAAAGGATACGGCCGAGGTAACCACAAAACAATCTTTGGACTACAAGTCCTAGCCTACCTGCAATCAGAGAGGGCTCTCTCTTTATAATTTAGCTTTGTTTTGGGTTGATTTTAGGCTAGTTATGATTTTCTTGGGTTTTGTTTTGATTTTGGTGGGATGGAGGATTCTTTCAAACAGAGTTGGGATGCATAGTGTGAGAAGTTCAAACCATTGGGCATGGAGTCGTGGATTAGGCTTGTTGTTGCGTTGTCTTGGTCACAAGAGGAATACAGAGCAAGATAGCTACACATAAAACAATATCGAGCTGGAATAAAGATGGAACGAAGGTCAGTGAATGAAAGGAAACTAAGTAGCTCTCATTATCCTAACAGAGGGAAGGTGATTGAACATTTATATAGGAGCAATCAAGGATTCCTAAACAACATTCATATATGAAGGAACTAGTGTAAATATGAGCAAATCAGTATTCATATTCAGGACTAATTCAGAGGAAAACATAGATAAATCACAGAAATTGAGAACAGAATACAACTAAGTGAGCTTTGAACTATTCTTTCTTTCTGCTATTTAGATAGTGAAACAATGATGGCATAAAACATATAAACTGTAAACAGAGATAAGAAACACTTATTGGGCTATGTAGAAGCGTTAGGATTCCATAGTCACTCTTCATTCATTAAAACACAACAGTCAATTCATCTCCCAAACATTCCAGTGATCTTTGATTATAGAGACTCTCAGAAAATACAATGCAAGTCTAGAGGAAGTTATCGACCAACCAACCCTTAAAACAGTGCAGAGGGTGGTTTAAATAGAAAATATTTACAAACATCCCTTGAACAGGTGTCAAGGGAGAAAATATCTCAAAATATCTATCAAAACAGATTTAAAAGAGATCTGTGCAATAATTGCTTCTAATGCTATGTTGTGCTGGAAATAAATGCATTAAAATATCTAAAACAGGTGTTCATGAGGGAGCAGCCTCATCAAAATGGCTCTTTAGGGCTGCGCATGGTCCTGCAGCTTCAAAAATGGACTAAAAGATTTCCTTGAGCCACTCGCTGTCCACTGTGTGATAACTACGCATTTAAGGAAGCAGCGCTGCTCCAAAATATGACTGGGTTCATTGTGTTTGCCAATATATGCTTTGAAAACCCTTTACTTATGCCTTCTTGATCAAGGCCAAAACTGAATAGAATTAGGCTTCTGCAACTTCTGGCTACCTACCCAGCTTAGTACCTAGCATTTTTTGTTACTTCAGGGAGGGTGCACTTAGACTTGCAAACCCTCAATTGATCTTTCTTTTTCTTTTCTTTTCCTTTTGAGTTTCTATCTACAACTACCCTTATCACTTCCAAGGCCCCAGATTAAGCAGTTGGGAACCTTTATTCTCTACCTAATCTACTAATCTGCCAAGATTAGACAGTTTGGACAGATGTTTATTCTCTATATTCTAAAACAGGAAATTGAAATCTAGGGAGACCAAGATTAAGCTGTTTGGACCTCCCTTAGCTGAAAACTCATAAAAAATGGGACACAACAGTGGCATTTAGACTAGCACACTCTCATAGATACTTCTCTGGCCATCTGTAGCAAATATGGAGCATTACAACAAGCAAAGTATGACATATTTGGCATGTAAAAATGTCGATCATGAAAGATGATTAACCTGCTGTAGCAGGAGGCTAACACTTTCCACAAGACCTTGAGTGATGCTATTTGTCTTTTAGTCTAACTAAAGCCTATTTTTTCCCACATTGGTATATGTGGAAATTGTATTATTGTAAATATGTTGTAAGTGAAATTCCAAGTGTCAATAGTGGAATGTAAATAGTGACTATTTTAATGTGAAGAGTCATGAGGGTAGTTCAAGAGTCAAAGGGGAATGCCAATGGTCACCCCACCCTTTGTTATACATAGAACCTCATAACTCATAGTAGAGGCTTTTGGGAGTCAGGATTTTAACTAGGCATGGCTAACAGAAGGCTTGGAGAGTATTGTGACAAGCCTTGTCTTCTCCATAGTGTAGAGTGTGTACATCTCTTTGGAGTAGCAGGTGGTGTGGACTATAATGTTCAACTATTGGGGCAAGTGGTTGTCGTGGTTTATTTATGGATGGAACTTTCACTTTATATAATATAACAAAGTCAACACATTTTCATGCATATGTTTTTATTATAGTTGGAATATTCTGGTTGCTTTAGCAATGTATGTTATTTAACTTACTCATTTGTTTATGTACTATTTTTTATATGGTTGTATGAATCTTGTTGGAGACTTGTTGGTTTAACCAGTCACCTTGGATTGTGGACTACTCCACTTCTAGCCCGCGATGTCCTTCTTCTAATGTGTTCCTTTTAGGTTGCATACTATTATAGACTTCTAAGGGACACACTTTATTTTCCCCTTCGTGTGTTAGAACCCCCCATGCATATCCCTTGGCTCATGGCAAGGTCACACACTTTCTTCTGACAAAGATATCACACTTACTTTTATGCACTATCGTAGTCAAGGCACTACTGTACTACCCATTGCTGGGACTCCTACTCCAAATGGTCTGAGGTCTAGTTGGGACTTCTGACTGGGGAGACCCTGTGACATGTTGGTGGGTCCTGTTAGCGCTTGAGATTTCACCCTAGGCTGAGGAAGGTAAACCTTCAAGGCAACATCAAACCATTTCACCTCGTAGCTAGCCCTACGGGGTATGAGAAGGCTCTCTCCGGTCAGATTCGGTAGATCTTTCAATATGGTAAGCTGACCAATTAGGAATAAAGATTTTAGGCTAGTAAATTGATAAGGGAGGTTGATTTAAAGATTTTTGGGGTTTTTGGTGGCAATTGGAGGGAGTGCAATTCAGGGTGCGGGGATTGGGCTCAGTTTTTGCAGGGGGATCTTTGGGGCAAGGTAGGAGTGAGTGCTGATGCCTTAATCTGAGATGGATGATCAGGAATGATAGAGGAGGAGCTAAAGAGGGCAAACAACAACTTTGAAACCTCTTTAGACAGTGGAAAACATAGATATTGAACAAAATTAAAAGCTGAGCATGGCATGCATGAATTCAAACTTTATCACTTCATCTGTTCAATTAGCAGCAAAGAAAGAGATGGAACACATAAACACACTTACAATAACATGTAGAGAACACACCATCAACACAACAATCCACAAGAATCCACAATGATGTCTGCAAAACCCTGGCCTTCCTTTTCCTTAAATTGCAGTAATAGATGTACAATATACAATAATATTTCTCCCACAGGAGTCCAACCATGAAAATGAGCAAGAGAAGGCATAATATAGACCATCTAACTCCTTTCCCCACCTCTAGGGGTCGAGCTCAGCTTCCTAGGAGCAGTTTGAACTAATTCTAAACTTAGCACTAGATAATAGGCAGTCAAAACAACTTGCCTCTAAAACTTAGCTAACTCATCCATGCATTAAATATTCACTATTTACATCAAGGAAGCTTCTAGAAGGGTTAAGAGAGATTAAATCTATCAATGTGCCATGAAAATTATCCATACATCCATCATTTACAAGTACAAATGATCAACCAAGGTAAAAAACAGAGTTTACAGGCCTGAAAAGTCAAAACTGGCAATTTTAGCTCGAGTGGTCGCGCCCCCTGCTCGAGTGGTCGTGCCCCTTTGAAGCACTTTTTGAGTGGGTTCCAGTTGTCCAAATCAAGTGCAAGATGGCTCATTGGAAAGCTCTGTGTGTCTACTTTCCATCCCAAGTGGAATTTCTGGATTTGGAGTTTATTTGACCCCTCAAAAGTCAATTCTCCCAAGGTCACTTTCTGCAACTCAAAAAGTGGGCAGAAAGTCAAAATTTTGATGTATTTTGAGCTTTTGGAGGCCCAAATCTCAAAATCAAGTTGACCCCAAGTATAGGTAATTCTAGTTTTTGCATGCCCTTTCCAAAAATGTCAACTTTTTGTGATTCTGAGCAGTCCTCCCGAGTGGTCGCGCGCGGGGTGAGACCACTCCAATGGCCAAAACCTGTAAATTGCACAAAAAATTCACAAATGACAAAATTTTCTCCAAATTTCTTGAAATTTGGGCTGGGAGTCCCCAATCAAGTACCATGCTCATTCAAAGAGGCTTTGGCCAAAGTTTGGAGTGGATCGTGCGTTTTCCTTCGTTTTTGTGCTTTGGCCAACCGTCCTTGGAGCACCTTCATTCTCGCCGGTATTTTTGAAATTCCTCTCAAACCATGACACCTGTGTAAAAAGTGAAGGAGGTTTTTCTTATTTGGCATGTTATGGACAAAAACCTCTCTCAGTTTTCCAAAATTCATCTTTTATTGCTCTGAAACATCATTTGAGTGCAACTTGTCCATATGTGTGAAACAAGGAATTTTGTCGAAATGGAGCGAAATGAAGGGGATAAGGGGCTTCTAAATTCTTGGGGAAATTTTTGGAAGTAGGGAGGCATGTTAGGAAGCAGGGGAAAGTGGAATATCAGAGATTGAGTGAGGGGAAGGGGTCCAAAAGGGCAAAACACAGGCCCAACCTAGAAAATTGCCAGGTTGTAGCTAGAAACTAGGGTTTGTGCAAAAATGAGGAATTTGGGGGATCTGAGTGATGGGAAGCATTTGATAAGGTACTTTAAGGATAGGGGAAGGTGTATGAACATCAGGAAACAAGTTTTGCCAGTGATTTGACCATCCAAGAGAAATTGGCTTTCAAAACCCTAGGAGAGGGAAATGACCTTGCCAAGGCACAACTGAAGCATGAACAAGGTGTGAAATGACTCATTAGACACTGACATGATAATGACAACCATATGAATGATGATAGACTCAGCTGAATAGTGACATGGACTGACATTTGGGAAAACCCTAGACCTAATGCCTAGTGACCAAATTTTGCTTGAAGACTCACTGAAATGACAAAATTTGACCTTGACACTTCAAAATCACTTTGTAAGAGCATATTTGATCACTGGAGGAAGGCTGGAAAGACTGACACTAACAGGTCCAACACCATCAAAAATTTTGGCGCTAGGAGGGCCAAATGACAAGTTGAGTCCTCAAAGTATTTTTCAAATCTCTGTACATCTTTCATGACTTACATTACAATCCAACCCCTGACATGTCTGTCTCACAGACATGATTTTGAAGTGTTGGAGAATGTTTACAATGACTTGTCACATAATACGTATGATGGTGAAGGTGGAGCATCCTTTCTTAGTCACGGAGTTGCCTTCATGGGCTTCTATGAAAGCAATGAAATCCATCAGAATCATGTTGCCTGTTCGTTGTTTGCATTCATGTTCCGAGGACACACACTGCAATGGTTTGTCACATTGCCTGCAACATCAATTCACTCTTATGATCAGTTAATTAGTGTTATGAAACCAGCTCAAGAAAAGATAGAAAAGATAGATCAACGCCTTAGAATTCAGCCTCTTCGAGGGGGCAACCTCCTTTACATTACATAAATGAACAATTCTTAGATGATACAAATGACAAAACCTCCTTTCTATATATAGGAGTCTAAGGAGTCACAATATAATCCATCCGACCTAACAATAATAATATAAAGCCACAAAAATAACAATAGAGGGATTCTATGGGCACATTAATAACAATATGGGGGCAATGGGGGCACAACAATATAAATAAGGGGTATAACTACAATAGTAATGGGGTAATCACTAGTATTATAGGGACCCAACATGCCCCTCTCCTTCAAAAAAGTGTTGTCCTCAACGCTTGAGTAGTTCTGGATACTTCTGCATAAAATTCTCATCCTCCCATGTGGAATCTTCAGCGGATAAGTTCTTCCACTTGATAAGATACTCTGAAATTGATCGATTTCGTAGCTGTCGAGTTCTTGTTTCTGTGACTGCTTCCGGTTCCAATATAATTTTTCCTTCCTCGTCAAGTTCTGGCAATATTGTTTGAACTGGGAGCTTGTCGCCTATAACCTTCTTTAAACATGAAACATGGAAAACTGGGTGCAATCGAGAAGCTGCAGGAAGCTCCAATTTGTATGCCATAGTACCAATCTTTTGCAACACCTTGTACGGACCATAATACTTTGGTGATAATTTATTATCCTTCTTAGCTTGCTTGAGGGACATTTGCTTATATGGTTGTAGCCGTAGGAATACCCAATCACCTACATCAAAACTTCTTTCACTGCGATGTTGATCTGCCTGTTGTTTCATTCTATTCTGTGCCAACACGAGGTTATCCTTTAAGAGTTGGAGGACTTGTTGTTGATGTTCGATGTGATGTTCCACTGCCTGAACCTTAGAATTTTCTCTTAAATATGATGTGATGGATGGTGGTTGATACCCATAAAGTGCCATAAATGGGGTCATTTTTGTTGCTGTATGGAAGGAAGTGTTATACCACCATTCAGCCAGAGGCAACCATTTGACCCATTGTGTCTGTTTATCAGATACAAAGCAACGAAGATATCCTTCCAAACATTTGTTTACTATCTCAGTTTGCCCATCAGATTGAGGATGATAAGATGAGCTATGAGCTAACTGAGTACCAAGACAAGAAAATAATTCTGTCCAAAAATTTCCAGTGAAAATGGGATCTCTGTCACTTACAATAATCTTTGGGTTTCCATGTAGCTTTTGAATTGTTTCCATAAATGCAGTAGAAACTGTACTGGCTTTAAATGGATGTGATAATGCACAAAAGTGTGCATACTTGGTAAGTCTGTCAACTACCACCATGATGACACTCTTTCCCTCAGACTTGGGTAAACCTGTGATAAAATCCATTGAAACCTCCTCCCAACGTTGGCTTGGAATGGATAAAGGTTGTAATAGACCCGGTGTCTTAATTGTTTCAACTTTATTTTGTTGGCAAACCAAACATTCTGCCACAAACTTTTGAATATCTGATTTAAGGCCATCCCAAAAAAATTCCTTCTTAACCCTGTGGTAAGTTTTTAAAAATCCTGAGTGCCCTCCTAAGGGAGAAGTGTGCAATTCCATAAGAATCTTTTGTTTTAGCTGGGAATTCTTACAGAGGTATAAGCGATCTTTGTACCATAACGAATCATTTTTCCAGCTAAATGTATCAGACGTACTGGAATCTTGTTGTAGCTTTCGAATAAGTGCCCACACTTCTTCGTCATTCTTCCATTCCTCCCTTGCTTCGTTTATCCAATCTGGTTGGATAATAGAAATGGCGCACAACAATGCTTCCACATCCTCATCCTTTCTTGAGAGTGCATCTGCCACCACATTTTGCTTCCCTTTTTTGTAGATGATTTCAAAGTCATAACCCAACATCTTTGTGACCCACTTTTGTTGCTCTTCAGAGGATAATCTTTGTTCTAAAAAGTATTTAAGGCTATCATGATCCGTTTTTACCTTGAAGTGTCTTCCCATTAGGTAGGGTCGCCATTTCTTAAGTGCATGGAGTATTGCCAACATTTCCTTCTCATAAATAGCTTTGCTTAAAAACTTTCCCTTGATTGGACGACTTTCAAAAGCAATGGGTCTTTCATCTTGCATTAGAACAGCACCAATTCCATTTCCTGAAGCATCACATTCCACAATAAAGGTTTTTGTGAAGTCCGGTGTAGCTAAGACCGGTGCTTGGCACATTGCCTCTTTAAGATGTTCAAAGGCCTTTGTTGCTTCCGGAGTCCATGAAAATGCATCTTTCTTCAATAATGTTGTTAGAGGTGCTGCTATTCTCCCATAATTCTTAACAAACTTGCGATAATACCCTGTCAACCCAAGAAATCCTCGCAGATGCTTTATGGATGTGGGGATTTTCCATTCCTTAATGGCTTTAATTTTGCTAGGGTCTACCTTAACTCCTTCATGAGATACAATATGACCCAAATATTCCACCTCTGGACTCCAAAGAAACATTTGGATCTTTTTGCATATAATTGTTTCTCCTCCAATAGTTGTAGCACCCTGTCAACATGTTCAACATGATCCTTCCAAGACTTGCTGTAGATTAGTATATCATCAAAAAATACTAACACAAATTTTCTAAGGAATGGTTTGAAAATTGAATTCATCAAACCTTGAAATGTTGAAGGTGCATTGGTAAGGCCAAAAGGCATGACCAAAAATTCATAATGACCCTCATGAGTTCTAAATGCCGTTTTTGGAATGTCTTCAATCTTCATTCTGATTTGATGATATCCCGAACGAAGATCCAACTTGGTGAAGTAAATTGATCCATGCAATTCATCCAGTAATTCATCAATGACAGGAATGGGGAACTTATCTTTAATAGTGAGCTTGTTGAGCTCCCTATAATCCGGACACATGCGCCATGATCCATCCTTCTTGTGCACCAATACTACTGGAGCAGAGAAAGAACTTTGACTCGGTTGAATTATACCAGCCTCTAGCATTTCTGCAACCATACGTTCAATTTCACTTTTTTGGACATAGGGATATCTGTACGGCCTGATGTTTGGAGGAACACTTCCTGGAATCAGATGAATAGCATGATCATGATCACGCATAGGTGGGAGACCTTTGGGAGTCTCAAATACCTTGGAATGATTGTCCAGGACTTTTTGGAGATCTGGAGAAATAGATGATTCCAATGTGGAAACATCTAGCGAACATAATTGTGCAATTACACCTCTTTGCTCCTTTTTTAGAAGCTTTGTCATACCATTAGAGCTGATTATCTTTCCTGGTTTCCCTGCAATACCCCTTAATTCAACTTCCTTTCCTTCCGTAGAAAATTTGATGAAAAGTTCTTGAAAATTAAAAGCTATTGTACCCAAGGATTGTAGCCATTGGACTCCTAGTACAACATCAGCACCTCCCATTGGAATGGAAAGCATTGGGCTAGTCAATACATATTCTCCCATGGATAGCTTGATATTATGGCACTTTCCAGAGCAATTTATTGTTCCTCCATTTGCAATCATCACTTGACACTCTGGTGCTGGATATAGGAAGCAATTCAATTCTTTTGCTACCCTACAATGAATAAAATTGTGGGTGCTTCCTGAATCAATCAACACTATTACCTTTTTCTTCTTGATTTGTCCTTCTATCTTGATGGTTTGAGGAGTGGTAATTCCCGCCAATGCATTACAAGATATGGTCGGATTTATTTGTTCTTCATCTAGGCTTTGTTCCTGGAGTATATCCTCTTCTTTTGACCTTTCTTGCTCCTTTTCTTCTTCCTCTTCACAATCTATGTAGAATAATTTCTTCTCAGCACACTTATGACCTTTAGTGTATTTGCTATCACAACTGTAACAAAGCCCTTTTGCTCTTTTTTCTTCCAATTGTTGTGGTGTCAACCTTATAGGTTGTGGAAGACTAGGGGCAACAACACTTCCGTCTTTATAGTTGTGAGTGGTATGCTTCCTGGTTGCCATAATTTTGCTTTCCATTTTTCTTGCTAACCTGAATGCCTTCTCTAATGAATCAGGTTCCCAAAGGCGAACATCATGTTGGATATTATCCTTTAAAGACCCTATGAACACATCAATCCTATGCTCCTCTGGAATATCTTTTACCCTTATGTTCAATTTTTGGAACTCCTCAATGTGCTCCATTATTGAACCCTTTTGTTTGAGACTTATCAATTGGCTAAAAAAAGTGTTGCTTTTTGTATCCTCATAATGTGCTATCAATTCTTCCGTAAAAATTGCCCAAGTGATAAATTGTTTACGAGAGCAAAGCCATTGATACCATACAAACTGATTTGGTTCCAAATATAAAGTTGCCATACGTACCTTTTGTGTGTTTTGCACATTATTGAGATCGAAGAATTGCTCCATCTGTAATATCCATGTGGCGGGATCCTTGCCATCAAACTTCCTCATATCGATTTTTGGAATATGGTGGGTCTTCGATCCAACATTAGAGTCTATGGAATCATGATTAACATTTCTTTTGTTCTCATCATGAGTTTCCTTTACTACCTTTTCACCATTAGTAAGTATTTCTTGTAGAAAATTTGTCAAATCTGTCTTCAAATCTGCCATGTCTGTCTTCAAATCTGTCCTCAAATCTGTCTTCAGATCATCCATCTTAGCTTCCATGCCCTTTATCTTAGATTCCACGCCATTTATCTTAGCATCTGTTAGCTTTTGTGAGCGTGACATTTGTTGCACTTGTTCTTGTAATTTTGATATATCATGTAGCATTTCTTCCTCTTCTTCATGAGTCATGCTAGAGCTTTCAGGTTCCTTACTAGGTGTTTGCATTTTCTTTCCTCGGGGCATCAGTTACCGATAATAATGCTTTACTATGCCCTTTGAATTCCTTCAAACCAAGCTTATGAAAAAATTAAAAAAAACTACACACCTTTTTTTTACTTTGTAGAAGCCTGATATTGAATCTGATGTATCTCTGTAATTTCGAATCATCTAGTTCTGAAATTGTGACCTGTAGTAGCCTTCTATGTCCTCTTTCCAATGCCACTAGTCTGATCCAAATTGGATTCTCCAAGAAAGAGTTATGCACAATCTCCCACAGTGACCTGATTATAGACTGGTTCAGTAGAGCGAACTTGTATGAAGTGCCACGTGTCACTGTTTCAACCTTTGACTCTAAAAAATATATAAAAGAAAACTACAGTTCGTCCTCTTTCTGCACCTTCTTACGAAATTTCTTACGAAATTTCAATCCGATGCTCAGAAAGAAAGTTATGATGATTTTCCCCAGGTCACCTGTTTTGAGTGTAATTCAGGAGTCTGCAAAAAGACCAACTTCCTCAGATCATATCTCCGAAAATATTGCGCGAAAAGCTCTGAAATTTGGACCCAAGGTTCAGTGCGAATTCTTCTCAAATGGGTTTTTTTTTGCGACTTCTGAAACGTCACAGAAAAAAAGTTATAGCGAAAATGCCACGATGACCTGTTTGGAGCAGCGAAACCCTAGAATCCAAAGCTCTGATACCAAATGTTATGAAACCAGCTCAAGAAAAGATAGAAAAGATAGATCAACGCCTTAGAATTCAGCCTCTTCGAGGGGGCAACCTCCTTTACATTACATAAATGAACAATTCTTGGATGATATAAATGACAAAACCTCCTTTCTATATATAGGAGTCTAAGGAGTCACAATATAATCCAGCCGACCTAACAATAATAATATAAAGCCACAAAAATAACAATAGAGGGATTCTATGGGCACATTAATAACAATATGGGGGAAATGGGGGCACAACAATATAAATAAGGGGTATAACTACAATAGTAATGGGGTAATCACTAGTATTATAGGGACCCAACAATTAGAGAGTTGGCCCATGCTTTCTATCATTATGATCGTAAAGCACTCGATAAAAAAATTCCGGAATTATAGAAAGCACCAGATGAATCCCTTTTGCTATTTTGGTATTGCTTTCATAATCTCATATTTCAAATCCTTGAAGATGAAATTCATTGGAAATTTCTCAATGAAATATTTCAGTATCTTCTTCACATATCTGAAAATATGCATATCTTAGAATTATTTGAACCCCTCCCATTAGACCTTGGTGTTAGAGCTTCGAAATCTAAGACACACAAGGTTGTTGTCACAAGTGACCGTCCATCCCCTGCTTCTAATCAAACAGCTTTGCTCTGCAGTACAAGGTGGGAGAATGTGTGCATACATTCGTTGCACTGTAACATCCTCGCACACCACCTTCTCTACATATCTACACAAATTTGGCTTGCAAGCCTGTTGGTTGTCAACAATGTAAACTTTGAAACTGGAACTGATACTGTTACCCGTTTCGTAGAGATAGCAAAAAAATGACCCGATTTTCAAAAGTGGTGATGCAGAATACACATGTTTTTTTTAGAACATGGTTTTTGGAACTTTAATTTTTTTTCATGTTCAATGATGAAATCAAGTTTTAGAATGGTAGTGATTTTCATGCTGATTTTAAAAAGTGAGTATTCTGCATCACACCCTTTTTTTAAAAGACCTATTTTTTTACTTTTAATTTTCTAGTGTGTGAAATGTAAAAAATTATTTTCTAAATTTGATAGTTTTTGAAGTCGTCATTTTATTCATATTTTCTTGTTCTCTATCTTAATTTTTTTTTTTAGGGGGCTTTTTATTGTTATGCGTTTTTAAATTAGAAAGTCGATAGTTTGAATTTTAAATAATCTACATATTTATACATCCTTAATTAATTTTTCAATCCACATGAAATAATTGTTTCTAAAAAACAACATTTTTTAACAATGGACATAAAAATAACCATTTTTAACATAAATATAACAAAAAAACTAAACGTTTTGATAATTTTTTGCTAGAATTAACATGTCAAAATCACAATTTTATACAAAAATATTAACTAAAAATGGTCAAATAATATATTTTTTTTTATGAATTTCATGTCAAAAAAATAATAATTACAACTTTTTTTTTCAAAAAATAATAATTAACTTAAAAATCAATGCGAAAATCAGAGTTGTGCTCTCTCTTTCTTTCACATACCAGACTCTTGATGGAAATTTCACCTCTTTTGAACTTTTCCAATCTGAAATTAGCTTCTTGTCACTTAAAGCACTTGAAATATTTGTAGGCATGAGCTCAGGTGGAGTTCGTTCACCAATATTTTTTGAACATACCCTTACACCCTACCCTTACCCTCCCCCCCCCTAACCCATACCCTTCGCCCCCCCCCCCCCCCCGCCGCTGCCCACCCCCTACCCCCCGGGGCGGGGCGGCTCGGGGGTGCCGCTGCGCAAATACCCTTGTGTTTGTTGTTCGCTCTGCTTGTCGCTGTTATTGTGGTGATAGAAGCTGCAACGTATTAAGCTACTATGGTGCCTCAATGAAATTTTTTTGGATTGCTACACTAAATTTGATCAAAGCTGATCAATACCATGCAAAGAAATGTAATATTTAAAATAAATTTCTTTGATCAATACCTTAAATCTGCATCAAATCTCATTCAATGAAGTATACCAAATTAATTTATAAAATAAGTTTGTATGATAAAGATCAACTTTAGACAGACAGATTTTCTAAATAAATACAAATACAAGCTCTTGCAGATAAATGCATATTCGTTTTCATTAAACCACTTACCCTATACAATAATATCAATTACATTAAAGTTTCCCATTCACATCACTACATTTCGTAACATATGAAGTCATTTATTTTATTGTCTTCTATAAGTTCTAAGTTGCTTACTTTTATTTATAACATTTATTTAATATCTGTTTGTACATCAAATATCACTATTTAAGAGCATAGCCAGCGTCGAATGTTATTAAATAATTTGAAGAAAATATTATGTTAATTTTTTAGAATTTTATGTTTAATAGGTATTAAGAGAAGCATTTTAATGTCATTATAGTTTTCTAACATAAAATTCAAGGCTGATAGTGTGATAAATATTTGAAAATTAGATTAAAGGTAAAAATAAGATGGATAATATAAGAGAAAATATTTTTCATATTCAACTCTCTTACTCTAGTAAAGGTGACAAACTTTCATTTCATTGTGTTTTGGGAATTGACGAGTGCACACTTTCACTATGAAGCTCATAAGAACTTGTTCTTATTTGAGAAATATTCATTTTCTTCTTAACATTAGTCAAGATAGAGAGATACTTTTGGTTTTCAAGGTTGGGGTTGATCACCTCATAAAATTTTAGTTTCAATTTTTCCTCTAAATCTTTATAAGCCCACAATTTCTTTTAAATATTGAAGTAATAATATTTTTAATGTTATCCTTATTATACAAAATAATCTCCTCCTTTATCCCATAATGGTCAATCCATGATCGGGTATCCTTATGTCATTCCCGCTTAAGTCAAAGGTGGGGCTTTTGGCTAGAGTTTGAAGAAATTTAAGAAAATAATTTTGGCTTCAATGTTGTTTAATTTCTTCTTATACGTAAGATACCCAGTCATATCCATGCTTTCAATGGATGAAATATTTGCTTCAATATGGGGATATAATAGGGAGTATTTCCATTAATCTCAAGATTGTAGATTATAGATTGCTTTGGATCTATTCTATATTCCTACATGACTATATGGAGATGCTGCGACCCCAAACCTCACATCCACATAAAAGAACATGAATGATGGAAAAGAGGAGTTTCTTTTTATCACATCTCCAAAAATTTGTTGACTTACAAATGTTTTCAATCTCATAGTAAGATTTCCGTCCTAGATTCATCCTTTTCTAAATGCTATAATTCCAATTGAGCTTGTGATGGATGTTGATTCCAACATATTTGTATGAAATAAATTCCTCCAAGTAGTTGTTATCATATATGAAAGTAGCATATATGGTCTTTTTGGATTTAATTATCATGGATTTAGGTTTGTTAGTATTAACTGTCATACCCATCTTTGAGAAAAATATTGGAGGATTATTAGTTCCTTTCCAAGATTGTAATAATTCATTTCTAAGAGAACAATATCGTCAACATAAAGGAGAAGAGTTTGTCTATACTAGTGAATGTGGGACTAGCACAATTTGGATTCTCATAATCGACCCGCCGCCGGTCGGGTGGGGCGGGGCGGCCCGGGGGTGTCGTTGTGCACGGCAGCGGCACCCCCGGGCCGCCCCGCCCCGCCGCCGGTCGGGCGGGGCAGGGCGGCCCGGGGGTGCCGCTGCCGCGGAGGGGGCGGGGGAGGGGGAGGGGGAGGGGTGGGCAGGGAGGGGGCGGTGGAGGGGTGGGCAGGGGGGCCGGGAGGGGGCAGTGGTAGGGGATGGGTGGGCGGGGTGGGTGAGGAGGGGGCGGTGGTGGGGGAGGGGTGGCCGGGCAGGGGGCGGTGGCGGTGGGCGGGGAGGGGGCAGTGTGGGTGGAGGGGTCGGCGGGGTGGGTGGGGGGGCCGGGGAGGGGGTGGTGGCGGGGAGGGGGCCGTGGCGGTGGAGGGGTGGGCGAGGTGGCGGTGGAGGGGGAGGAGGAGGGGGAAGGCGGGGTGGGCGGGGTGGGGTGGGCCGGGGCTGGGGAGGGGGCCGAGGATGGGCAGGGTGGGGAGGGGGCGGCGGGGGAATGCGGGGGGTAGGGGTAGGGGGTAAGGGGGGTGGGGGGGGGAGGGGGGTGTAGGGGTAGGGGGTAGGGGGGGTGGGGGGTGTAGGGGTAGGGGTAGGGCGGCGGGCAAAGGGGGGTGCAGGGGGGTGGGAGGGGAGGGTGTTAGGGTAGGGGGTTGGGGGTAAGGGGTAGGGGGGGTAGGGTAGGGGGTGGCAGGGGGTTGGTGGGGGGGTGGCAGGGGGGTAGGGGGAGGGTAAGGGTAGGATGTGGGGGGGGTAAGGGTAGGGGGCGGCCGGGGGGAGGGGGGAGGCAGGGGGGTAGTGGGGGGTAGGGGTTGGGGGGGGGGTAGGGTAAGGGTAGGGGGGTGGCGGGGTAAGGTAAGGGTGGGGGGTGCGGGAAGGTAGGGGGTAGGGGTAAGGGTAGGGTGGACGGGGGTAGGGCGCGAGGCCCATGGGGCCGGCGTTAAGGAAGGGGGGGAGGAGTTGAGATTGGAGGGGAATGGGAGTTAGGGGGTGGGCTTATGGGGAGGAGAGTTGTGGGGTAGGGAAGGAAGAGTTGGGGAAATGGTGCATGGGTGGGTGAGTTGGGGGTAGCAAGGGCTGGCACATGGGTAGGGCAGAAGGGGGAAGAGGGCATGGGTGAATGGGAAAGATCGGTAATGGGTTGGGGGAAGGGGGCACGACGACGACCTACCCACGGTTATTGGGTGATTGAGTTTGAATAATTGTTTAAGACAGATTATATAACTGATGTATGCATCGTATCTTCAAATAAAATTAATGTTTTCCATATTTTGTTAAATGAGAAGTTATGAAGCATTTTTATGTTGTTGGATTATATCTTAAGTATGATAAATTTTATTTTTTAAATATCTACAATGCAATATCAAATTAGAAACATAATCTCTGTTTTATTCAGTATACAAATAAAGACTTTTGAATTCATTCAGTGATATAATTTGTTCATAATGTCATGTTTTTTTAGTTTTATAGTTGAAAAATTTTCAATTTCTTTTGTATCTAGCATGTTGTGGTTGAAAACATGTTAAATTTATACTTAGGAAAGAAAAATGATATTCTACCAGAAACATTAATGTGTTTTTTCCTTAAAATTTAACTTTGTTTGAGACATAAAAAATTGGTTTTATTAGCATTTTTTAAAAAGTTTGAAAATTGACCCTAAAAAAAAAAAATCATTATTCCAGTATCAACACTTTCGTTTTGAAGCTATATTTTGCATGAAAATTTCGTAGTAAATTTCGTAGTCACTGCCATTTTTAAAACACGTTCAAAATTGACACCTAAAAAAAAAAACATCGTTCCAGTATACACACTTTTCGTTTTTAGCACTGTTTTTGATGTTTTTTTGGGGTTTTTTGGCCAGAGTTCCCGTTTTGAGTTTATAGTTCCCGTTTCAAAGTTTACATTGTTTGTCACATGAACTTGTTCTCTCAACCACCATCCTCTCATTCTATTGATCCTCTAGATTGTACTGTGTTGTGTTCTCTCCTTCCGTACTTCACATTCGTTGTTCACAAGGATCAAGTTGTTGACGAAGTTGGTGTTTAGCAGCCAACTTGTGCTATCATTTATGATGAGTATGCGTTGGAATTTGAAGAAGAACTCATGGCGAAGGATGACCTCCTTTCGTCCATGCCTCATCTGCTTTATCTTGACATCTTTTTTGATTCTGCCATTTTATATTTTCCTTGTGAAAACTCATCACTAGACTTCTCTACTTTCGATCATTTACATAACACACCAGATGTTAGTTTTTCATTTGATTGCAGAGAGGAAACATATTTATTTCTCAATCCACCCAATCTGTCATCTTTTCTTTATCAAAACTTAGAGGGTGAACATTCTTGTTTCTCATCAACCCCTCTGTATGATTCGTGAGATCATGAGGATGTTGATAAACATATCAAATTTTTTGATCATGGCTGTCATAATCTCTTTACTCCTTCATTCGATCAAGATGTTGATTCATTCATTGTTGATCTTTCTAAGCCACCAATATTTGATGATATACCTGTTTATGAAGTGGAAACCGCTCAATATGTCAAGGCACTTCATCCTCAGCTGATGGTTATGTCAGGTACTTGCTGCCTTGAGGTCAATTGCACTCCTCATCATAAATCTATTGAAACACTCGAGGCTCCTCATCACTCTCTTTGTTTGCATTGAAGATCAATATGATCCAAAAATTTCGCATCATCCACTTGTATCACATGATCCAATCGCTCATGCATTGGAGGAATCATACACAATGAGAATTTTTGTGAAACATAACTTGTCTTCCTTCATGTTTGCTCATTTGTCATGGTCAAAAGAGTGTACATGCTCATCGTCTACACACAACATGTGGCAACACCATGGTACGTCTGAAGAATGTTTGTCTTGCACTTTTACCCTTTTCTTTTCTGTGGATTATTTTAAATTTCGAGCGTGTTGGTATTCACTATTTTATCTTTCTTGTGTGATGGTTTACATGCTTATCTTTCTTTTCAACCATGCCTTCACCAACATGGGTCAACTAATGCATCAGTGGCTGCATTGGAAATATCACTTTACGTGAGTAGGCCCATGAGTTGTTTAGTGTAGGAGTAAGAGTAGTGTTTGCTTTTTGTTTTGTTTTCTTTCTTGCTTTTCTTTGCTTTCATGTTTTTCTTTGCTTACTTGTTTTGCTTGTTTGTTTGTTTTCTTGTTTTGTACCCATAGGTTTACCTTCACATGAAACCGTGTTTGGCTCTTGAGGCAAGCAAGGGTAAATACAAGAGGACTTGTACAACTATCAAAAATTGGTTATATGTTGTCCTCTCTCTTTATGAAGGGATTGTTGTCTTCAATGGATGATACCTTGATGGAAAATATGTTTTGTTCAGACTGAGTCTTGGTGAAAACACAATGCTTGCACTTTTAACTAGTACTGCCTACTCTTATCGGTTTTCTATATTTGGTTAACCCTTGTCAGCTCAGTCAAGTAGAATAAGGTGAGGGGAAAAACCTTAACAAGTATGTCACAGGTATAAATAACATACTTATCTGAATGGACAACCTCTTATGCTCTCAATAAGTTAGGATCCTTCTTCCGCCTCATGAAAAATAAATAACTGCCTATGCACAATTCTTTAAATTTAAATGAAAAAAATGAAAAAAAAACAATAATATTAAAATGAAGGAAAAATAAGACTAAGGATTCTTGGGCAGAGAATCGATTCTTGTGTTCTGGCATGACTCCGTCGGGGTACTATTTAGGCCTTTTGGAAGTGGAGCAACACTAGAGATGCAACTAAAACTCTGATAGTTATATTACTTGTGCACCAATATGCCCCTCATCCCCAATCGAAACAACTCAATTGACTTGGCCTGGTATGTGTGTTCACCGATCAAGAGAATGACAGGGAATATATCTTTAACTCAATCTAGTGTATAAGCCATGATGATTAAAGACTCGAACAATACTTCCGGAGGAGTTAGACTCGCTTTACACGAAACAAGGTCCATACAGAGATCTGGAGTTCTACTAGTGTGTCCCCAATGTTGTAGCGGCTACAAACACTGTCCAAAATTTTTCCTTAGCTTTGTTTGGGAGCCTCCCTACCAAAATCCTAAGCAGCTTGTCTTGCATTTCCCAGGTACTTATGTTTTCAGTTGAGTTTATTTTAGGCTTTACAGCTTGTCTTTACTAACTTGAATTGTTTTCTAACCACAAGCTAACCTCTCATGACTTGGTCTGAACCTGGTTCTTACGTTGTCTTGGAAAAATGCGTAGTCCTAGAGGGAAACTTTCTCTGCTCTCAGGAATTGTGCAAAGCAACCCAACAGTGAGCTTTAGCTCAGGAATTGCGAAGACCCAACTGACAGCTTGTCTGTAGTTGGGAAACTACTGAGAGCATGAGAGGCAGCCAAAGCCATTCAGCCCAGGAATTGTGTTGAAGCATTCTTTAGCTGATGCCCACTCAATGTGCTAGTAGGTTGCTCAGTTACCTCCAAAACTTTAAGTATGGGGGATTTTCGCAGTGCATTATATTAGATATCATTTTTGGGATTCAACTGCGTTAAGTAAGTCATTCAAAGTATGACCATTTCCATGAGAGGTAGTCGTAAAGTGACTAATTTCTCATGATTTTTGAATAGTTCACTTAGCACTCATTGCATCGGGTGATGCTCACAGGGGTGAAGAAGTGGGATTGAAACTAGTGAAATGTGGAGAACCAAGTCTATGCAATTCTTCCTTGCATGCATAACAAACTTTCTCGAAAAAGGAAAAAATAGAAAGAAAAAAGCATCCCTAGAAAATAGGGATCTATTTTTAGCCAGCGACAATTACATGCGAGTTGATTTTAGAAACTTCCCACCAAGTGTCGCTTTTTCCTAGATTTGTGGCATTCACGTCATTAACCCTAAATCTATCAAATCTATTTAAATGATGCCTCAGAGCTCATTCTACACATTCGATCTTGGAGCTATGGCATTCCCAAGGCATCTTGTAACCTTCGCCATAGTAGGCACAAATTTTTTGGGTCATTTTTTATTTTTAAGTATTTTGCTACTTTTTCTATCGCTTTCCTTTTCTTGGCTTGTGTGAGTGTTGTTTTGCATGTTTTACTAAATGATCAATGGCGTTTAAGTTTATTTTAAGTTGTAGAAGTGTTGGTTCAAGGTTTTCATTGCATTTCCTTAGTGTCACATGCATGACCTTGTTTCTACACTAACGATCGTCGTTGCGATGACTCTCTTCATGATCTCTCTTGTTCTCATGTTTGACCAATTCTTGCACTTTATTTGATTGCATGCATTTCCATTCACTTAGGTCCACACCATATTTTCCCACGCATTCAGATCTACTCGTTTTCAAGTCACCCTTAGGCAGATCTGGGTTGCCTTAGCTCAGATCTTGCTTTTCCTAGCATGCACTGCACATTCCTATACCTCAAGGCTCTGCCTTAGCTCCAGGAATTTCACAGAAGCTTTGTGTCATTGGCCTCCAGGCGTTCTTTGCGTAGTTTTGGGAGACAGTGCCCAGTATTTCCCACTGGGACTATACAATGCGTAGTTCCAACCAACAACCAAACTGGATTGAACTGTGAATTGCACAGTTCCAGTCCACAGTTAGCCTCACTGGACTGCACTCTGCGTAGTTCTAGACAACATCACATCTCACTGGCAGTTGGGACTGCACAATGCACAGTTCTAGCTGATAGTCCCCAGGCTCTAAGAGTCACTACTACACAATTTTTCCCAATGGTTACCCAGCTTGTTGCATGATCAATCCTTGAAGTGCTTTGTGGTTTTAAACTAACATTTTCTTCCCATGAGTGTCCAATTGGTCTCTAGGTACATCCATTGTTGAGTAGTCTCTCAACAGTACAAGCATCATGGTCTCCAAGATAGCTGGATCAAAGGACATTGTAGAGGGAAACACTGGAGATGTAGTTGAATAGGTGCCTATGAATTTTTCTATCTATGCAGATACACAACTGTTGGTAGAAAAGCACATGAAGATAAAATGGAAAGAAATAAATGACATATTTGCAGGAAGTTTCAAGGAAGATCTGGAAGATTGACAAGTCTATGTCAACATTCACAAGTCAGACTTGTACAAGGTTGCATGTAGGTACCATTGCTTCCCATGCATGGATGTCATTCACTGGGTTGTCTCTCATACTGATCCCGAGATAATGACATTGAGTAATACCAGTGGAACAAAGATTTCCACCTTAAGGATGGAAAAAGACCATCATATATATCACTTGCTACATCCGTTGAATCACATGGATGCATTGTTCTTCGCTCCCAACGACAATGTGAATACTAGAGATATCATGAAGTGTTGGGTAAAGGAGCCATCAAAGTTCAGGATGATGCCCAACCATGTATATAGGACAAAATCAATCAGGAAGGCATACCAACTCTTGGTCATCTTCATAAGTCGCTTGTATGGTCAGGAGAGCATGGAGACCTTCCTACAGAGTTAGGTGATTATTTTATATTAGTTGGAAAGTGAAGGAAGGCCCTTCAACTAGTCAGACATGTTGGCTCTTCAGCTGAAATTGCATGTGTTTAATTCCTAGAGTCCACCTAAGGATGGAAAAGCAAGATCCTTTATGTCCACATACCTACTTGATGCAATCTGTGCCCAACAACATCTCCTTGGCATGGGTTGAACATGGACACTGTCAAAGGATGCTATGACAATTTATTGCAAGTTTCTCTATGAGTGCAGCTACCAAGGAGTCATGACGAGACTGTCTGACCACTTTATCACCCCGCTGTACAAGATGATCTTCGAACAAGATCTGCCTCGCATGTACCAAGAAGCGATGTAGGCATTGCTCAAAATTGCAAATTGGTATACCTCACCCGATGGCACCTTCATCAAGATGTTTGGTGCAAAGAATCCTCTGCATGAGCTACCAAGGTTTTCCATGGACATGATGGTCATGCAAAAGGTTGCATACCACATCTCCACAAGGTTATTAGCAAGATTGAATAGGAGGAAGAAGGCACCATGGCCCACTCTTCATTTGTGGATTGGGTTTTATGCTATCTGTACTTTAAAGGATGCAGATATCGAGGCCGAGGACATGAGGAATTTCAGACTTAGCACCAAGAGTTTCAATCCGTATGACCCTCACTGCATAAGCAAAGAGCACAATGAGAAGGTGTATAACCAATGGATCCATGGGGCATGTCATTAGCCAGAGGAAGATCCTTAGAGGTATTGCTACAAATCCTTTAAGCTCCATGAACTTGTCGACATAGCAGTAGAATGGAAAACAACACTCCATGCAACAACACCATGAGAAGCAACAACAACAAAAATAGTGAGCAATAAACTGACACAAGACAAAGGCAAGAGGAAGATTGTCGAGATCAAAGAGGCAAAGCAAAGATACAATTTTAAAGAGGATCCACTGTTGATAAAGTAGCTTTGGAGATAGATGTGAAGAGGCAACAATGCAAAAGGAGAGTAGCATAGAGAATGAGGGAGAAGCAAAGACTGGAAGAAGTAGAAAGGAAGTTACAAGAGGTAGAATAGAAACTCATAGAAGAACAGGAGTTGCATAGAAGAGAGAGGGAAGTGTAGCAGAAATAGGAATAGGAATAGGAGGAAGCACAAGGTGCATTGTTAGAGAAAATTGTGCCGATACAGGCTGAAGACTCTGATTCACTAGCAACAGATAAAGAACATGGTGACCAGCCACATGAACAAGAAATTGCTCAATAGGATGAATATATTATTGAACATATGGACATGGAGATGGTACAGGAGCAACATGATTAGAATACCGATCTCATGCCAAGAGAAATCGAGGTCACCCCACAGGCTTCACCACCTCCAACAATAGAGAAATTTTGAGTGAACAAGGAGAGATTCTTCTCCTTGATGATGATTGGAGATGGATGTGTGCAATTTGGAATTTGATGAGTCACGAAAAATAATTGTACAAGCATGAAGAAAGAAGCTTTTGGATGCTCATACATCACCTACACACATAGAAGAAAGGGTGATTGTACCAAATTCGAGAAGACGTCCAATTTCCATGGTCGAGGCTTCTAAGGATTATGAAGATGCCATAAGTTCAAAAATCAAGTTCTTGATAGTAGAGAATGATCCAATGGAAAAGGACTTGCAAGAGGCCAGGCATAAAATACAACAACCCACGGGATCCACTATGACAAAGATGAAGAAAGAAATAACGATGGAGATATCTATGTTGGAGGCCACCATGCATTAGTGTATAAAAAATTTCTCACCGTGCATAAAGCGATTGTCCATCTATATGGATTTCAGCAGAAGTGTGTGCAGACAAACCAAACTCTCAAAGACATTGATGCTACTATTGTGCACATGCAGGAGTGAACAATGAGGTACAAGGGAGCCCCACTTTACTTACACAAGAAGATGAAGCCAGAGGATGAGCTAGACAAAACACAAATTCAGATGTTATTCAAGAACTACAAGCAGCTCCCTCCTCTCATCACTAGCATTGAGGCTTCCTATGAAAGGTTATTCAAGAGTCTAGATCTCATAGTGCAAACACACAAGATCCCTTCCATCAGAACCCTCACAGAGAACAAAAGGAAGAAACAAGTCATGCTAGATGTCGATGAGTACATATAGCAGTTGACGAGTGAACCCACCGGTGATGACTTGTAGTTCAACGCAAAGAACTTACAGAAGTACGTCGGTGGTCCAACCACACTCAGGACAATGTTGTGCATGCTTTGGGATGAGCTGGGCATAGGTTTCAGAACCATATACCCGAAAGTTATGGAGGCAAGAGTTCGCTTCGACAAAGACATCATCAAACGGTATGGGGACACTATAGTGCAATACCAAGCTTCGTATCAGTTTGTCACTGAAGATCACCATGAGGAGGTTACCAAGTTGTTCTTTCTACGAGACCCCAAGTGATGTTGTTTATGTTTTCAGGCTAACTAAAGCCTATTTTGTCCTACATGGGTATATGTTGAAATTGTATTATTGTAAATATGTTGTAAGTATAATTCCAAGTGTCATTAATGGAATGTAAACAATCACTATTGTAATGTGAAGAGTCATGAGGGAAGTCGAAGAGTCAAAGGGTAATGTCAATGGTCTCCCCACCCTTTGCTATATATAGAACCTCATAACTCATAGTAGAGGCTTTTGGGAGCCAAGATTTTCACTAGGTATTCCTTAGAGAAGGCTTGGAGAGTATTACAACAAGCCTTGTCTTATCCACAGTTCAGAGAGAGTACATCTCTTTAGAGGAGTAGGCAGTGTTGAATGTAATGTTCCACTATTGGGGTTAGTGGTTTTCATGGTGTATGTATGGATGGAACTTTCACTTTATATAATATAACAAAGCCAACACGTTTTCATGCATATGTTGTTATTGTAGTTGGACTATTTTGGTTGCTTTAGCAATGTATGTTATTTAACTTACACATTCGTTTATGAACTATTTTGTATATAATTGTATGAATCTTGTTGGAGATGTGTTGTTGGTTTAACTTGTCACCTTGGATTGTGGACTACTCTGCTTCCATCCCGTGATGTCCTTCTTCTCGTGTGTTCCTTTCAGGTTATGTAATATTACATGCTTCTGAGGGACACACTTCCTTTTCCCCTTTGTCTGTCATAACCCCTGATGCATCTCTCTTGACATGTCACAAGGTCATAAACTTGCTTCCAACAAATATATCACACTTACCTCTGCACGCTACTGCAATTAAGGCATTATTGTACTACCCACTACTAGGATACTCCAAACGATCTGAGGTTTAGTTGGGACTTCTTACCAGGGATATCCCTTGACATGTTGGCGGGTCCAACATTGTCAACACCAGCATAATAAGAACAAAAATAACATAAACATATCAGCCATCCAAATCCACATATACATCAGTACATTTACACATGAAAATCAAGGGTATGAATTTCTCATTAATGAAAGAAATGAACCAACCCGAGATGGGACTACCACATTCCACCCAACCATAGAATGGCTGAGCCAAATATCTCTTCATCCATTCACCCCCATGCCATATTCCAAGCATGAATGTGGGACCTCATAAAACACAACAATCAAAAATCATTTAGGGCTTCCAGAGGCCATCCACCTCAACCCATCAAATAGTGATTCCACCTCACAGTAGGACATCACAACACCATCATCAGATTGGTCTCCATCCAATCCTTCCAAGGGTGTTTGTTCCAACCAAGGCTTCCAGGACTAGTAACTCAACCCACAACTGGTGCTGGTCTTCTAGAGCGTTTGTCCAACCAAGGCTTCCAGGTCTAGTAACTCAACCCACCAAGGGTTTCTAGAGAATTTTTCCAACCAAGGCTTCTAGGACTAGTAACTCAACCCAAACTGTTACAGGGCTTCGAGAGAGTTTGTCCAACCAGGGCTTCCACGAACTAGTAACTAAACCCAAGCTAAGGAAACATGAAAACCAACTAACAACAAATAATGAAAGTAAACCCACAATCACCATGGCTATCCGGGAAATTGCAAGGTTATGAAATCCACTGTTGATTGAGGAAATCCTCCATTCCAATGACAGATCACAACTAAGAAACCACATCCATATGCCATGCATCCCAAAACTAGTGAAGAAATAATACATGCAATTTGGTAACTGCAACAAAATATGATGTAGATGTTGATCTCGATGCCTTCTTGTGCTTTCCTCCTCTTCCTTTGCCTTCTTGCTCCAAAAATCTAAGTATGCCACACCCTCCAAGAGTTCTCCAAGAAAACTATAAGTATCCAAGATTATGAGAGAGAGCTCCAATGCTGAACTGACAAAAGGTTACCAATTGATCCTCAAAAGCCTTTTTATGGGTGATGCCTCTATTTTCTTTATTTTCCTTCATTTTCCTCCTGACATGCAACCTGTGACCTTTCACTTCCTTTTTCTCCTAATTTCATTTATTTTCATAAATAATTGTGTCAAAAATACCATTTTTCCTTTCCAAAGCCTTAGCCATTGCCTTTTCCAATCTCCCTAGCCATTAACAATCACAAGTGAGCCCCATCACTAGGATTTTGCCCAACATTTAGATTGGAGTAAGTGTCCTTTCAACCGTTGTTATTATTTTTCATTTATTAACTTTTGTTACATGGAATTTTCACGAGGTTTGTTACAAGAATCACGTAGCTTCAACAAGAATACTTGTAGGTAACCTTTTGCATGTGTGATTTCCTAGTTGGTTTGGACATGCATGGATTTGTGTGTTGGTGTATGGTTCTCTTGATGTCGGTGGCATGGTTTTGTTGGGCTATGACAATGGTTTTCAACTTAGCCTTTCATTTTTTGGATGCCATGGTGTTGGGATGTTTACTTCGGTTTTTTAGCTTTGGTTTTCCGGATGGATTTCTGAATCTGGGGCGGAGGTGGTCTCAAGTTTCATTTCCAAAGGCCTAGGAATGCCTTGACCATTTTTCATGGGATACACGATAAAGCCTAAGGGAGAAGTCTCAATTTAGGGCCTAGTGATCTGGGTTTGGATTGCGGTAAAGCTTGAGAGACTAGTCTTGGTTTAGGGCCTAGTGATCCAGGATTGGATTGTGGTAAAGCCTGATAAACAAGGACATAAAAAATTCCTCAAGGATAGTGATGGATTCTAGATGGAATTCCAAGTTTGGTTTGGTTATGATCGGAGCACCGGTTTTGGTGTGATCATGGTTTGATGAGGGTGGAGGTGGTTTAACCTCTAGATTCCCTTGGTTATTCTAGGATTGGTTCTTCTGTGAGATCCCACATTCATGCTTGGAATATGGCACGAGGGTGACTAGTTGAAAGAGATATTTGGTTCAGCCATGTCTATATTCGGGTGCTAAGTGGAAGTCCCAAACCTAGTCAGATTTTCCTGTGATTATATTGTAGCGGCTACAACCACCCTCCAAAATTTTTCCTTAGCTTTTTTTTGGAGCCTCCATTCCAAACTTCATAGTAGCTTGTCTTGATTCATTAGGTTCACAAGCTTTAGTGTTTTTCTTGCACAAAGGTAGCCTCTCGATCACAGCTTGATGCATTCCCCTCACAGGGTGTTCACCAGTACTTGGTCTAGCTGTAGGCTAAGCAGCTTCCCATATAAAATTGTGCATTTTTGGAGGGAAACCAACCTTCCCTCCAGAAATTGCGCAATCCTGTCTGGTAGCCTATTGGGCTCCAAGATTGTGCAATTCTACCAGTCAACACTCCCAGCAGGAATTGCGCAATTTTCCCCAACAGGGCTGCTCAACCTAGAATTTGCACAAATCTAGGTAGTAGTCAACTGCTCTACCCAGAAATTGCACAAATCTCTTGGGCAGGTAGCCCAGCTCCCAGCCAGAAATGCACATTTTCTCCCAGTAGTCAACCAGTCTCTTGCATGTGCAGCTGAGTTGACTGGTTCCCTTTAGGACTGAGCAAAATCGACTTGCATCCATGGGCTACTTCTCCCAAGGCAACATGCAAATACATCACTTGTTTCAGGGATCTATATTTAGCAGTTGGAGGTTACATGTAAGGATCATTTCAAAAACCTCCCACCAAGTGTCGCTTTCCCTAGATTTGTGGCATGTGCATCACAACCTGGTGTTATCAAAATTCATCAACCAAATGTTGCAGAGCTCATTCCTCACATCAAACTTGCAACCAAAACATCCCACATCACACCTAGGAGCCGTTGACACATTCAACTCAGTTGTTTTGGGGTAAGCCCGCTTCCCATGCCTTGTGTTGTATTTTTGTCACTTTTTGTGTTTTCGCTTGTGTGAGTACTATTTTCTTGATTTCAGTGAGCACTTGTTGTCATTTACATGTATATTAGATTTTCCTAGCAATGTTTTAGTTTTCGTTGCTATCTCACTGTTGTCGCATGCATGAAACTATTTTTCATGAACAGTCGCCGATTCGACGACTCGCCTCACCCACATGCATGTTGTTCCATTTTTTGAATCGATCATTGACCAATTGCATGCATGATCATTCACTTATTCTTACACTCAGTATCACCATGCATTCACACTCACATTCACTTTCAGTTGCCCATCGACGAGTCTCGGCAGCCTTGGCCCAGACTCTACCTCACCAAGACAACATTGCGCAATCTTGAGAGGGAAGGCTCTATCTTCCTCTTAGGAAATGTGCATTTCTACCTAGTGACTATCCCCCAGGACTATTTTACAAATTTCTGAGGGACAATGACTGATGTCCCAGAAAATTGCGCAATGCAGTCACTGAGCCTGCATCCATTGCCAGCTAAGATTGCACATTGCAGAATTCCAGCGGTTAGCAGCTAGAATGGACTATGCATTATGCATTTCCAGCATTCAGTCAGTCTCCCAGCAGCCCAGACTGTGCCTTACACAGTCTTGGTAGTCAGTCCCCCGACCTCCCAACCGAAATTGCGCAACCTTCATGATCAGTCACACAGGTATGTTGCAAGTCAGTTCTCAAGTTCATTTTGGTTTTCGATTGACAGATTTCTTGCGATGAGTGTTGCCATGTCTCCAGGTATTACAGTTGTTCATCTGCCTCTCAGCAGTGCAGGTGCAATGGTTTCCAAGAGGGAAGAGTCAAAGACACCGCTCATAGCACACCTGGAGATGCAGTCGACCAAATGTGTATGAGCTTGCCTACTCACAAAGACATCAAGTTGTTCGTAGACAAGAACATCAAGATATCACAGTGAGCAAGATATCCACCTACTACTACTATTAATAATAATAATAATAATAATAATAATAATTAAAATTAAAATATAACATTATTTATATAAATTTTTTACTACTACTACTTAAAATATAACATTATTTATATAAAAAAATTATTTCCAGGTAGAAATTGTAAAATAAATATATCAACTAAAGCTAAGTTATTAGATCTAAAACATTAATCAACCTCATTTCTAAGTGAATCTAAATTTCACTTTTTCATCCAATATTATTGTCCAAAATTATTTAAAATAATATAATCAACGCATTCACACTATTCTTTGAATTTTAAATAAAAAGTATTATTATTAAAATAAAAATAAAAACATTTTGCTTTCCACAAACAAATAAAAACATAGCACCGCTCATCCTTAAATATATTTGGAAAGTAAGAGATATATATACATGATCATCCATCCATTGATCATAAATTAGACATTATATGATTAGAGATATCATAAAAATGATATTATAAGATTAAAAATGTTATAATTTTTTTCATAGTTTTTTTTTTTTTTTTTTCATATATATTTAATATTATTATAGTTATATAGATTAAATAATCAATAAATATTAATAAATATCAAAATATATATTTTATGTTTTAAATTATTATTATTATATTAATTATTATTATTATTATTATAAAATATATATGAGTTATATGTATATTGAAAAAAATCATGTAACAAGATTTGTAATTATGGAGGTTCACTTCCACTTTATCATGAAGATTCTTAATTTATAAATATGTTTTATTACAATACTATGGGCTAATACTATGGTTCTCTAATACCAAATATCTAAAAATCCTTATCTTTATGAATAAGGAGAAAATTTATTAACATTTCAACCACTTTCTTATCAGTCCCTCTCCTAGGCAACTCCCTAGGCATGACTCTCGCAATTTATTTGTCTTTTGATCATTATTAGTTTAGCATTGACTAGTGCAAATTATAATATTTAACTTTAGAAATGAATAAAGTATTTTTTATTATTATTGAAAAAAATAATTTGTTAACATTTAATTGGACAAAATATTGGATCTTTTATTTTAGGCATAGTGTCATATGTCCCATGTCACTGATACATTTTCTTAACCCTTAGCACTCACTGGTATTTATAGCCATCATGCTTTTGGCAATAACTCTTTCAGTTGCTTGAACTACTCTACTTTCATGTTACCACTTGCTCATACGTGACAGTTTTTAGTAGAAGAGATAAGTTTGATTTTATTGTTTCTATATCTATCACTCTCGACCTTTACAATTTTGAAACCAACAGAACACAGTATTTCCTTATGTGTAACAACAACAATGAGTTATTGCTTTGTTTTCTTTATCCTTTGTCACTTCTCAATATGGCTTCCATGTTTAACGACTTAGAGAGGTTATTGTTGATTGTGGTTCTCTTGCTGGAAATAGCTCAGGTATGGACATCAGTTCCTCTTTGATTGTTCCTTCGATCCCTGCTGATACAATTAGACACAACTTGTCTGTCGTTACATTCGGGAGGTTTGCAGAGAGAATATGTGAATGAATAGGGGATGATCTCATGTGTGGTTTTTGCTTGAGCTCCTTTGAGGAAAAGGAGCATATGAAAGATTTGTGAAATTGCCATCATATATTTCACAGGAATTTCCTAGATAAGTGGCTTGATCATCATCAAATGAGGTTCCTTCCCTATATATATTTTCTTATGCCAGAGAGAATACCTGATAGTCAGGTGAGTAAACCATGGGTTGTCAATCTGATGAATTTTATCTTCAATGATGATTTAGTAATTTCATCATAGAAGAGAGATTTTTCATCAAAAATATTGAATTGTGTGTTGTATACGTAAAAATAGATTAAAAGTTATTAATCGATCTATGCATACTAGAATAAGATGGTACCAAAAGACCCCAAGATGAACATGTCTTCTATTGGTGAACTGGGTGGATGAACACTTTCTCTTTATATGTGTAAAATATTTTAATTATTGTTAAAACATCCACAAAGCTTAATGATTGCTTCTGAGAAATACTATGGCCTACTGGCGACTGACGAACTTTATCTTTGTGACTATGAATAATATTATTAGATTATGAAACTCCATATTATATTTAAGAATATTTTTAATTTGTGTTTCCTAAAAGCTTCATATTTATTTGTTAGAATTTCAATCCAAGCAACTATTGAGAAATGTAACTAGTATCAATCTTCATAATTGTATTTGAGTCATGATGTAATATATTTAGCAAATGTAAGAAAAGGGAAAATTTGTTATAAAATAAAATTTATTTATAAGCACCTGAGGTTTATGTATTTTTGTTTCTAGGTCAAGCCCCCATTGAAGGCTTTTAGGGTTGAGTCATAATTCATCGTAAATGTGTAGACCCTTCTTGGGTTCTCTATGTCAAAGAAAAAAAACATATGTGTATCAAAATGTATCTTGTTCCTCCTCCACCAAGTCTGCTTCCCCATAAAGTAAATCAGCTCCATTAAAGATGATTCGACCCCATAAAAGGCTAAATTTAAGCATAGATTTTGACCTAGTTGAAATCCATATCGTGAAATAATTCAATCTAAAATTTAAGGAAGAAAGAAGTGTGAAATGCTTGGAAAGGAAGGTCTACTCCATTATAAGAAGAAAGAAGTCTAGTGAAGTGTAAGAGGATTAAAATTTATTCTTGGTTCTATCCACATGGGTGAAAGGAATAAAGAAAATGTGTCAAGTCGTGGGACTAAAGATACAGGCCAAGAAGTTCAGAAATTGCATACGAGTTTGAAACTCCATTTCACTTGGATATTGGAGATGGATTCTTGTTGAATTTGGAGATATTGACTAGTCTTCTTTGGAAGCTGACTTGGTGGGTTGGATGAAGTCATACTATTGGTCAAAAATGTATTGGTTGTCTCATTTCTTTTGGTTCTTGAAGAAAAAATGACATTTTTTTGTTTTTCCTCTCTAGGAGAGGTTTCAGCCTTGGCTTATAGATTGCATTTTGTGTCCATTTGTCTTTGATGATCAAGAACACAACAATAATAAGAATAAGAAGAATTTAATCAATCATGTAAAAGAATGACTCAAGTAAATATCAAACTAAGAGAAATCAACATAATAAGTTTCCCAGGGTATTTCCCAACAATATATTAGAGTTAAGGTCAGTGGAATAAGGGGGCTAGAAGATCACCATTTGGAGAACAAGAAACTTCAAAATCTATCAAAAGGGCCACTGGATTCATAATATTTGAAGACCGAACTCAAAAAGCATAATTCTAGGCATCTTCATAAGTCATAAGCACTAAGATTAGGGTCACAAACCTAGCTAGAGGAGCGAAGGATTTAAAGAAGATAGGAAGAATCTTTTGAAGGATTCGAAAGTATAGCTCCATAAACCAGCGAAGGAAGTATATGAGGTCTAAGATCTGAGGAGAAATGTATATATATATATATATATATATATATATATATATATATATATATATATATATATATATATATATATATATATATATATATATATATAAATAGGTCGAGACCTATAAGTGACAGAGAAGCCATCCTAGGAATAATAGAAAAATCACAGTGTGTTTTTGTAAAGTATATTTGGCCACTTGAGAGATCCATTTCGATGGTTATGGGAGCCCTATCTAAAGGGTTTAAAACCTTAGTTCTATACTAATCACTTCAAGTCTAGAATATTGTACTCGTTTGGAGAAGTATTGAAAACCGGAAAAGGGACCGGATCTCTTTCCAGAAGTACTACAAGATTATCATTAAAGCTTTATCTATAACACTGAAAGAAGATGTCTATTTGAAGACTTATAGTAGTGCCTACAGGATCGCCCTAACCATAAATCAAGGCTAAAATCAACTTTAAGATTGGAACAAATACCTCAAGGATGAAATTATACTAGTAAGAGGCATCTTGAAGAATCCTTTGCAACAAACATGGAGGACTAAGGTAAGCAATCCTTGAGGTACGTATAATTGCTTTTATTATATAATTGTCTAATCCTTATTATATTAGGGTTTTGAAATATCTTTTTTTGGTTCTAGGTTTTGTAATATTGAAAAATTGTTGGCATCCAAGTTATTGTAAAACCTAGTTTATTGAGAAACCCTAACCCTATTTTCTTTTGTTCCCTCATAAAAGCCCTAGTTTTGGTTTCTAGGGTTTGTAGGTAGTCTAAGGAGAAATTAAAATCCCTAGTAAGTATAGAATTGAATTTGAAACCTGAGAATTGATATCTTAGAGTTTGGAGTTTGTTAGATCATACTCTTGTACTTGTATACTTTTGGTACTTGTCAATAAAATATTGCAGATACATATAGAAATGTTGATATACAAATAGTAAGAAAGGAGTCCTTCAAGTAGAATCTTACACATTGTCATAAAATATAAGTATTATTTTTTATTTCGCATATTTTTAGTTTTATCTTTGTTACTTGATCATTATCCTTTCCTTGGAAGGACTAAACTTGCAGGTATAAGGATTATGGCTCAATTCAGAGGGAGATTTCAAAGGAAAGTCTTGTATCATGAAAGAAGCCTTGTTGCAGAAGAAACCGTAGAAGGTTTGTGAAAGGAACAACTCAAGGAATGTTTAAAGACTTGTGGCAGATATTCTTCATATAAGAACGCACAATTGTTTTACTTATTACTAACTTTTATGTCTAAGGTTTCACTATAAATATTCTTATGTTGTTGAAGATGATTGACCTTTAGATCAAATCAATCCTTGTCATACTATCTATCCTTTGTTAACTTTGGTAAAACCATAATATTTAGGGTTCAATATAAAACTCTCTCCTACTTAGGGTTTGTTGATAAAATCTAGAACATATAATGAAATCCTAATCTCTTGATGTTTAAGATTTGTTAATATAAAACCCTAGTTTTTTGGGGTTTGTTGTTGTTGTCTAGGTTTGATGATGAAACCCTAGATTTTTAGGGTTTGATGAATTAGGGTTTATGACAAAACCCTTGTAATTGTTAAACCTAAGAATGAAACACTAGGTGTATATGATTCCATATGATTGAAACCCTAACTTGGTTGAGTTGTTGCATATCTTTTATAATTATATATAAGGTTTATGTCAAAACCCTAATAGAAATTGAAATAAGTATCTCGGGAAAGATAGTGAAACCCTAGATGTAATAATGCTTTCACTATGATTGAAATAAATTATTGATATCTAAAGTTTAGTTTTGATGATGAAATCTAGGGTTTGTGACAAAAACCCTAGCGAAGGTTGTTCTGAGAAGTCTAGGATATGAAAATGTAACCCTACTCGATTGCTTCTCTTTTTTCTATCTAATTTTAGAATTTGATATTTAGAATTCAAAGTTTTTTTTGGCAACCCTAGGTGCTCTCTCTATTAAAATTTGATAATCCTAATTTGACTTTTCATGCTCCTATATATTTAATCTTGGTTGTACTTGTTGATGAAGATTTGCAGGTACATAATCTTCAAGATATGGAAGAAGCTTACCACATACTTGATGAATTGATGATGATGTTAAGCATGATGAAAATAGGGATTTGTAAGAATATTGATAGCACTAAAGTGTACGTTGATGATTAACAGATGACCTTGTTTCCCTATGAGAAGGAATGATCTTCCGAAAGGTTGAAAGTTATCTAATGATATGATGATAAACCATGTGTGGTTGAGTTGTTGATGGATTTATCTCGTAGTAGAGAAGAAAATCAGATAAATAAAGTTTTTAACTCCCCAGTTAAGAGGGAGGGAATATTGTAACAGCTATAATAAAGACCTTGGAGAAAGAGTGAGATCAAAGAAAGGCTAAAGCACTACAGATGGTAATTCATGAGTTGTATTCATGATTAATAAATTTTTGATTGATGAAGTTATGAACAAGAATTGGATGTTTTGGAAAAGTGTTGAGGCTAAGTTTGGTGTTGTTGGATAAGTTGAAGAAGAAATATTTCGTGAAAATACGATGACCTAAGTAACATCAGAATAGTGGAAGACCCCAAAAGTTTTGTGCTAGCATACAAGAACATATACAATAGAATTTTGATATTGGTTGGGGTCGTGAAGCCATTGTACGTGCCAAAAAATGAACAAGTAGTTGATGTGTTGATGAAATTTCTTCCCAACAAGAAGTTAGTTTATTTTGGGAGCATGCTCAGAATGATGGATATCACTAATTTGGTTGAGAGGAGAGATGAAGTACCATAAAACTGCCTATATGGTGGTACTTGTGAGGATAACATGGCCTGGTTAATATTGAGATCTCAGTTGACGTCTAGATCCCAGAGGGAGGGTATCATGTGGAGCTCAGGTTTAGTATTGATACCTGGATCCCTGTAAGGGTTGGTGTCAAGGCATGGAGGACTAGATGGTATCTATATCTTGTTGGATGGATACCATTGTTGTAGCCTGATGGTACCTATAGTGGCAATTTCCTAGATGACACCTTAGTCTGTGTTGAGAGGATACCTTGGTAGTGTTGGTATCCCAAGCATTACGTATGTTGTTGTACTCTTTCTAAGAACATTTGAATTGACATCAACCTGATACCAGTTGAAAAATTATGAATACCTCCCTAGTTAAGAGGTTGTGTTGAGAAATGTAACTAGTATCGGTCTTCATAATTGTATTCGGTCATGATGTAATATATTTGTCAAATGAAAGAAAAATGAAAATTTATTGTAAAAGAAAATTTATTTATAAGCATGGGTTTCATGCTTTATGTATTTTTGATTCTAGTTAAAGCCTCCAATGAAGGCTTATAGGGTTGATTCATAAGTTATTGTCGATGTCTAGACCATTCTTGGGCTCTCTATGTTAAAGAAAGAAAAACATATGTGTATCAAAATGTATCTATTTCCTCCTCCACCAAGTCATCTTCCTCATCAAGAAACTCAACTTCCTCATCAAGCAAGTTAGATCCATTAAAGATGATTTGACCCCACAAAAGGTTATATATAAGCAGATATTTCGACCTAGTATGACATCAATCTAGTGAAGTAATTCAATCTGCAATTTAAGGAAGAAAGAAGTGTGAAATGCTTAGAAAGGAAGGTCTAGGAAAGTCTACTCCACTACAAGAATAACTAAGGCTAGCGAAGTGGAAGAGGATTAAAATTTATTCTTGGTCTATCCACAAGTGTGGAATGACTAAAGAAAATGTGTGAAGTTATAGGACTAAAGATATAGGCCGAGAACTTCAAAAGTTGCAGAAGAGGCCGAAACTCCATTTGACTTGGATATTGGAGATGCATTCATGTTGACTTTTGAGATATTGACTAGTATTCTTTGGAAGTTGAGTTGGTGGATTGGAGGAGATCATACTATTAGTCAAAAGGTCTTGGTTGTCTCATTTCTTTTGGTTCCTGAAGAAAATAAGAGATTTGTTTGGGTTTCCTCTCTAGAGAGGTTTTAGCCTTGACTTATAGCCTACATTTGGTGTGTATTTTCCTTTGATGATCTTCATGTTTTGGTATTTGTTTGATGACGAAGAACATAATAATAATAAGCAAAAGAAGAATTTAATCAATCAAGTAAAAGATTGACACAACAAACTATCAACATAAGAGAAATCAACATCACATGCCGCCCTAAGAATACGTATTGCGAAATCTCTTTGTTGTGCTGGTGTTTGTCTATATACATAATTTGTTCAAATGCGGTTTTTCCAAAAAGAACAAAAAATATTGTTAATTTTTTGCTTATTTGTTATATAAATAGAAAGAGAGTTGTGATGAACATGAAAATCCCAAGTTATATTCATTAAAAGGTATTTAAACTCAAGTTATTTTTAGTAATATTTCTCTTCAATACCTGTAAAATATTCTGAAATATGTTAAAAATGAATCATATATTCTCAACAATGTGATTAACATCTTGTCGTTACATCGAACTCAATTAGGAAGATATCAAGCAAATCCTTCTCATATTGCACTATTGATCTGTCTCTATGCAAAGATCATGTCTATCTGAAAATCAAAACAAATCACTGTAATTAGGATATTCGTTTCCATCTTGTTTTTCATCATACCAATATTTTTAAAATTATTCCATTGCTTTGTTAATCCCTGAGCAAGGGTAAAGGCTGGGTAGTAGAGAAATGAGTACACATTTACCTTTTATTAGTTCTGCAATTTTATTCCAACGTACTTTTTTATTTCTACTTACATTTTCTTCTTCTTTCCGTGTTGTATTTTCTATCTTTTTGTAAAAAAAAATTACTGTGCAAGATTTTAATTAAGATTTTGCTATTGTTGGAGGTTTCTATTTGTGAGCTTCTTTATAAATAAAGACAATATGTTATTTTTTTGTGTGATTTGTTATCAATAATTTAATTTTGATGGCAGTTAACATTTGTTTATGGAATGAATGGGATTGAATTATTATTTTTTTGTAAGTAAAAAACATTTTGTAAATAAATACAAAAGTGCAATCTTGGGAGCCACTTTGGAGCTCAGCATATGTTGGGCTTGAAAATGGCCTTTAGCCCAAGATAAAATGGCCGTTGTAAACATAAGGTGCAGAGACATATGGAAAAGCCAAGTGAACGTACAGAGACATATGGCGTGAGTGGGTAAAGAATGGATGGAAACTGCGCATGCGCATGGTGTAGGGCGAAGAAAGTGGTGCTCTTGAGTCACTGAGTTGGACAATAATAGGGAAACATAAATCGATAGCTCTTTTACACACATATCATTTGTCAATTTCATATTAAAAATAAAAAACATTACACATTTTTCTTATTTGAATTTCATATATATATATATATATTTCAAAGAAAGTGCGGGGAAGACTAGTAATGTTAATATCAAAATTAGTCATATCACTAATGTGAATTTCAATAGGGAGGATAATGATTGTTCCATTCAATTACTCCAAATAGTTTTAAATTTGCTTTGTTTATATAAAAAAATTGATATCAAATCATCAAATTGGTATTAAATTTTTTTAATTAATGTAAATATTAAAATATTTTATTTATGTTTTTCATTAAAATAATATATATATGAAATACCAATTTTCAAATCCATAATAATTATAAAAGAGAATTATATGTCTCTCAAATCCATGATAATTATAAAAGAAAATTATGTATCTCTTTATAATGAAAAAACATAAATCAACTTGTTTTCTCTTTTTAAAACTTCAATTATACATATATTTTTTATATTGTTTAAATATTTCAAAAATAATATATATACAAGAATAAAATCATTTGTTTCAATAAATTATAAATTATTTTATTTTTTCAAACACTTAAAGTATATATATTTAATTTCTTATAAAAAAAAATAGACCATATTATATTTAATAATATAAACATTTATATATAACATCAAAATGAGAACGATTTTGTGTTTCATAAGTATTATTTTGCATTATGAAATGAGAATTATTTTTCTTTTAAATTGGAAAAATTTAAATATCTAATTTTTATGTATTATGATTTGCACAATAACTTAATTGTGGAAGAATTTTTTTCTTGCTTGTTAGTTACAATTTTGTCTTTTTTATTTTCTATTTTCACAGACACCCATATATATCTCATAATAGCACATAACAACACATGGTACTAGTTCCTTTTATTCATGTTTTGATGTAATGATATACAATGTCTTACTTACTATGTAGGGAGTCTATACACTCCATAGAAGACTTACGGCTTTTTTGGGGTTAAAGCTAACACCCAAAACCTAGCTTTCTCCCACAATATGAACATAGCAACAACTCCCCCAAATCCAAACCCTGTTCCTATACTCAATGCTGACAGTGACATATTTTCATTTACACGACTCAACCATCCCACTTTAACATGAGGATTATTGCTAGTACTATTACCCTCTATCATAGGGTTTTCCTTTTGATTACTACATTGATCTATAGGACACCCCCTTAAGCATTTATTACTTTGAAATGAAGCAACATCAAAAGTTGAAAATTGTGTCCCTGTTGGAATTGGTCCACATAAGTTGTTACATGAAACATCTAGAACCCGCAACCAATGTAAGTTAGAGAGTTCTTGAGGAATTTTTCCACTCAAATTATTTTTGGCCAAGTCCAACACCTCCAAAGTAGATATGTTACTAAGAGATGTAGGTATTGACCCTTCAAAGTGATTCCCAGACAGATTTAGCCAGCGCAAGCTGCTCATACTCCCTATGCTTGTAGGTATTTCTCCTACAAGATTATTGTTAGACAAATCAAATAAAGTGTTTTCCACATATACATCGGCAAATTCGGGGATTACACCTCCGGGTAGTAAAGATAGAATTAGAAATGGGTTTGTGTAATCTATTTCATTATTTTGTCCAAGGGAAGATACATTGGGCGCAAATCCCCTAAGTCTCTCAAGGGGAAATGGCATTCTTCCACTAAATTTATTGTTGGATAAATTCAAGTAACTCAACTTTGTGAGATTTGTAATCCATTTAGGAATATCACCATGGAAAGTTATGGAATAATGCAAGGTGATTAGGCAATTCCCCTGTCAACCTATTTGCACTTAAATCTAGCCAGTGTAGAGAAGTGTAATTGCCAAAGCTCTTAGGAATTGGTCCCTCTATACTATTTTGAGATAGATCTAAAATGATCAATGAAACTAGACCAATAATAGTATTAGGAATAGGGCAATAAATATTGTTATGGCTTATGTGCAAAGCCATAAGAGATTTTAATTGACCTATGCTATATGGGATGGTAGTTAAATTATTTGAATTTAAATTTAGAAGTTGGATTGAACGAAGATTTCCTAAATCCTTTGGAATTTCACCACTAAAGTTATTATTTTGCAATGTCATAGCCGCAAGATTGCTCAAATTACCCAATTGAAATGGTATTGTCCCAAACAATTTGTTTTCTTCTAAGCCAAGCACCTCTAAGTTATGCAACAACCCCAATTCATTTGGTATTCTACCGTCCAAAATATTATCAAATAAATGCATGGACGTAAGTGCAGTGCAATTGCCCAAATGCATAGGGATGTGACCATTTAAATAATTGCTTCCTAGATTAAGATAACCTAGGTTTCTTAGGTAACCCAAAGTCGAAGGGATTGGACCACTAAAATGGTTAGATGAAAGGCTAAGATGAGATAGGTTTTTCAGCGAACCCAAGGTGGAAGGGAGAGGACCACTGAAATTGTTATATGAGAGGTCAAGATAAGACAGGTTTCTCATGTAGCTTAAGGTGGAAGGGGGAGGACCACTGAAATTGTTATATGAGAGGTCAAGATAATACAGGTTTCTCATGTAGCGCAAGGTGGAAGGGAGAGGACCACTGAAATTGTTATATGAGAGGTCAAGATAAGACAGGCTTTTCAGCGAACCCAAGGTGGAAGGGAGAGGACCACTGAAATTGTTAAATGAGAGGTCAAGATGAGACAGGCTTCTCATTGAATCCACAATGGACAAGGATGGACCACTGAAATTGTTAAATGAGAGGTCAAGATAAGACAGGCTTCTCATTGAATCCACAATGGAAAAGACTGGACCACTGAAATTGTTACCTGAAATGGATAATGTACGGAGAGATGTGCAGTTGCTCAAAGAAGTTGGAATACTTCCACCCAAATAATAACTAAAATCGATGCTGAGCTGTTCCAACTCGATCAGGCGACCAAAGTCTGCTGGTATGGTCCCTGTGAAGTTGCTTGCTGAAAGGTCGATCCTTTTGAGGCGTGTGCAATTACACAGTGCTTTTGGAATAGATCCTCCCAGGTACTGATTGTCGCTAAGATCAAGTATTCTCAGCGCTTTAAGCTGCCCGAATCCCGGTGGAATCACTCCTGTAAAATAATTACCAGAGAGAATCAGCGTGTGCAATAAGGAGAGGTTGCCCGAATCTGGGGAAATGATACCTTCCAATCCGGAATTAGGAAGATTTATGGCAACAACTCTTTTACTAGTGTGTCCCCTGCAGGTAATACCATGCCAGGAGCACACCTTCTGTGAGTTCTCCGCGGTCCAGCTGGACAGCTTTCCAGATGGATCCGATTTGATATGTTTTTTAAAAGACAGAAGAGCTTCCAAGTCCCTTCTTTCGTGACGGTCCATTGATGATCGGAATTTGTCACTTTCCTCGTCCAGCACAGAACGTCCATTAAAAGCAAATTCATCAGAAGAAGCAGAATCGGTCCGATCATTACTCAAATTAACAGCTGCTGCACTTACAGTTAGAGTGGCCACCATGAATAGGAAGCACGGTATCATCACATTAACAACGCCTTTAGGATCCATTTCTCCGTCTCAGAAACTCAAAACGCCCTGCAAAGTTGAGTGAGTTGTGTTGCTAGACATATGTACATATTTATAAGGAGAGCGGCTGTCACAGCAATAACACGGAAGGAAGGGATAGAGAAATCGCCGTATTGAGCGGGAGAGGAGAGGAGAGGGGTGAAGGAAGAAGTTGAGTTATTGACTGCTGGTCTTGCCGCGATAAACACGGAAATTGGCGTATAGAGCGGGAGATAGAGAGACCTATTGACTCCTAGGCGTTTTGGGTCGGGCCGTAAGGAGACCGGCTGTCATGAAGCCCCGCAGCAATAACACGGATGGAAGGGATAGAGAAATCACCGTATTGAGCGGGAGAAGAGAGGAGGGGTGAAGGACGAAGTTGCGGTATTGACGGCTGGTCTTGCAGCGATAAACGCGGAAGTTGGCGGTGAAGGACGAAGTTGCGGTATTGACGGCTGGTCTTGCAGCGATAAACGCGGAAGTTGGCGTATAGAGCGGGAGAAAGAAAGACCTATTGACTCCTAGGATTCTTGGGTTGGTGGTGAGAGTGGCTAAAAATTTGACTGAAACGATGTGTGATGTCATTCGAGAAAATGCGCGTAAGCTTCGGAAGTTTCCGGTCCTTTTGTGAATTGGAAAAATTAGGAAATGGCATGATAAGATGCGGGTAAGCTTCCACTAAAACATTTTATAACATCTCTAATCATATACTGTTTCGTTTATAATAACAATTTAGAAAAAAAAAAAAAAAAGTGGTGATGTGTCTTCATTTGTTCCGTTCAAAACAAAATGCTTTCAACTTTTATTTGAGAAAATAATATTGTTAAAAGAAGTAAGCTTGAATCTTTTAGATTCATTTAGAATGACGTTGTTTAATGTCTTATATTTCATAATTTAGGTTTAGTTGTGTATTTAGTTTATAATAGCATAGTTTAACGACTCGTCATTTTTGCTAGAAAAATAATGGAAATTTCAGTATGATTTTGATTATAAATCTAATTGATTTTTTTGGAAATTTAGGTTACTTTCGTCAAGATTCAAGATTTTGGGTGCCCTAACATTTTTTTGTGGTGCTCAATCTATTTCCACCATCAAAAAGAAGGTTCAAGCACTCCTAAAGTCAATTTTGTTGAATAAAATGACCTGATTCTGACTAACACTCATGCTTAAGTTATGAATAATGTCATAGTTTAAATATTTTTATCAATCTTAAATTTATTATTGGTATTTGGTTTTCTTTTACATAATTATGGTGATAGCATTTAGAATAAGACATTAATATTTTAATTTAATTATCAATAATTATTAACTGAATGATATGATTTTAACTTCCATAAATATTTTAAAGGAGTAACAAAACAAAACAAAGATTAAGATTGTCTGGATAATCTTCGGCAAAATCACATAATCAATCTTTTGTCGACGCGTTTCGAACCAACCAGTGTGGTTCATCGTCAGGACAAGTTGAAGAACTGATCTGGCTTAGCTTGATTAAATAGAGTGTGCAGAGACTCCAACGGCTATATTGCAACGGCTAATTTTGACCTGAGGATCAAAGTCAAACCCTTGATTTTTATTAATAGAAGCATATAATTAATTATTATTAGTTAATTGAGTAATAAATTTATTGTTTAAATATAATGGTCATTATATCATCATATTTATTAAATAACCTATATTTATTATTATCCCCAAATTATTTAAATATAATTAAATAGTATTAAATTACTATTATTCTTAGAATTTAGTTACAATAGGTAAGTGTGTATTAATTTAATAATAACTGTTTAAATCAAAGGGTCCAAAGGAAACTAGATATATTGGTCATTAATAAATTATGGTAGACTAAATATAAAGGTCAATAAATTAAATCTTCAAATAACCTAAATTTATTATTATTTAAATATAATAAATAGTATTAAATTACTATTATTCGTATAATATAGTTACAATAGGTAACTAGATTAAATCATTTTTATTAATTAATTATAATAAGTTCATACAATCATTTATGTTTATTAAATAATCTATATTTACTTAATAATTTTAATCTTATAAATAGTATTTTAGTTAAAACATTATTATGTAAATACCATAATTAAAGTACATGTTTATCTAACTTAGTAATTTATATACAATCAATATTTACTAAAATTTTATTACTTACAAGGTTTAAAAAAGGTTTATTTTAATTAAATATATATGAATTCAGTTAAAGGAAATAACTAGGTTAAAAAACAATGCAAAGAATCTAATCTAATAATAAATTACCCCTAGGATAGGATTAAAACCATAATTGGCCCGAAACTACTTAATACCATATTACTACCTCCTGCATTCCAAGACACACCCGCCAAAAACAGAATTTGAGGAGAGGGAAGACAGAAACCCTAAGACCTAACCAAAGGGGAATGAGGAGGCTAGGAAGACAAGGCTGGGACCCAGCAACTGCTAATCTTCCAGCCATCATCCCTATTAAGATTGTTCGGCCTTTTCTCAATCTCCAAGGCCTCTCTAAATTTGCGATGGTGAAACTGCGCAACTTTGGCAATGACTTGAGCATCCTCTATACAAACATGATGCATAGTCTTCCCTGCATGTTCAGCTAGGGCTGAGGACTTGGTTCTACCATGTCTTAAGTCAGCCGAATGCTCGCTAATTCGTTGATTGATAGAGCGACCAGTTTCACCAATATAAGGGGTCCCACAGGAACAGGGAATGACATAGACGCCCTTCATGTCCTTAGGGTCAATAGGGTCTTTCACAGACCTGAGGGAGCTACAGATCGTGCGGAGAGGTCTAAAAGTTGCAGGCACATCGTACCTTCTCAGAACCCTCGCAATCCTATCTGTGGTCCCTTGGATGTAAGGAAGGTTCACACCCCTGATATGGTCTTTAGGGACTCTTCGGATTGAAGGCTCCTTTTTAGCCCTGAGGAAGGATTTTCGACCTAGGTGCCTATTGTAACCATTCTTCTCGAAAACATCTAAGAGATGAGCCTTCTCCGCTTCCAAGCTCTCCTCATCCGAAATTCTTACAGCACGTGTGGCAAGCGTGCTAAGAACCCCTAACTTCTGAGCGGGGAAATGATGCAAAGACGCATGCAAATATTGTTCAGTATGCGTCTTCTTTCTAAACACCTGATGAGAAAAGGAACCATCCACCTTCTTAGAGATGAGAACATCCAAGAACGGAAGACAACCATTATCTTCTTTTTCCATCGTGAATTTAATGGCGGTGGACTGGTTATTGAGGTGACTGAAGAAACGCTCCAGGTCATCAGGACCATGAGACCAGACAACACCAGTGTCATCAACGAATCTTTTCCAAAGCTTCGGTAAGAGACGAGAGGAGGCCAAAGCCTTAGACTCAAAATCCTCCATGAAGAGATTAGCGACGACAGGGGACAAGGGGGAGCCCATGGCAACTCCGCAAGTCTGTTCATAGAATTCTCCCTCGAAGCTGAAAAAGGTGGAGGTAAGGCAAAGCTCAACCAACTTAGCCGTATCAGGGTCAGTTAGCTTGTTAATTACCTTCATGGCCTCATTGATAGGAATACAAGTATAAAGAGAGACCACGTCGAAACTTACCAGAATGTCCTCGGGCTCAAGCTTAATTCTCTTAAGATCCTCAATAAAAGAAGCTGAGTCTTTGACAAAGGACTCAGTCTGCCCAACCAAGGGTCTCAACTTTGCGGCGAGGAACTTGGCCAGGAGGTAAGTTGGACCACCAATGGTATTGACAATGGGTCTCAGGGGGACCTCATCCTTATGGATTTTAGGAAGACCATAAATCCTAGGAGTGATGGGGTTACCCTCAATAAGTTTTTATTAAGATTTATCTCAAAAGTAGTTATGCTATTTTTAATTTTTTTATTAAAATGATTAATAAAAAAAGTGTCATATTAACATGTGTCATATTAAAATGATATGATTATACAAAACCCCAACAACATGTATGACCTATATCATTTAATGATGTTAATTACGTATGCACAACAAAAATTGATAGATCATTTATTGTAATAAATAATGATATCATCATATAAACACGATAAATTAAATATGGAGACTCGAAGGAAAAAAGCACTAACAATGTGCTTAGCCTCTTTTCTTTATTTATTAATCATTTTCTACATAAATATGACAAAACTAGCCTTAATTTCCTTTTTGTCTAAATTTCAAAGATCATTGGGTTGTCAAGCCAAAGAGCATTGTAGCCTCAACCATTCTTTAGTCTCTTCATTCTTCAACCATTTCTTTCTTCATGGGTTCCTGTTGTTCCTACATCTTACAACTTCCATGTCCAACACTTCATGAATGTTACTTTCTTCCCCTTCTCTTATTTTTGTTGGAAAAATGTAAAGTTGCACCTATTAATTCCAATTTTTCTTAACCTTAATATTTTCTTGTGAATTTAGTTAGTCTTCTTGTGTTCTTTATTTAGATATTTTCATCAAAAAAATATCAAGAAAAAAAATAGTAGCAACATAGAATGCAGAAATGAGGCTCTCAACTAGGGAAAAAACCCCTCCAAGGGGAAAACCCATAAAAATCTTCTCTTATTATAGAATCTACTTCAAATGGGGCAGCAAAGACCCAATCCCTAGACCAAGTCCTCCCCCAAGTACCAAGTCAGCCCTCCCAGTCATGTCTTTCCATAATCTAACACCAACCAACTTCAAACTGCATCTTCGACTTTCCAGCTTTAGTACTATTGCTTTGTAGTTGTTGCAGAAAATATAAGTCAATGCTTCAAGAAGTCTTCCTTGATCAAGGCATCTCCTTCCAAGATCAACGAAGTCAAACCAGAATATCTTTCTCTCCCAGCTAATTGATACTACAACTCGAACATGAAATTTTGGTCTTCTTGGAAGCTGCAAAAACCCTAATCCTTTGCATGTGTGTGAGAAATAGAGCCCAAACACAAGATTTTCGTCCTTCCTTTCTTCTTTTAGACCTCCACTATCTTTTTCTCTTGCTTCCCACCTATAGATCCAACTTCCTTCTTCCACCATTTTATATCAGATCTATCACCCCCCTACAATATTAATGTAACACAATGGACCATCCCATCTATAGAGTCATCATGAATCACATGATTACATAGAAACCTAAGATTTATGATCTATGTAATTTACTAACATCGATCAACTATTCGATAATAATAAATAGGACATTTACTATCTGCATATGGGGTAACTAAAGTGGAAAAATGGGGGGGGGGGTGATGTTGTGTTTTTATTTCCCCGCCAACCGATGACTCGATGGGACGTGGCAACACCCCTTTCCCCCTCCCTACCACCCCTAGAGAACATTCATGTAACGAATAGCATGACAACCTTTGTTACAAGGAAACCCATGCAAACAAACACTTCAAGAGATATACCGAGGTATGTCATCGATCACAGTACTACACCCATGCATCGACTTGCTCACTGCAATCCTATCAATCCATCCACATTCAATGAGGAGCCATTAATTGATACCTCATTGGGATTCTACATGCTACCTATGGCTTTTCTCAGCAAACACATAGATGAAGATCATTATATTGAGGTAGCCCCGACAATTATTTTAATGTATTCATGTAAATTATATATGTAGGAATTAACAGGGTAAGTTCCTCAGACAGAACACCAAAGGACACCGCTTACAACCAGATCGCAGATCAATACACCAGTATTTTTGACGTGGTTAAAACCCTCAAAGAGGGAAACAGTCCACGGCTTGAGCCAACGCGGCCACCAAGGATAATTTTAGGGGCAAATGTTCGCCCTTTGGTGAAATTAAGGGGTTTTAAATTTTTAGTGGGTGAATATTTTGTATCATAGTACATTTTTACAAATCACCTCAAATAGCCCACCTTGTTTTAAGGGAGAGGGTAAAAAAGGTAAATTTAGCCCTTGAAATTAGGACTTACAACCTTCCATTCGCCCATTTTCAAGAATAGGTTTTATTTAAGTGAATCCATTCGCCCATTTTCAAGAATAGGTTTTATTTAAGTGAATCCATTCGCTCATTTTCAAGAATAGGTTTTATTTAAGTGAATCCTATGGGCCAAATACCATATTTATAAAAGAGGTATGGTAAATTAATAAAAATATAAATAAATGAGAGGTATGGTAAATAAATAAAACATTTTTTATATTTACTCCATAAGTCACCTTATATACGTGTAAGGGTGTAAACAAATAGAAATATAAGTAAAGTGGATGTATGGTAAATAAATAAAACATCTTTTTATACTTACTCAAAAGGTATGGTAAATAAATAAAAATATAAATAAACTAGATGTATCATAAATAAATAAAACCTCTTTTTATATTTAGTCCATAACCCTCATTCTATTTATGATGGCTCAAGAAAGAGGTTTTATTTAAGTGAATCCTATGGGCCAAATACCATATTTGTAAAAGAGGTATGGTCAATTAATAAAAATATAAATAAACGAGAGGTATGGTAAACAAATAAAACATTTTTTTATATTTACTCCATAAGTCACCTTATATTTACGAACACTCAAAAAATGGGATATATTTAGGTGAAACCTATGGCCAAAATACTATGGGACAAATACCATGGACTAGATTGTTATTAATACCATGCAAAAAACCATTATTAACCCTAATATTAGAATTAATAAAAATAAAAATGGCACATGGTATTGACCCATGGTATTCACCAAAATGGCACATGGTATTGACCCATGGTATTCACCTGGAATGTAGCCTATTTAAATGGGGGAATTAAACCAGCATGTAGCCTATGCTAAGATTCACTAGGACTTTACAAATTTTTATTATTTAGTGAAAGACTCGCAAAAGATTTTATAATTGAGTAAAATATTCTAATAAAAATAAAAATGGCACATGGTATTGACCCATGGTATTCAGAAAAATGGCACATGGTATTGACCCATTGTATTCGCCTGGAATGTAGCCTATTTAAATGGGGGAATTAAACCAGCATGTAGCCTATGCTAAGATTCACTAGGACTTTACAAAGTTTTATTATTTAGTGAAAGACTCGCCAAGATCTTACAAGATTTTATAATTGAGTAAAATATTCGCCATGCTTGGTGAGAGATTCGCCAAAAAATTATATATACATATTATATTATTGATAAAATCGCCTTCCATTTTTCCTATATACCATGGAGATTCGCCCATTTATTATATTTATAAATTTAGGGGGGGTTCTTAAAATTTTCCCTGGTGGCCACTTCAGGCAACTTATTAATAAAGGAATGAAAATTTACATATGTTTCTCTCATGCACGGATTACCCTACAAATGACCCTCCATGCGCTTTAAATAGAAATCATGGACCAATCGGGTGTCAAGCCACGGATCAAGTGTCGGTAATACCGAGGAGAGAATGAACCGTCGGATCACTACATATCGTGACCGTCGGATTGTAAGTTACAAAATGTACAACGGTAAAGAAACACACTTTACCTAACTCTATACCTAACTCTATGCTAGACCAAGTTGTACTTAACTATTTCTTATGTGTCGGAATATCCTAACATCCCCCCTTAAGAACAACTTGGGATAGGATTGAAGGATTTACAAATATGACACAATAGGAGAAGGAAGGAGGCACTAGAGCCTATCCCCCCTTAGTGACAACTTCCTGAACTCCAACCATAAATCGAAGTTTAGTGAACTTCGCCTCTGTGAGAGCCTTTGTGAAGATGTCTGCAACTTGATCATCTGTTGAACAATATTGCACTTCAAGAACATGGTCGTGAATGAGATTTCTGATGAAGTGCATGTGCAGTTCAATGTGTTTTCTGCGCTGATGTTGGACTGGATCTTTGCATAGCTGAATGGCACTTTGATTATCACACCAAAGTGTAGTTGGATGCTGCTGCTCAAAGCCAAACTCTGACAGGATCTGACGAAGCCACAAGGCTTCCTTACTAGCTTCTACGACACCACGATACTCTGCTTCTGCTGATGAAAGAGAAATGGCACCTTGTTTCTTGCAAGCCCATGTAATAGGTCCTGAACCAAGAGTGAACACATAACTGGCAGTAGACTTCCGATCATCAGGGTCACCAGCCTAATCGGAATCAGTGAAACCAACCAATAGAGGAGATGCTTCGGCACTGTAATGAATCCCAAACTGAACTGTACCTTGAACATAACGAAGTATTCTTTTAGCTGCTTTCCAATGACTTTCACGGGGGTTTTGCATGAACCGAGAAACAAGGCCAACAACAAAGGAAAGGTCAGGACGAGTATGGGTTAGATACAAAAGTTTTCCTACAAGTTGACGGTATAAGGTAGCATCAACTTCAGGAGAAGTACAAGTGACTGAAAGTTTGACTCTAGACTGAAAGGGAGAAGGGGCTGGCTTACAGTCTTCCATGTGAAAATGACGTAGAATATCACAAGCATACTTGGACTGGGAAAGGGAAATACCCTCCTTGGATTGCAAGACTTGAAGACCGAGAAAATAGTGTAAGTGTCCTAAGTCTGTCATTTCAAATTTCCTTTTAAGGCTAGACTTCACATGGTTTATAAGGTTGGGATCACTACCAGTAAGGATAAGATCATCAACATAAAGAACAAGGATGATAAGAGAGTTGCCCACTTTCTTGGTGTAGAGAGTATTGTCAGAATGACACCTAGAAAAGCCAGATTCTAAAAGAAAGCTATCCATTTTGGCATGCCAAGCCCGAGGAGCTTGCTTGAGACCATAAAGGGATTTCTTAAGTCGACATACAAGGCTGGAGTCTGTTTGTATGAAGCCAATGGGTTGTTCCATATATATTTCTTCATGCAAGTCCCCATGCAAGAAGGCAGATTTAACATCCATCTGATGGACTTCCCATTTGAAAGAGGCAGCAAGGGAAAGAACAAGGCGGATAGAGTTCATTTTGGCAACAGGGGAGAAGGTTTCAGTGTAGTCAATGCCTTCAACCCGTGAAAAACCTTTAGCAACAAGACGAGCTTTATGTTTATCAACTTTCCCATCTGGTCCATACTTGGTTCTGTAAACCCATTTGCATCTAACAAGTTTTCGTCCCTTTGGTAGAGGAACAAGATCCCATGTATCATTTGCCAATAATGAATGATATTCTTCATTCATAGCTGCTTCCCAATCTGGATGGCCTGAAGCTTCTGCAAAGGTGTTAGGATCATAATTTACTGGAGCTTGAGCCAGTAAAGAAGAGGTTCTCTCGAACTGAGAACGTGTGCGTCGCTGATCTGTAGGATCACCGGCAAGATCACCTGCTGCATCTCGAGTAGTACGAACCCATTTTGGAAGCTCAGGAGCTGAAGGAGGATCCTGAGATGGTGGGGGAGGATTGTCATCCTCACTTTCATCATCTGAAGAAGAAATGTTTTCAAAGGTAGAAGAGATAGGGAGAGGTGGCACATCCACCGGACTAGGCTCGCATGCCGATATATTTTCATCAAATTTTACATCTCTTCTAATGATAACATTTTTGGACTTAAATGGAATAAGTCTATAGCCTTTGACATCTTCAGAATATCCAACAAAAGTACATTTTTCACTCTTAGGTTCTAAAGCTTTATGCATTTCATCTGGAATATGAGACCACGCTTCACTTCCAAAAACATGAAAGTGACTTACATTTGGTTTGATTGAGCTCCATGCTTCTTCTGGAGTGATATTCTTTAAAGCCTTAGTAGGAGTGCGATTTATTATGTAATTTGCACAGTTAATCGCTTCTGCCCAAAAACTAAGACCAAGTCCTTTAGATTGTAGCATACAATTAGCCATTTCCTTTAAGGTGCGATTCTTCCTTTCAGCTACACCATTTTGTTTTGGAGTATATGGAATAGTATGTTGCATTTGAATTCCATTGTCAGTGCAATAGTTGATGAATGTATTTTTAACATATTCTCCGCCATTATCAGATCTTAACTTAAGAATTTGATGTCCAGATTGTTTTTCAACAAAGGCCTTGAAGGCCAAAAAAGTGTTAAATACTTCTCTTGAGTTTTAAGAAGTATACCCAAGTGCGTTTGGAGAAATCATCAATGAAAGTTAAGAAATACTTGCAGCCAGAGAATGACACAACTGGAAGTAGACCACATAAATCACTATGCACAAGCTGTAAAGGGGCTGAGGCGTGCCAAGAGGCATGTTTTTCAAAACTGTCCCGTTGATGTTTTCCGAGTACACATTCGGAACAAACACCATCTCCGCAAGATACCATAGGAAGACCTGTCACCATATTTTCTTTACATAGATGTTGAAGGGAGCGATAGTTTAAGTGACCAAATCGCTCATGCCAAAGTTTGCTCACTTCATCGTTATGAGCAACAAATACTGAGGGAAGATTTGATGACCCAAAGTTGTGAAACTTATACAACCTTGTAGAATCATCAGCAATGCCAGTAGCCAAAATCTGTTTAGGATCTCTTAAGTCCTTGATTACAACATCATGAGGTGAAAATTCAACGATTTTACCTTCACCTGAATGAGTTATCTGATATACAGATAGAAGGTTGCAGGATAAGGTTGGAACACATAATACATCATTAAACTGACCATTGTCTAGAGGAACAGTTCCAGTCCCTACAACATTAAGAGATCTATCATCACCAACATATATATTTTTGGTGTTACAATCATTTAAAGAAGAAAACATTGCTTTGTTTTTGGCCATGTGATAAGAAGCTCCAGAATCAATGAGCCACTCATGAGAATGAGAAGAAGAAGATACATTTAATGCATAGCCAGACCGAGATGCTTGACAACCACATGCAGAAAGTGCCATTCCTGAAGATGAAGTTGAAGTTGAAGATCGCCCCAAATGGATGTTATGCTTCTTCATTGCTGCTTCCAAGGCTTCCATCTTCTTAAAGCATTTTGATTCTAAGTGGCCATCTCGATTACAAAAATTGCAATGTCTATCAGTCTTCTTCCCTTTGTTTTTATTTGTCTTATCATTTTGTTGAAATGATTTTTCATTTTGGGGCTGAAATTGCTTAGGACCCTTGTTTGGTTTAGGACCATTCTTTTTAGGATATGACTTCTTAGGATTCTTTGAATTTGGTTGCTGCTGGGCGGCTAACGCTTTCTTGGAAGAGTTTTTAAGAAGACCAAGGTGTAAGAGTTTTTCTTGTTCTCTTATTAAAGAATCACAAAAAGAGTCAAAGGAAGGGGACTTGTAGTCTGTTCCTTGAGAAATGAAGGCTTCTCTTATAGAATGGAAGGTGGAAACAAACACAGAGTAGGCTAGTCCCAACTTTGTAAGAATGGAATAGATAAGGTTACTATATTCTTTCTTAACTTTAACACCTTCCAAGAGATATCTAAGGGTCTTGAACTTGGACAAGAAATCTTCAATGAAAGAAAAATTATTAGGGTCCAATGTAAGCAACTCATTTTCAAGTTGATGGGCTCTAAGTTCATTTTTAATCCCAAAAACTTTATTGATTTGTTTCATTGCTTCATCAGGAGTATCAAGTTCTGCAATTTGGAATCTAAGATCTGGAGAAATAGACATCCCTATCAATCCACGTGCTTGATCTTGCCTATTTTCCCATTTAACAGCCTTATCTTCATCCTTCGGTTTCTTTTCTTGGCCTGAGGCTATTCTGTAGAGACCTTTACTTCTAAGTAAATCCTCAATGTAGGCCAACCATTGGAAGTAGTTGGTGCTATCAAGGGTAACTTGGTATTGACTTTCCATTTCAACGGAAACTGAAGCTAAAGATGCTAAAACTAAGTGTTCCAATGGATAGATCTCGAAAAATTAGCTTTGAACCAATTGAGCTATACAAAAAATTTGAGAGAGAGAGAGAGAGAGAGAGGTTGATGCTTTGGGTTGCGTGCTTGCTTTGAGAAGGCTCTTTTTCCCTACAAAACAAAAAACACAAAACCCAACACGGAAATGCAAAGAAAACGAACCTTACGGCTCGAAGTTAGCTTTAGCCGAAAAACTAAATATTTTCAAAAATGAACCTTGCGTCTCAAAGTTAGCTTTGGCCGGAAACTAAATATTTTCCTCAATGTTTCTGATTTTCCGAGATCACCCTAAGGCGCAGGGAAAAGAGCATACGCATGAGAAAAATTCTTCCTTTCTATTTCTGATTTGCCCAGATCGCACAGAGTCGCAGGGCAAAGAGCATACGCAGAAATGAAAGGTATAGATCCGGTAATAAAAAAGCTAAATAAACCGAAACCGAAATAAACAGAGAGAAAATAATAGTAAACTGCAAATAAACACTGTATACCTCTAGATCTTAAAAATGACGCAGCTAGGGCTACCAGAAACCTTTTCGCGTGAAACGAAAGGGGTTCCTCACTGGAACAGATGCTCCCAACACAACAGAGCAGTCCTCTCGGCTCGAAAGCAGCTAGAAACAACAAATCTAGGAAACAACAGCCAGATGCAGTTCTATCGGCTTCAGATTTGGATCACCAACGGACGCGGCCCTCAAATAGCTCCGATACCATGTAGGAATTAACAGGGTAAGTTCCTCAGACAAAACACCAAAGGACAGCGCTCACAACCAGATCGCAGATCAATACACCAGTATTTTTGACGTGGTTAAAATCCTCAAAGAGGGAAACAGTCCACGGCCTGAGCCAACGCGGCCACTTCAGGCAATTTATCAATAAAGGAATGAAAATTTACATATGTTTCTCTCATGCACGGATTAACCTACAAATGACCCTCCATGCGCTTTAAATAGAAATCATGGACCAATCGGGTGTCAAGCCACGGATCAAGTGTCGGTAATACCGAGGAGAGAATGAACCGTCAGATCACTACATATCGTGATCGTCGGATTGTAAGTTACAAAATGTAAAACGGTAAAGAAACACACTTTACCTAACTCTATACTAGACCAAGTTGTACTTAATTATTTCCTATGTGTCGGAATATCCTAACAATATAAAGCGATGTATTAATATCAATTATGGGCAAAAACATGGAGCTGGGTTAAATTTTTTGGTGAAATAGGTTATGTTTTGGTGGAGAAAATAATGGCTCAATCGATCCATTCAAGCACCCTTGGGCGCTAAAAAAATAGCTCGATTGAGGGTTAAAAACTAATCCTTAATCTTTGAGAACAATGCCGCTCCCTTCAGCTGATCAAACAAGTCATCAATCCTCAACAAAGGGTACCTATTCTCAATCGTCACCTTGTTCAATTTCCCATAATCGATGAATAACTTGAGGGTACCATCTTTCTTCTTCACAAACAACATTGGTGCACCCCAAGGCAACACACTTGGCCTAATGTAACCCTCGTCAAGCATTTCCTTTAACTGCAACTTCAATTCCACTAACTCTAGAGTGCTCATCCTATACGGTGCCTTTGATGCTAGTGCTACTCATGGTACCAACTCAATAGAAAATTCCACTTCCCTGTGAGGTGATAACTCTAAGATATTTGTTGGGAATACATCCTGAAACTATTGTAAAACTGGGTACCTGTTCAAGAGCTTAGCATCCTCAACATCCTTACCTTTGTCATTAGAACTATGCACTACAAATAAGACACACCCTTTCCTACAATTGTGCTTTGCCTACATACCTGTAACCATTCTAACCCATGTCGCCTTCTTCTTATCATGCAAGAATCTCTACTCTCCATTATCATCAAAGCACTCAATAGCCCTATCATAGCAGTCTACCTTAGTACTATGAAGATACAACCAATCCATACCTAGAGGCATACTGTACGAACCCAATGGAAGGACATTCATATGCATTGATGTAGACATACCATTCAACTCAAATGCACAAAATCTTACCCAATGATGAAATCATTTCTTAGTACCTATAGCCAATTGCACTAACCAAGAATATGCATGTACTTCTTTATTCAAACCACGCTTATCCACCACGTCATGATTGATATAACTATAGTGAGATCTGGGGTCAATCAAAATAGAAACAACTTGATCACAAATATTACCTTCCATCTGAATAATATATGCATGTTGATCAACCTGCTTATTATACAAATATGCATAAATTCGAGGAATACTCTGTCCAACATCCCCAACCGTCTGTACTTCTTGAGCACTATAAATCTGCAGTATGCCACCCTAATGTTGCACACAATCTCTCCTGTGATAATCCTAGCCGCAAGTCCAATACTGTAAAGGCTTCATGTCATCACCCTTGTTCTACTCCTCATATTAAAATCCTTGCCCTTTGTCAGTTGTATTGAACCTCTTATGTGACACTACATTCTCTTTGTTGCTTGTATCCGGTAATCTTCCTCGCTTCTTATCCCACTTTCCCTTTTTATTGTCATTACCATTCCACTCCTATTTGGATTCATACATATATTTCAATCGCTCATAACCACACTTTAAATTTTTTATGGCTTCCTCCAATGGTCTAGGCTCATCAATATCAATCTTTTCCTTGAATGTTACCGATAACCCAATGATGAATCTCTGAATCTTAGGTTTCTCCTCCTTAAGACAAGGCATATACCTGAATAAATCCAAGAACTTGCGAGTATACTCTTCGTTATTCATAGATCTTGTAACAACTTTGGTGAAAATTCAATGTAATAAAAGTAAATGAAGGAAAAATAATAACCACGGATGATGGGACACTTATTCCAAGTTGAATGTTGGTCAAAATCCTAGTGATGGGGATCACTTGTGATTGTTTATGGCTAAGGAAATTGGCAAAGGCAATGGCTAAGGCTTTGGAAAGGCAAAATGGCATTTTTGGCACATGTAATTATGAAAATAATGGAAATTGGGAGAAAAGGGAGATGAAAGGTCACGAGTTGCATGTGAGGAGAAAATTGAAGGGAAATAATTGAAAATGAAGAAAATAGAGGCCTCATTCATAAAAAGGCTTCTAAGGATCAGTTGGTAACCTTTTGTCAGTTTAGTTTTGGAACTCTCTCATTATTCTCTCTCTCTCTCTCATACTCTTGGAGACTTAGATTTTTCTTGGAGCACTCTTGGTGGGTGTGGTATACTTGGATTCTTGGATCAAGAAGGTAAAGGAAGAGCAGGAAAGAACAAGAGGGCATCAGGATCAATAGTTACATCATATTTTCTTGCAGGTACCAAGTTGCTATATTTCCTTCACTAGTTCTAGCATGCATCACATATAAACGTGGATTTTTGGTTGTGATTTGTTATTAGCATGGAGGATGGCCAAGATTGACAGTGGACTCCCTAGCATTTTCATTTCCTGGATAGCCATGGTGATTGTGGGTTTAATTTCATTGTTTTTTTTAAGTTGGTTCTCATGTTTCCTTAGCTTGGGCTGAGTTACTAGTCCTAGAAGCTTTGGTTGGACAAATTCTCTAGAATCCTTAGGTGGGTTGAGTTACTAGTCCTAAAAGCCTTGGTTGGATAAATATTCTAGAAGCCCTTCATAATATATAGGTTGAGTTACTAGTATCGGAAGCTTTGGTTGGACAAATGCTCTGGAAGCCCTGGAAGGCTTGGATGGAGACTGATCTGATGATGGTTTTGTGATGCTTGATAGTGAGGTGGAATCACTATTTGATGGGTTGAGGTGGATGGCCTCTGGAAGCCCTAGATGGTTTTGATTGATATGTTCTATGAGATCCCACATTCATGCTTGGAATATGGCACAAGGGTGAATGGAAGAAGAGAGGTTTTTCTTAGCCATTCTAGGATTGGGTGGAACATGGAAGTCCCATCCCGAGTTTGGATTTTGTATCATTAATGAAAGGTTATTTCTATGAGTATTATGATGGATTATATGTGGTATATATGACTATGATTTCATTGATATTTATGTCCCTATTATGTTGGTTATGTATGTGTTTTATAACAACAACCATGTTTGGCTCTCATCATGTTTTTACTTCCAATTGAATGATCAATGTATCTATGAACTAATGGATGGAATGGAAGTTGATGTGTTGAGGCATCAATGATTCTTAGCAATTGTCAGCTAGGTATGAGGCCCATATGCTCAGAACTCTTATTTACACCTGTAGATTACATATTCGCGATATGTTTGACAAAATGCATGTCATGGCTAGTAGGGGTTGAGTGAAGGTCTTGAACAAGTATTTTCTTTACTACTGTCATTTCCATGTTATTTTACTGATATGAAGATATGGTTCAATTCTTGGCAGTGACCTGGGCTCTGGGCCTGAAAAAGTGGCTCAAATCCTGGAGTCGTTGGAATATCACTGTCAAATTTAGTCTCTGGTCGCTAGCAAGTAAGCCTATGAGAGCAACTTTCAGTTTCTTGACGCTACCATGGCTACAACATGAGAGCCACTGAGGCTTAAGTTGTCTAAACTTTCAGTGGGACCTAAGGGAAAGCTTTCTAGAGTATTGGATTGGATCTTGAGAGTCCTGTAGTTGATATTGAATGTTTTTATTGTGTGTTTCCATCGGTTGCACTTCCTTAATGTGTCTTAGGAGGTCGAGTCATATCATAATGGCCTCTCGTCACATGTTTACCCCGGCTAGCCAGTTGCTTGGGTAGATGCGAGAAGAGGGTGTTACAGAGTGGTATCAGAGCATGGTTCACCCCTCAAACTCGATGGGCTATGTGTTGGTCATGCATGCATGTTACTTTCATGTGTTTCTCTCACACTTGCATTCAATGTGCTTGTTGCATTTGCATGATGTTGTTCATGGTTGAAGTGATCTCGTCATTTGAAACTTGATGTTTTGTTGTGGAATGCATCATCGTGAGTATATGACTAGCTACATGTCGATTTATGTCACTTACATGTATCGTTGTAGTATGATTGGTTACATTATTTTATGTTTGGTTACATTATTATATGCCTGGTTGCATGTATCATTATTGTAGGTTTGATTTCAAGTATCGTGCACCCATGCTTGATCAAACATGTTTAGGCATATGTGTGGATGGTTATGCATCACTTATTCATGTTGATATTTGCCTATGTTCAAGTGTATAGTGACTCAATAATGGTGGTTTTCATGCATGAGGTTGTGGTGTGTGTTGTTATTGAGATCATGCATTGATGACTAGACCCTAGCTAGAATGATGGTTGCATGGTCATGTGTTTATGTGTTAGGTCCCTATAATACTAGTGATTCCCCCATTACTATTATTTTTGTATCCCTTATTGTTATGATTGTGCCCCTATTGTTCCCATATTGTTATTATTGTGCCCCATAAAATCCCTTTATTGTTACTTTTGTGCCTTTATATTATTATTGTTAGGTTGGCTTGGTTATATTGTGACCCCTTAGACTCCTATATATAGAAAAGAGGTTTTGTCACTTGAATCATCCAAGAATTGTTCATTTGTGTAATGTAAAGGAGGTCGCCCCATCGAAGAGGCTGAATTCTAAGATGTTGATGTATCTTTTCTATCCTTTTGTGGGCTGGTCCATAACATTTGGTATCAGAGCTTTGGATTCTAAGGTTTCACTGCTCCAAACAGGTCATCGTGGAATTTTCGCTATAACCTTTTTTTTTCTGCGATTTTTTAAAAGCTAAAAAAACACCCATTTGACACTAAATCTTGCTGAACCTCCGGTCCAAATTTTAGATTTTGTCTCGCTATATTTTCGAAGATAAGATCTAAGGAGGTTAGGGTTTTTTGCAAGCTCCAAAATCTCATCTAAAACAGGTTATCATGGAGTTTTCACTATAACTCTTTTGCTACAAAGTTTCATAAGCTAAAAAAAAAACCCATTTGAGAAGAAATCGATCTGAACCTCGATTCTGAATTTCAGATCCTGTCTCGTTATATTTGCGGAGATAGAATCTGAGGAAGTTAGGGTTTTTTCAGACTCCTGAATTACATTCGAAACAGGTAACCTTGGAAAAATCTTCATAACTTTCGCTCTGAGCATTAGATTGAATTTTCATAAGAAGTTACAGAAAGAGGACGGACTGTAGTTTGTTTGGGTATCACTTTCAGAACCTAAGGTTGAAATAGTGACCCGCGACATGTCGTACAAGTTTTCTCTACTAAACCATTCTATACTCAGGTCATCGTGGGAGATTTGGCATAACTCTTCATTGGAGAATCCAATCTTGATCAGACTTGCGGGGTTAGAAAGATTACTCAAAGGGTAACTGCAAGAAGTAGTTTCAAACTTGGGAGATCCAAAATTACAGAGATACATTAGATTCAATATCGAGCTCCTACAAAGTGAAAAAAGGTGTGTAGTTTTTTTTTTAAATTTTGCATAAGCTTGGTTTGAAAAATTAGTTTGAAGGAATTCAAGGGGTATAATGAAGCATTATTATTGGTAATTGATGCCCCAAAGAAAGAAAATGGAAACACCTAGTAATCAACCTCAAAGCTCTAGCATGACTCATGAAGAAGAGGAAGAAATGCAACATGATATATCAAAATTATGAGACCAAGTGTAACAAATTTCACTCGCACAAAAAGTAACAAAAAATAAGATGGATGGTTTAAAGAAAGACGTAGAAGCTAAGATAAATGGTTTAAATAAAGGTGTGGAAGCTAAGATGGATGGTTTAAAGAAAGGTGTAGAAGCTAAGATGGAGGGTGTGGAAGCTGAGATGGATGATTTAAAGAAAGGCATGGAAGATTTGCAGATAAATATGAAGACAAATTTGACAAAGTTTCTACAAGAAATGCTTACTAATGGCGAAAGGGTAGTAAAGGAAACTCACGATGAGAAAAAAATAAATGTTAATCGTGATTTCATAGACTCTAACATTGGATCGAAGAACCACCATGTTCCAAAGATCGATATGAGGATGTTTGATGGCAAGGATCCCGGAACATGGATACTACAGATGGAGCAATTTTTTTATCTCCATAATGTGAAAAACACACCAAAGGTACGCATTGCAACTTTATATTTGGAACCAAATCAGTTTGTATGGCATCTATGGCTTTGCCCTCGTAAATAAATTGTCACTTAGGCTATTTTTACAAATGAAATGATATGAGGATACAAAAAGAAACACTTTTTTTAGCCAATTGATAAATCTCAAACAAAAGGGTTCAATGATGGATCACATTGAGGACTTCCAAAAATTGAATATAAGGGTAAAATATATTCCAAAGGAGCATAGGATTGATGTGTTCGTAGGGACTTTAAAAGATAACATCCAACATGAGGTTTGCCTTTGGGAACCGGATTCATTGGAGAAGGCATTCATGTTGGCAAGAAAAATGGAAAGAAAAATTATGGCAACAAGGAAGCCTACCACTCACAATCATAAAGATGGAAGTGTTATTGCCCATAGCCATCCACAACCTACAAGGTTGACACCACAACAATTGGAAGAAAAAAGAGCAAAATGGCTTTGTTATAGTTGTGATAGCAAATACACTAAATGTCATAAGTGTGTTGAGAAGAAATTATTTTACATAGATTATGAAGATGAGGAAGAAAAGGAACAAGAAACATCAAAAGAAGAGGATATACACCAGGAACAAACCCTAGAAAAAGAAGAAATGAATCCGGCCATATCTTGTAATGCATTGGCTGAAATTACCACGTCTCAAGCTATCAAGATAGAAGGGCATATCAAGAAGAAAAAGGTAATAGTGTTGATTGATTCGGGAAGTACACATAATTTTATTCATTGTAAGATAGCCAAGGAATTGAATTTCTTCCAATATCCAACACCAGAGTGTCAAGTGATGGTTGTAAGTGGAGGAACCATAAACTGCTCAAGAAAGTGCCATAATATAAGGTTATCCATGGGAGAATATGTATTGAATAGCTGAATTCTTTCCATTCCCATGGGTGGTGTTGATATTGTACTAGGAGTCTAATGGCTACAATCCTTGGGTACAATAGCTTTTAATTTTCAAGAACTTTTCATGAAATTCTCTTTAGAAGGAAAGGAAGTTGAATTAAGGGGTATTGCAGGGAAACCAGGAAAGATAATTAGCTCTAACAGAATGAAAAATCTTCTAAAGAAAGAACAACTAGGCATAATTGCACAATTATGTTCACTAGAAGTTCCCACATCGAAATCATCCATTTCTCCAGATATCCAAAAAGCCTTGGACAATAATTCCAAGGTATTTGAGACTCCCAAAGGCCTTCCACCTATTCGTGATCATGATCATGCTATTAATTTAATTCCAGGAAGTTTTCCTCCAAACATCGGGCCTTATAGATATCCCTATGTCCAAAAGAGTGAAATTGAATGTATGGTTGCAGAAAAGCTAGAGGCTAGTATAATTCAACCTAGTCAAAGTTCTTTCTCTACTCTAGTAGTATTGGTTCACAAGAAGGATGTTGGGCTATGTTATATTCTTTCCACGACTAGCCCACGTAGTTAACCAGGAGTTAGAGGGGGGGAGGTCACAGGGGGTTTGAGGGGCACCCGTAACCCCACTTTATGGGCTCCAAGGCAGCGCCCCAGAAAATTTTGGTTTTGGACCCTATGTTAGGTTGGGCGGACCCACCTATGGTTTTGTGCATGATTTTCGCACATGTTTTTGGACGCAATGGTTTTCAGTCCATGGTTTTGGACGCGATGGTTTTTCGGTCCAAGGTATTGGATGCTTCAGCATGTGTAAATATGTATTGCAACATTGAAAGGAACATAATGAAAAATCAAGCTGGTACTCCCAGTTTTGGGATCCAGGGGAAAATCTCTGTGTATATGTGTTTTAAGTGTTATGCTCTCACATTGTTTATTTTGTATTTTAGAATTTGTATATAGGTAATTACTGTATGGAGTTAAAACCTACAAAGGATGGATCATGGCACATGTGTCCATATTATAGGGAGCTCAACAATCTCATTATTAAAGATAAATTTCCCATTCCTGTCATTGATGAATTATTGGATGAATTGCATGTATCGATTTACTTCACCAAGTTGGATCTTCGTTCAAGATATCATCAAATCATAACGAAGACTGAAGACATTCCAAAAAAAACATTTAGAACTCATGAGGGTCATATGAATTTTTGGTCATGCCTTTTGGCCTTACTAATGCATCTTCTACATTTCAAGGTTTGATGAATTCCATTTTCAAACCCTTCCTTAGAAAAATTTTGTTAGTATTTTTTAATGATATACTAATCTACAACATGTCTTGGAAGGATCATGTCCAACATGTTGACATGGTGCTCAAACTATTGGAGGAGAAACAATTATATGCAAAAATATCCAAATGTTTCTTTGGAGTACAAGAGGTGGAATATCTGGGTCATATTGTATCTCATGAAGGTGTTAAGGTAGACCCTAGCAAAATTAAAACCATTAAGGAATGGAAAATCCCCACATCCATAAAGCATCTATGAGGATTTCTCAAGTTGACAGGGTATTATCGCAAGTTTTTTAAGAATTATGGGATAATAGAAACACCTCTAACAACATTATTGAAGAAAGATGCATTTTCATGGATTCCAGAGGCAACGAAGGCCTTTGAACATCTTAAAGAGGAAATGTGCCAAGCACCAGTCTTAGCTACACCGGACTTCACGAAAACATCTATTGTGGAATGTGATGCCCCGGGAAATGGAATTGGTGTTGTTTTAATGCAAGAAGAAAGGCCCATTGCTTTCGAAAGTCGTCCAATAAAAGGAAAGTATTTACACAAAGATATTTATGAGAAGGAAATGTTGGCAATACCACATGCACTTAAGAAATGGCGACCCTGCCTAATGGGATAACACTTCAAGGTAGAAACAGATCATGATAGTCTTAAGTACCTTTTAGAAAAAATATTATCTTCAGAAGAGTAGCAAAAATGGGTCACAAAGATGTTGGGTTATGAATTTGAAATCATCTACAAGAAAGGGAAGAAAAATGTTGTCGCAGATGCACTCATAAGAAAGGATGAGGATGTGGAAGCATTTCTTTACGCCATTTCTATTATCCATCCAGATTGGATAAATGAAGCAAGGGCTGAATGGAAGAATGACGAGGAAGTGTTGACACTCATTCAAAATATACAACAAGATCCCAGTACATTTGGTACATTTAGCTAGAAAAATGATTCGTTATGGTACAAGGATCGGTTATACCTATGTAAGAATTCCCAACTCAAACAAAAGATTCTTAGGGAATTGCACACCTCTCCCTTAGGAGGGAACTCAGGATTTCTAAAAACCTACCATAGGGTTAAGAAGGATTTTTTTTGGGATGGCCTTAAATCGGATATTCAAAAGTTTGTGGTGGAATGTTTGGTTTTCCAACAAAATAAATTTGAAACAATTAAGACCCCAAGACTATTACAACCTTTATCCATTCCAAGCCAACGTTGGGAGGAGGTTTCAATGGATTTTATCACAGGTTTACCCAAGTTCGAAGGAAAGAGTGTTATCATGGTGGTAATTGACAGACTTACCAAGTATGCACACTTTTGTGCATTATCTCATCCATTTAAAGTAAGTACAGTTTCTACAACATTTATGGAAACAATCAAAAGCTACATGAAAACCAAAAGATTATTGTAAGTGACGGAGATCCCATTTTCACTGGAAATTTTTGGACAAAATTATTTTCTTGTCTTGGTACTTAGTTAGTTCATAGATCACCTTATCATCCTCAATCTGATGGGAAAACTGAGATAGTAAACAAATGTATGGAAGGATATCTTCATTCCTTTGTATATGATAAATAGACACAATGGATCAAATGGTTGCCTCTGGCTGAATGGTGGTATAATACTTCCTTCTATACTGCAACAAAAATGACCCCATTTATGGAACTTTATGTATATCATCCACCATCCATCACATCATATTTAAGAGAAAATTCTAAGGTTCAAGCAGTGGAAGATCACATCGAGCATCAACAACAAGTTCTCAAACTCTTAAAGGATAACTTCACCTTGGCACAGAATAGAATGAAACAATAGGCAGATCAACATCACAATGAAAGAAGTTTCGATGTAGGTGATTGGGTATTCCTACGTCTACAACCATATAAACAAATGGCCCTCAAGCAAGATAAGAAGGATAATTAATTATCACCAAAGTATTATGGTCATGTTGTGTTGTACAACCCCCCATTTCTAAAAACTTTTACACAAAATTTTTAATAAGAAATGGGTCCCTTTTTAAATAAACTTAGTGAGATTTGTGATTTGATAAATAAGCCTGGTATTGACCTCATTATAAGAAAAAACCTTTATCAAAAGGCCCGATGTAATTGATTCATTCTGTAAAGCCTTTTGAATAAAGTATAAAGTGTTCCTTTGAAAAACATCATAAATAATTCTACATTGCGATAAAGCGATCGGAGATCGCGTATCGCAATGATAAAGGGATACACATAAAAATGTCCTCATCAAATCCTCCAATCCAATAAAGGTAATCGCAATTGGTAATCGGAGGTATCATATGACAAAGAACTAAAGCACAAGCTAAACCCCTGATTGCGATTAATAAATAAGGCGCACATTTTAAGAATAAATCATTCGCAAAAATGGTTTGCATGCATAAGTCTTTTAAAATTAATGAATCAAACCAATTCAATGAAAACACACCCTGCCTTATTATAGTTTCACTTTATCGCAATCAGAGATATTTGTTTCAAGTGATGAAGCCTTACCCTTTTGAAACACCTGATTGTGATTTGCGATTTATCGCCAATCACCGATCGAGGGAATCCAAAGGCACCCTTGAGATAATCATTCAATATATGATTGATGCGATGGGTATTTATGGTATTTATTCATTATGATTGGTGGCTTGAACGGTTATTAATTTCACAGTTAAGAGTGAATCCTTCAAGGATTTCACTCGTGGTGGTTCTTAATTGCATCCAACTTATCATATGTCAATTGCCTTAATTCCGTTCATTTTCGTATTGGCTTTCAGCGGTAATATCCCTGTGTTATGGTTTGTAATTGTCTGTGCAGAGTTTCTTTAAACTCATGAATCTAGAAAATATGGGGAAGAAATCTAGGAAGGCCAAGGCACCTCCTATAGTTAAAGAACCAGAGCTGAGCAAGAAGGGACTAATATTAGATACAACATGCCTCGGTCTAGGAAATGCGAGCTAGGAAAGTATCTACAATTTGATAGAAGTAGAAGAGCCTGAAGAACTAGAAGAGGAAGCCACAACCGATTCCACCAGCAAATCAGAAGGAACTTTCAAAGAACTGGCCTGTTCATACCTTCACAGGATAGCAGCGTGGGCCAAAATTTTTCCATACACTAATGTAGTTATATGGGTTGTCGAGAAAATCCCAACTACAGACCAAAAATTTTCCATGTTTGATGGAAGAATATTCGGGTCATTTAAACATGAAGATCTCAGGCAAATGTACCATCTACCTCCGCCCAAGAAGCGCTATAACAAGGCATTTCTGGAAGCATTTGCAAAAGAAAATGACTTGGAATCAGACCTGATCAGACACTGGAGGCATTTCCTGAATAAACATAAGCACGAGTCATCGGGTAAGTATTATGTTGACTCATTAGCCTCTCCTTATTGCTATGCTGGCGCTATGATGTGTAGACTATGGAGACAACATGATTTTGCAAAATTTACTATAGATATGGTCCCGTTAATGGAAGCTGTGATTCAAGGTTATGTTATGGATTGGGAAAATATTCTATTTGATATAATAGCCACTGAAATACTAGAATTCAGAAGGAAAACGTATGCAACTTCTTGGAACATTCCTCCTTTTTACTACAATGCATATATTATTGACATCATTTGTTTTAATTCTGAATACTCTGTACTCAGATGGAATTGGACTTCCCAAGATCCTAATCCTATTCATATCTATCACAAACAGTTGTGGAAGGCCCACTATAAGAATCACTTGTACAAAATTTGTAATGGTTTTGTCCTACCTGTATACTATTCTATCTTCAATAAGCTTGCCCCTAGGATATCTCAAGAAGCAGCAATTGACCTAACAACAGTGGGTAGCTGGTTCGGAGAGGAGAAATTCACTTATGTAATGCTTTTTGGAAGTCTTACCAAACCTCATGTTCCTCCTCTATATGTTCCTGATAAACTTTTATCCCGAGAGTTAGCATATCAGATAACAGTTGAAGGAGAATCAAAAACCCTAAGGGATTCCAAGAAACATATGTGGCTTGCATTCCCCCTTCAGTGTGGTGTTTTTACCTTACATTATTATAAACATGTTGAGAAGATTCAGATGCTAAATCTTGCAACCATCCCAAATAGGAAATATGACCCAAGGAATGTTGCCTATAATGTTACTTCTCAAGCTAAACTCACCATATTTGATCATGAAGAAGATGACTTTGATGATTTGTTTTCTTCAAAATTGAAATATTTTACTAGGTTAAAGGATTAGCTAGTACCAAATATGGAGAAGAGGGACAAGAAAAATTCAATAGGCTCAGAGCCTAGAGATTGCAAACTCTGCCTTTGGATTTATTAGCTACAACCCCAACAGTTCAGCCATAGAGTCAAAGTAAACAGAAAGCTACCAATAATACTCCTATAGTAGAGAAGGTTCCCGAAAAGGAAAAGTTACCAGAGCAGGAGCAGAGACAAGAAACAAGTAGCAGACCCCTTGATTCAAACATTTATGTTGATCCTAAACTAATCAAGGAATGGCAGCAATTTGATTCCATCATTAGTAATACTAAGAACATTCAAGGATTCAGTACACCGGAGGTGACCACTACTCAGAAATTAGTAATCAACATAGTTCTGACTGAAGGAACTAGCAGCCCACCCATAATCCATAAGGAATTAGAAATAATCCCTGAAAACCCCTCCGATGAGATTGTTTTACACATAGAATAGATACCAACATCAGATGTCTTCTACAGCCCTAAGCATAGGGCTGTAATCGAAAGACAAAGGAAAAAGATGAAAATTAATCAATCTCCTCTTTTGACTTCACAAATGGAGATGATGAATGCGGTATCGAGAGAGGAAGTTAATCCTTCTGAAGATCTCACCAAACTTTCTCAGTATGCTAAAGCATACACAACAGCCATAATGGATAAAGCATCAGAGGTCAGTAATTTACTAAAAGAAAAATATCAAGCAATCAGTTTTCTAGAAGCACAAGCACAGGAGAAACAATAGAAGATAGAACAATTGGAACAACAATTAGCAGTTCAGAAGTAGCTAAATGACCAGTTGAATGAGAAATTGCTCAAAGAAAAGCAAAGGATTGATGAGCAAGCAATTCATAAGCAACATGAGTTATCTCAAGCATTGAGTAAGTTGCAGTTATTAAATGAACAGCTGAGTAAATCGAAGGAAGAACAAATCACTCAACTGATAATTTGGATAGAACAATTCAAATAATATCTCCAAGTGGGAGAATTCGGATCTGAAGCTCTATAAATTACCAGGGCATTATCTAGGCAGTTGAGCCTACTATGTCATAATATCTCACTGATTCTTCCTCTGTGTGAAATTTCATCATCCATGGTTGACAAATCAGTAGATGCGAGACTGGACTTGGAAAGAGCAGATGAAAGATTAACAAATTTTCTCTCTTGGCAAGAATCTAAAGAGGGAAAAGCTGCTAATCTACCACAAATCCAAGAATCGCATAAAGAAATTCTATTTACTGAATGGCAATCTCAGCTAATGAAGGCTAAAAGGGCAACATCAAGATGCAGATCGGCAACAAGCAACCTGGTTGAATTAATTAATAACAGTCTTTATTTATCAAATTTAACAACAGATTGTTCTCCGGGAAAAATTCCACCAATAAAAGCATTAGAACAGATGTGGAAATAGGAGCTGGAGCAGAGGGAAAAATTGATCACAGATATTCAAACTTTAACATGCGAAACCTTTTGGTTTTTCCTTGTCAAACCATATAGTCAGCGGATAGCAATGAAATGCCTCACCGATGCGATTGGCCACATGATTCCCAAACTTAATGATGCCACATACACCGCTCAGTTACACTCACGCATGAGTAATCCACCAGAACTTTAGCCGATGCTCGCCATTTGTCAGCTCCAATCACAAGATGATCAACCAATACAGTGAACCATTTTTGACTGACCGCAGCATGCCTATTTTAAGATGATTTTCACTTTTTTGTGATTTGTTTATACCAGCGCATAGCATATTTCTTTCATTGTTTGTCATTTTAAGTAGTATTTATAGACCCTTTCATGTTTTAGAAAGGGTCCTCAAATTTTTGTATTAAGACTTGAATTGGAGGTTGCACTACTATGTTTCCGATATATTTATTTCTATAAAAACTAGACCTGAATTCCAAGTTTTGATAAAGAATGCTTTTATGTGATATGCATTATTGCTTCTTGTGAATGCGATTCATATCGGAGGAGACTCAAATGCATACGGTACTACTATCTGTGTTTTTGCTTCATGCTTTTATATGAATCAGCATTTATTTATTTTGCTAATATATATATATATATATATATATATATATATATATATATATATATATATATATATATATATATATATATATATCTGTGTGTGTGTGTGTGTGTGTGTGTGTGTGTGTGTCAGTAATATATAACGATTAGTGTGATAACATTTTAATTATTACTTTGTTCAACTACTTGAACAAAGTAATTACCATATGAATGAATATTTTTATTTATGAGTAAGTCATCTATATGTTTACTTGTCAATAAGAACCATAAAAAATTGCACTAGGAGAAAGAATTTCTAGGATAGATTAGTTATTTTTATATTGATGCATTTTAGAATAGATAATTTATCATTCCCATTAGATACTATAAATCGATCACTTATCCATTCCACTTATATATTATTGGGAAACTGGTTCCATTATATCCAGTTGGATCCACCACACCTAACAGAAAATGAGCTGATTTAAGGTCCGGACCAGGTGGTTTTCCCCGATGTTGATGCAGCGATATTCAAGGCATCAACATTTTTGGCACTATAAGGAGGGCATGAACTATGAATGGTGAGAAAATCCAAATCTATAATCCATTCTGAGAGTAAATCTCCCTCTACCTCACCTCCGACTTCTCCCTCGCATGCTAAATCTCTAGTTTCTAAGAGAAAAGTTGAGAAAACAAAAGCTACTGCTGAACCCCAAAACATCTCAAATAAATAAACTCTATAATCTCCTGAAGTACAGTCTCTCATTCATAAACTTCAAGGATTCTCAATATCACCACACAAATCTGAGTTATCCCAAGGCAGTGTGACTTCGCAATTCATTCCTTCTCATCCCCTTACTAGACTTCAGAGTGAAAAGCTTGGTATTGAACCTACTAAATTCCCTTTGCCTAAAAGAAAAAGAGCAAGGAAGACAACTGAAGGGTTTGATAGTGAAACTCTCTCATCATCATCATCCATTTCATCTTCTCCATTGCAAAGTCAACCATCCACTCCCCCACTCCAGATTGTCATTCAACAGGGTACTGGAACTTCAACATCTGCTTCTCAACCACCTGGAACTTCAATATCCTCTCCTTCTCAACCCCTTGGAACTTCATCTGTGCTATCATCCATTAGTAGCTCAACAATGGCATAGAACCCATGGAACAATCCTGGTGCAGTCACAATGCCTGCACCTTTGAACCAATTGTCAAGTCATCTCGAGAAATGGTTGCCAAAATTCAACCCAGATGCAGGCATACAGGCAGATGAACACATAAACAACTTTATGTTGTCAGTCAATTTAAAAGGAGTTACTGAAGAAGACATGGTTGTCAGGCTTTTCCCATATACCCTACAAGGATCAGCCATTCTTGGTATTTTTTGTTACCATCAAGATCCATTACTAGTTGGAATATTTTCCAAGAGCAGTTCTTAACTAAATTTGGTGATGACAGGTCCACAACAACATTAATCAATGATCTCTCAAATCTTAAAACAGAATCTAGAGAGCCTATAAAAGAGTTCAATTCATGATTTAATAAACTCTTAAATAAGATTCCTACCGCATCAAAACTTAGTGAAGAGGTTAGAAGTGAATGGTACATATCAGCCTTACCTTCAAACATAGCTATCTTTGTGGATAGAGATGCAAAGCCTACTTTAGCAGAGAATATGAAAGAGGCAATTGTTGTGGAAAAATGTATCATCGCCTTAGAAAAGAAAGCTGCTCTTGAAGAACGAAAATCTAAAAAAGTTACCTTCAAATATGATTCAAAGAAGAAAATGGCTAAAGATCCATATGATATGGAAGGTCTCCAAAATGTTCTAAAAACTATGTAAAATGAAATGATAGAAATTAAGAAACAAGTACCTGAGACCTCAACTAAGAAGACATTTAGAAACTTTAAGAAACCAGAATCAAAACCCCCTAATGCTATATCCAACGCAAAGTTATACCCCAAGAACGATGAAGAAGAAGATACAGTCTTATCATTTGACGAAACTGAAGAAGAGGAAGCTATGAAATGTCATGGGATGTCGGATTTCATTCTGCCCAATTCTGATACTAAAAATTAACAAGAAGCTTTTCCAGTAAGTACCAGGAGTAAAGGAACTCCTGAACTTGTTCAAGCGACTCAAAAGAAAAAGAACATGGGTACTACTACTAAAGAAAGGGTTCCCACAAAGAAGTCTATAGTGATGCCCACTCAAAATTAGCCATCAGCTTCCAATCCACCTTCATCATCTAAAACATTAGTAGTTGCAGACTGTTGTTGGGAAAAGTATCCAATACGGAATGACCCTATCCCACTCTAAGGGTGATAGTACCTCAGCAACAACTAAATGCAAAGCTATTCAAGATTACTTCTTTATGAGATGAGAAAGAGAAGAGATAGAGGATCCACTAACCGTTATCTTGCGCTAATGGTTGATCCAATCTTCCCTCTTTGCTGCTTGCTCCCAGCTCCTTGCTCTTTCACCGGCCCAGCTACACAAAGATCCTGTAAAAGCACAAGAAAAGGAAACTACAAGAAGCATACATCCATAATCGATTCAGGGATTAGCATAAATCAAATATACAAGCATCAATTCACCATTGAAACACATGCATATAGAAGAACCTCAAATACTTTATTAATGGAAGAAGTAAAGTTCTGAGAGGGTTACAACCATAATAGGCCCAATCCAGCAACACCTCCCAGCAGAAAGAAATCTCCTCTTCACCTCCTTCAAAGCAATCACCCAATAGTTCTATACTCAAACCAACAGCACTTCCTTACTTGCACAAAATTCCAGCCTCCTTAGACCTCATGAGAGAGCTCTATATATAGGAGATTTGGAGAAAGGATGAGTCAGCTTGAGGCTGGCATGAAGCTGACTAGTGTCCTCTCCCACTTTAGTTAATCTTCAGTTCTTGAGTCCACTTGGAGATTCTTGCTTCCACTTGGAGATCAAGACCCTCTTACTCATCACAAGGCGAATTCCTTGACCCAAGTGTCAGTTTGGAAGCTTCCTGGGCATTTGACACCTTGCAGAATGACTGTGCCACTTGGCCAATCTCGCCCAGCGCAGGTAGCCTTCATTAGATTTGACATTCAGCGCAGGTATAGAGTGGAGCAGTTGACATTCAGCGCAGATGCTCAGTGGAGCAGCTGACATGATCCAGAAATAGCTTGTTTTTTAGTGTTTTCAGGTGGAGAACTGATTTTTAGTGCTGTGGTTTGCTGACTTTGTTCCTCTAGGGGTAAGAACAACATGTTTAGGGACTTTGGATCCCTCAGATTATTGACATTTCATGCTTTATGCTGTTAGGCACAAAAATGTCTATAACAGTTGCCCCCTAAAGTATGAGGTCGTTTATCGGGTGAAATGCTTTATCAGGAGGATCCGAAGTTCATTCAATCGCTGAGAGGTGCCCTGTAATAAAATACAATACAATACATTATTTTTCATTCTGCTTTCATGATCTAGCTGAGGCGGGCATTCCCATGCTCAGCTTTATAAATTCATTTTGGTACATATAACATACGACCGTCTGATGATAGACTGATAATTCTCTGCTGAAATTATCATCCTTTGAGTAGGATGATCATCTGCTGTAACAACGTACATATCAAATGCCTTTATATTTCCTGAATATATATCGTAGCCCGGATGGATGAAACTAGATCCGGGGTCTTCAAAACTCATTCGATCTTCACTCTAAGTACAAGTCGATCCATGTGAGAATTGCGTTGAAGTCGAACATGGAAAGACATCGCTTGATTACCGGTCAATAATGTAAACCGTTAACAAGCGCGAGAGGAATCACCGATAATGATGATGACCCTCAAGGTACTACAGTACAATTCACGTGGTGTGAATATAGGACTTGGCGTCGAACACCACGCAAAATCTTCTGGTCGAAGGTCATTGATGTATACCTGTCGCCGGAAGTGAGAAACTTGCCATTGAGGCATGCAAGCTTCAAAGTACTGGGGGGTTTGTTCCTAGATCAACTTCTTGGATAATGAGCTGAAGTCGACAAGAAGTGATCCGTCAAAGGAGGGCCTTAATGAATCCCACATCAATGACACGGAACGGAGCTAATGATTTCAGTGGAGGTGAAAACAATCTGTGAAATATGATTCAGGGTGGCGATCATGGGTGGATGAAGGATAATGTATGGCAGTGGATGGGACCCGGTTGACTCTTTCTGAACACATCTCTTGAACATATAACGACATTGATGTGATGAATCGGTAGCATTACCCCAAATGTGGATGGTTTGGCGAGGACCATGGTGATGAGACCGGTGAATGAAACAACCCAACCCCGATGTGATACGGAGGACAAAGTGTCATGTTCAAGAGCGACTTGCTACCATTAAAGCTTTGAGGTTCTCCCAATTTTTCCCCAGTCATTTCTGACCAGTACCTCTTTATTTTTGTCAAGCTTGAGGAGGATAACATATGCTTGTTCTATAACCTGCCCTTTGGGCAAGCCCATCGCTATGTTTTTACGAGCCTAGCGATAGGGAAACCCGTTCTTGTCTAAAGACAAGTTTGTCGCTATTTAATCATTTTAACGAGTCTAACGACAAGGAAAACTCGGTCCTTTTCATTTTTAGAGAGTCTGAAAAGGTACAGAAAGTTAACTCCAAAATTCCTTTTTCGTCATCTAATCCCTTAAGTCCGAAAAAGTATAAAAAAATACAGAAGGGATGAGTTTTCGATAGTTTTAACGAGCCGAACAAAACAAGCGCTCGATCTTTTTGTGCAATAATCCCTCAGGTCCAAAAAGATTAAAATCTAGAGGAGGGATAGCTCTTCTGGTCATTTTTAACGAGCTGGAAGGCCAAAACTTGGCAAACTTTTCATATTTTACGAGTCAGGAGAAAAGAGATCAAAGAAGACTCGTCTTTTGAGGAACGAGTGATAAATAGGGATAGCAGCAGATTCCAGGTACAAGTTGGAATTTTCCAATCACGGCAGTGTCACAAGGATGGCTAGGTGAAATCACTCTTCGCAGCTGTTCCTCAAAATGGGTAAACAATCATATGGAGGTGAACGATTGGCCAAATGAAACGGAGGTGGCGGGTGCAAACACAACCAAGGCTTTTTATGGCTAATAATTTTACGATCACAAATGGTTATTTACTGGTACTGGGTTCATTTTTTAAAGAGCTTGAATGCACCAAAACACTGCTCAAAAGCTTATGTTTATTTTTTAACGAGCATGAACTATGACGCTAAAACTGCTCGGATCTTGCTTTTCTATTTTTTAACGAGCATAAATTCCGCGGTAAAACTGCTCGATTATACCAGTCATAAGATAAGAAATGTCTCTTGTGAGATAGCTATTTTTTATGGAGCTTTATCTCATGAAGCTATGCTCCTAATTTAGCAAATTTTAACCTTTGCCCCACATCCTTTCTTTATGCAAGTTCGGAAAACGGCTAATCCCAAAAACAGATAAATAACCGCTCCTAGCTTGCACTCCAAAAGGTTTGCATGCCCCCAGGTATAAAGTAGAATTTCAAGGCTGCCCCTACTTATCCTTCAAAACATTTGTTTTGATGGGTGAGGCTTGCCTTTTTCAGGTTATCCAAAAAATGGTTTTATTTGCTGCCGCAAATGAAACTCTTTCTTCGGCGATGTCTATCATTAGGTTACTCAAAGATGGTTACAATTTGTTGCAGCAAAGGAATCTCTTTCTTTGGATGCTACCCCTACCTATCCTTCAAAACATTTGTTTTAACGGGTGAGGCTTGCCTTTTTACCCAAAGATGGTTACAATTTGCTGCCGCAAAGGAATCTCTTTCTTTGGTATTGCCTACCTGTTTAGACAAAGGTGAATGACTAGAAATCATCAAACACATAAATTTGACAAAAGAATCTTATTCTAGAACAACCCTCTCTTCCTTTTTTCGGATGTGGTACGGACTAGTCATATTCTTTCGCGGAAATTCTACCTTATACCCAGGGTTTCCTCTGCCCGAAGCAGACCAGGATGCATGCCCCCTGGGTTCCAGTCCCATCTTTCCGAATCACTCGCACTCATCGGGAAGGAGGACCGGGGGTGGAGACATTTCTTGGGTGAATAGACCATTGAGGGTTGGTATTTGACTATTTGCGATGCGTGATCCCGGAAATGAAAGTTGGTCTACGAGCTTGACCATTCTTCCTTCGTGTGGAAAACACATTACTCTAAAGAGTGAGGAGACTATAGCTCCCATGCAATATATATAGTCTCATCCAAGGAGTAGGTTATAATCCAAGGGTCCTTGAATGACCATCACGTTCATTTGAACGGTCTTCCCTTTCAATATAACAGGTACATTGGGGAGGATCCCCAATGGTCGACTGGTTCCTTTATCAAAACCTGAGAGATTTCTCATCTCAGGTAAAAGCGCCGGGGAACCCAGTGCTGTCCAAGCAATAGAGGAAAGGATACTCACAGATGCCCCTTCATCAATGATAGTTCCAGCCATTACCATTCTATAAATTTGGACTATAATTCTGAATGGTATACTGGCTGGTAACCGGGGTCTGCCTAGTTGGTTCCAATCAAAGGACACAACCAGGTTGCTTGGTGGTGGGACCGAATACACGGCCGGATATGACCCTGACGATGTTCCTTCCTGCGATAAAGGAATGGGCGCATTTCCCTGATGCTCATCAGAATCAGTGTTGATGAAAAGAATCTGGATGGTGTCATCCTTATTCTCTTCAGTGAGGGTGTCATTTGAAGATGAATCTTCAGTGACGGTGTCATTTGAGGATGAAACCTCTGAAGGAAGAACCGGGTCAACTGCCGTATCGACCTTTAGACTTTCGTTTGGTCTGGATTCAGTAGGTTCATTTTCAATGACTGACGCTTCAGCTGACCACTTGAGTGGGCCAGCTGTATTTTCAACCAACGAAGGACTCGGCACGAGTTTTTTGTATCCAGGAGGAAGCATTACCGGTGAAACCGGGTGATCTTCCAAAACTCTCTTCGCTTCGTCTAAGAAGGGACAACGGTGGATGGCGTGATCTCCTTCACACAGTCTGCAGGGGGATCTTGCTCCCCCTTTTTGTCTTGAACCTTCACTTTCGTTGGTTGACGGTAAGCAATCAACATGGCTATCAGAGGTTGATGCTCCTGAATTGTGCAAACAAGGTGACCAGTCCCTTAGTATCCGGGGAATACAGGGACAATCTCTATGGAAGTGGTCTCCTCTACATATGACACACGGCGATTTAGGCCCGGTCTGTGCTGTGTGTGGGTTTTTGTCAGATGTCTTTTGCTTGCCCCCAGTCGTCTTAGGCTCCTTCTTCTTCTTCTCCTTCTTCTTCTTCTCCTTCTTCTCCATGGGAGCTTGGCTTTTGCCGGATCTACCTTGTGAAGATGAAGGATTGGAGGAAGAGTTATAAGAAGTAGAAGGCTGGTGGGCAGCTCTAGACTGATCTAACTATTGACTCGTCTGTTCAGGAACCATGGCGGTCTGAACTACATTAGTTGAGAAAAGCCAAATAGGCAGGCCAATTGTCAGTCCTGGAAGTGACAATGTGGCCATGTGGGGCGCACCAACTTCTCCCCAAGAGGAGAATGGAATAGGATTTCCATCATGTGGAGTTCCTTGGTTGGGGCGTTCCATGTTCTCAACTTAAGATCAACACAGGAATAGGAGGTGATTATGTTCCGTTTAAAATAAATTTTATAACGACGCTTAGACACAACTTGCTTTTTCACTTTTTAAGAGTCGAGAAAAAGCTAAAGATGACTCTAGTCTCCTTCGATGTTTTAACGAGCCCGAAGTGACAAATGCTCGGATGGACTTTTTCAGTTATAGAGTTTGAAAAAGGCCTAAAGAAACTGCTCTGGAGTTCTAGGCAGAGGGTGTGCCAAACTTTTCGCAAAACCACAGAATACGTTTTACGATACGGGTGGTCGATCTTCGTGAATGCTGTGTTCACTGCATTGCGATCAATAGGGCGGCCGACACGGTTTCCTATTGGATAAAGGCTTTGTTCCTATAGGGGTCTCCCAATATATACGCGACGGTACGTGGGAGCACAAGTCCGTATTGATACTTATCGCTTCACCGTGGAGGAATCACCCAACCACTCAACGCTAAGATATCACGTTTAACGACACCGGAACACGTCTCTAGCTTAGACCTCTAGATGTTTGCGTTATGTTTCAATGCGTTGTTATGTAAATTCAATTTATTTTAAGGTTGATCTTGTTTAGCAGTTTGCTTTATGGATCACCACGAGATGTATAGTAACACTCCTAAATGCAGTCTAAGATGATAAGCAAGCTTTTCAATCTTTCAACTTTGAAAACCTTAACTACTGAGGGAAAAGAAAGATAACACCTTTTCACACAGATCATAGAGCACACACTAATGCATTTTCCCTAAATCAATATGCAAACTGTCATAATGCACATGCACAATGCAAGTATTTCTTTTCTCTTTCTTAATGTTGGTGAAATGCAAAAAGAAAGTTGTTGTATAATTTTGAATTCAATTTCAAGTGAAAGCAAACAAGCTTGTCCAAAATCAAAAGACACCTTAAGATTTACTTGTTTCGACACTAGAAATATATGAATTCAAACCATATGACGAAAGCAAAAGCTCAATCAGCTATGAACAACAAACAAACTAACTCTTAAGATCAAAACGACACTTTATCACAGGTCTAGATCTAAGAGGCCACAACAAGACTAGTTCACTTTCGTTATGGGAAACTGTAAATGTACAAGAAATACACAAAGAACAAACACAGTTTCTTTATACAACCGAGGCAGAATAGTGACAAGGAAAGTTGGTTTCAGATAGGCCTACTGACTGGCAACAAACAACAAAAACAAGAGTGAAAACAAGGCAAGAAACAACAGGAAACCCCAGTAGCACTAGGCAAGACTGGTCCAGCGCAGGTGGTACACTGCCTGTTTGACCTTCAGCACAGGTAGCCCCTTCGGGAACTGCGCTGAAATGCAGACAGCCTTTGTACAGCCTGCACTGAAGAACGAAACTTTCGTTTCTGGTGGTTTCCGGGTCACAGATTGCTCAAAAATTCACAATTTTTGCTCAAATCAGAAGCTATCAGTCAAGGACACACTAAGGGATGACAAGGAGGATGAAAAGCTATCACTAAGAGCTTATTAGAGTCCTTGTGGATCAGCTCTTCAAACCATAAACTTGCCCAGAAACTGAGCTAGAGTAGCTGCCCTCTACTTTGTATTTGAAAGATTCAAACACAGTTCGATTCGGTACTCCCTTTGTTTATGAAATGAATAGCAAAAACACAAACAACCAACAAGATACGATCCCCAGCGGAGTCGCCAATTTGTTGTTGGGAAAAGTATCCAATACGGAATGACCCTATCCCACTCTAAGGGTGATAGTACCTCAGCAACAACTGAATGCAAAGCTATTCAAGATTACTTCTTTATGAGATGAGAAAGAGAAGAGATAGAGGATCCACTAACCGTTATCTTGCGCTAATGGTTGATCCAATCTTCCCTCTTTGCTGCTTGCTCCCAGCTCCTTGCTCTTTCACCAGCCTAGCTACACAAAGATATTGTAAAAGCACAAGAAAAGGAAACTACAAGAAGCATACATCCATAATCGATTCAGGGATTAGCATAAATCAAATATACAAGCATCAATTTACTATTGAAACACATGCATATAGAAGAACCTCAAATACTTTATTAATGGAAGAAGTAAAGTTCTGAGAGGGTTACAACCATAATAGGCCCAATCCAACAACACCTCCCAGCAGAAAGAAATCTCCTCTTCACCTCCTTCAAAGCAATCACCCAATAGTTCTATACTCAAACCAACAACACTTCCTTACTTGCACAAAATTCCAGCCTCCTTAGACCTCATGAGAGAGCTCTATATATAGGAGATTTGGAGAAAGGATGAGTCAGCTTGAGGCTGGCATGAAGCTGACTAGTGTCCTCTCCCACTTTAGTTAATCTTCAGTTCTTCAGTCCACTTGGAGATTATTGCTTCCACTTGGAGATCAAGACCCTCTTACTCATCACAAGGCGAATTCCTTGACCCAAGTGTCAGTTTGGAAGCTTCCTGGGCATTTGACACCTTGCAGAATGATTGTGCCACTTGGCCAATCTCTCCCAGCGCAGGTAGCCTTCATTAGATTTGAGATTCAGCGCAGGTACAGAGTGGAGCAGTTGACATTCAGTGCAGATGCTCAGTGGAGCAGCTGACATGATCCAGAAATAGCTTGTTTTTGAGTGTTTTCAGGTGGAGAACTGATTTTTAGTGCTGTGGTTTGCTGACTTTGTTCCTCTAGGGGTAAGAACAACATGTTTAGGCACTTTGGATCCCTCAGATTATTGAAATTTCATGCTTTATGCTGTTAGGCACAAAAATGTCTATAACACAGACTCTATGGATTGCAACATCATTGAAGACAAGAAGAAAACGAAAGCAAATATCACTATATTTGAGCTTAGTAAGCTCAAACATCAACAAAAATTGTTGCTCATTGAATTAAATGCAGTGCCTTCTTCTCCTCTTCCGAATGTTGTATTATCCAAAGCTGCTAATGAGACAGGTAAGCCACTAGCTAGTAGAGTAGAAGCTACTGATGTTGTTCTAATCAGAGATAGATCAAATTCCCATACTCCTCCTTTTCTCTTGACCTACGAGATTTATAATAGAAATCTACACAATTGCTTGATAGAATCAGGGGCTTCATCGAATATAATGCTAGCTTCAGTTTGTTCTAAACTGAATATTAAACCCCAAAAGTCTACAGTGCATATTGTCTAGTTGGATAGAACTAAGGTCCAAGTATTGGGAGAAATCAACTCAGTTACCATCAGGTTATCAGCTGATCCAAGAGTAGTTCTAAAAATTGATATATTAATTGCTGATATTCCTGAGTTTTATGGTTTGATTTTAAGCAAAGACTGGTCTGAGAAACTTCATGGTTATATTTCTACCAATTGGTCTCACATTTGGCTTCCCTATAAAGGGAAGCCAAATCAGATCAAGATTGATCGGGAAAAGCATATGACTCATACTGTAACAAAGTTTGAACAAGAAAACCAGCCTATAGCATTCAACAATAATATTCTTGGTAACTACTCATCTGAATCATTCTTTGGTAATTTTAGTGCTCAATCATCACCTTTCTCAGTTAATAGTTTCACATCTCAAATTGAAATTTTTTCCCAAACAAATACATCAAGATGTGTTAAAATTGTTGAGGAAATTGTAAATAAAACTGTAGATAAACCTTTATTTTGGTCATTATATTTTGATGGGTCTAAATCTAATGATGGTGCAAGAGCAAGATGTATTTTAGTTAGTCCTGAAGGAGAAAAGACTATGCTATCATGTAGATTAGAATTTGAGTGCACAAATAATACTGCTGAATATGAAGCCTTGATTCAAGGACTTTACAAAGCAATAGGTCTTAAGGTGCAATATTTGAAAGTGTTCGGTGACTTTGAAATTGTTATAAAGCAAGTCAAAAATACTATACATTGCCTTTCTAGTCACCTTAAACATTATCAATCCTTGGTACAAGACCTTGTATCTCATTTTCTAGCATTTAATATTTCCTCCATTCCTAGATCTCAGAATGCAACAGCAGATTTACGAGCCAAAGTTGTTTCTAAGCTCCTTCCATCTGAAGATTACAGTCCTGATAGATTTTCAGTAGAGTTAATTTTCAGACCATTAGTTCCCGATAATGTCACTAACTAGCGAGTATTCAATCATGACGATGACATTTTAAATTTCTTAACTTCTGATAAGTCCTATGATGATCAAATTATTGATGAAAGTGAGCATGATCTTCAAATGAAGAAAAAACTTGAAGAAAATTCAATACCTAAACCAGTGGTCAAACTTGAAGACCTTTATGACATCAAATATAGGTTTAAACAAGTTACTAATTCAAAGTTTCAAAGTTCTACCTTAAAATTTGAATTAATAAATCTTGGCATAGAGGCCAAGCCACAAAATATCAATCTAGGTTTAGGACTTACTTCAGAAGAAAGATTTGCATTTATCAGATTATTGAATAGATATAAAAATGTCTTCTCTTGGAATTATGATGACTTGAAAACATATGATACTTCTATCATACAACATACAATTCCAATGATATCTGAAGAAAAACCAGTGCAGCAGAAATTAAGGAAAATTCATCTGAACCTTGAAAGTTAGATAAAAGCTGAGTTAAACAAACTCTTGAAGGCTAAGATAATTTTTCCTATTAGACATTCAAAGTGGGTGTCCAACTTGGTGCCTGTGAGAAAGAAGAATGGTGACATTAGAATTTGCATTGATTTCAGAAATCTTAATAAGGCAAGTCAAAAAGATAACTTCCCACTACCAACAATGGAGCAAACTCTGCATTCAGTAGCTGGTTCTGAATTAATGTCTTTCTTAGATGGTTTTTCAAGGTATAACCAAATCTTGGTGCACCCCGATGACAGACTCAAGACTACTTTCAGAACTAAGTGGGGAACTTATGCCTATCAAAAAATGCCTTTTAGTTTAATTAATGCTGGAGCTACCTTCCAAAGAGCAATGGATATAACATTCAAAGGTTTGATTAATAAATCAGTAGTTGTCTATTTGGATGACATTACTATCTTCTCTAAGAAAAGAGAAAATCATTTACATGATTTGAAACAAATCTTTGAACGCTATAAAAGGTATGGGATTTCACTGAATCCTAAGAAGTCATTTTTTGCTCTTGACCAAGGTAAACTCTTGGGGTTCATTGTTTCAAAAGATGGTATTTATATCGATCTAGATAGAATCAAAGAGATTTATGATATTCCATTTCCACATAATAAAAAATCAATGCAATCATTTTTAGGTCAAATAAATTTTGTAAAAAGATTTGTTCCAGATTTTTCACAGATTGTTTTACCATTACAAATCATGATCAAGAAAAACTCAGTGTTTAAATGGGGACATATAGAAAAGGAGGCTTTTGATTCAATCAAGCAAGCAATCATAAATGCTCCTGCATTGAACACTCCCAATTTTTCAAATCATTTTATTTTATATACTCTAGCATCTGATTCTTCTTATGCAACAGTATTGACACAAATCAATGATCAAAACTTGGAAGCACCAATATCATTTTATAGCTACAATCTTCAAGGAGCTTAGCTTAATTACTCTGAAGTTGAAAAGAAAGCCTTTGCTGTATTCAAAGCCATTAAACACTTTAGGCCCTTTCTCTTAAAGACTCACACAAAATTTATATTCCCTTTTTCAGCAGTAAAACAATTACTATTGCAAAGGGAATTAGGAGAACAAAGGGCAAACTAGGTTACAACATTACAAGAATATGATTTGGACATTAGACCAGCAAAGATTGTCAAAGGCCAAGGTTTTTTCAGATTGTTAGCAGGAGCTTCTAATATTCAGGAACATGAAGGTACCAACAATATTGAAGAAATCAAGGAGATAAGTACCATCAATCCTGAATCCCAATATGCAGATTTGATATTTTATTTGAAAAATGGATATGCTCCTTCTAATATTTCCTATAAAAATAAACATGCCATAAGACTGAAAGAAAAAAACTTCATGATTGTTGATGATGTGTTTTTTAGAAGGAATTATGATTCGATTTTGTTAAGATGCTTAGAATTACATGATGGTCCAGCAGGAGGACATTTTGGAGCTGATACAATAGCTCACAAAATTATTTATGCTGGGTATTATTGGCCCACCTTATTGTAGGCTCGTGATGAGACCTCTTATCTCTTATGTCAAATATATTTTAGAATTACACTTTGAAGCCTTACCCTTTTGAAACTCTCGATTGCGATTTGCGAATTATTGCTGATCGCCGATCGGGGAAATCCAAAGACACGCTTGAGATAATCATTCAATACATGATCGATGCAACGGGTATTTATGGTATTTATTCATTACGATTGTCAACTTGAACAATTATTAATTTCACAGTTAAAAGTGAATCCTTCAAGGATTTCACTCGTAGTGGTTCTTAATTACATCCGACTTATTATATGTCAATTGCCTTAATTCCATTCATTTTCGTATTATCTTTCAGCGACAATATCCCTGTGCTACAGTCTGTAATTGTCTGTGCAAAGTTTCTTTGAACTCATGAATCCAGAAAAGATGGGGAAGAAATCTAAGAAGGCCAAGGCACCTCCTGTAGTTAAAGAACCAGAGCCAAGCAAGAAGGGACTAATATCAGATACAACATGCCTCGGTCTAGGAAATGCGAGCTGGGAAAGTATCTACAATTTGATAGAAGTAGAAGAGCCCAAAGAACTGGAAGAGAAAGCCACAATTGATTCCACCAGCAAATCAAAAGGAACTCTCAAAGAACTGGTCTGTTCATACCTTCACAAGATAGCAGCATGGGCCAAAATTTTTCCATACACTGATGTGGTTAGATGGGTCATCGAGAAAATCCCAACTATAGACTGAACATTTTCCATGGTTGATGGAAGAATATTCGGGTCTTTTAAACCTGAAGACCTTAGGAAAATGTACCATCTACCTCTGCCTGAGAAGTGCTATTACAAGGCATTTTTGGAAGCATTTGCGAAAGAAAATTACTTGGAATTGGACCAGATCAGAAACTGGAGGCATTTCCTGAATAAACATAAGCACGAGTCATCGGGTAAGTATTTTTTTGACTCATTAGCCTCTCCTTATTGCTATGTTGGCACTATGATGTGTAGACTATGGGGACAACATGATTCTGCAAAATTTATTATAGATATGGTCCCGTTAATGGAAGCTATGATTCAGGGTTATGTTATGGATTGGGCAAATACTCTATCTGATAGAATAGCCACTGGGATACTAGAATTCATAAGGAAAACATATGCAACTTCCCAGAACATTCCTCCTTTTTACTACAGTGCATATATTCTTGACATCAGTTGTTTTAATTCTGAATACCCCGTATTCGGATGGAAGTGGACTTCCCAAGATCCTAATCCTATTCATATCTATCACAAACAGTTGTGGAAGGCCCACTATAAGAATCACTTGTACAAAATTTGTAATGGTTTTGTCCTACTTGTATACTATTCTATCTTCAATAAGCCTGCCGCTAGGATATCGCAGGAAGTAACAATTCACCTAATAGCAGTTGGTAGCTAGTTCAGAGAGGAGAAATTCACTTATGTAAGTCTTTTTGGTAGTCTTACCAAACCTCATGTTCTTCCCCTATATGTTCCTGATAAACTGTTAGCCCGAGAGTTAGCATATCAGATAACAATTGAAGGAACGTAAAAAACCCTAAGGAATTCGAAGAAACATATGTGGTCTGCATTCCCCCTTCGGTGTGGCGTTTTTACCTTACATGATTATAAACATGCAGAGAAAGAGGCAGAGAAGATTCAGATGCTAAATCTTGCAACCATCCCAAATAGGTAATATGACCCAAGGAAGGTTGCCTATAATGTTACTTCTCAAGCTAAACTCACCATATTTGATCATGAAGAAGATGACTTTGATGATTTATTTTCTTTAGCTGAACTATTTTATCAGGTTAAAGGATTAGCTAGTACCAAATATGGAGAAGAGGGACTAGAAAAATTCAATAGGTTCAGAGCCCAAGTATTGCAAACTCTACCTTTGGATTTATTAGCTACAACCCCAACAGTTCAACCACAGAGTCAAAGTAAACAGAAAGCTGTCGATAATACTCCTGTATTGGAGAAGGTTTCGGAAAATGAAAGGTTTCCAGAGTAGGAGCAGAGATAAGAAACAAGTAGCAGACCCCTTGATTCAAACATTTATGTTGATCCTAAACTAATCAAGGAATGGCAACAATTTAATTCCATCATTAGTAACACTGGGAGCATTCAAGGATTCAGTACACCAGAGGTGACCACTACTCAAAAATCAGTAATCAACACAGTTCTGACTAAAGGAACAAGCATCCCACCCATGATTCATAAGGACTTATAAATAATCCATGAAAATCCCTCTGATGAGATTTTTTTACACATAGAAGAGATACCACCATTAGATGTCTTCTATAGCCCTAAGCATAGGGCTGTAATCAAAAGACAGAGGAAAAAGAGGAAAATTGATCACTCTCCTCTTTTGACTTCACAAATGGAGATAATGAATGTGATATTGAGAGAGGAAGTTAATCCTTCTGAAGATCTCACCAAAATTTCTCAATATGCTGGAGCATACACAGTGGCCACAATAGATAAAGCATCGGAGGTCAGTAATTTACTAAAAGAAAAAGACCAAGCAATTAGTTTGCTAGAAGCATAGGCACAAGAGAAACAACAGAAGATAGAACAGCTGGAACAACAATTAGCAGTTTAGAAGCAACTAAATGACCAGTTGAATGAGCAATTGCTCAAAGAAAACCAAAGGATTGATGAGCAACCAATTCACAAGCAACAGGAGTTATCCCAAGCATTGAGTAAGTTGCAATTATTAAATGAACAACTGAGTAAATCGAAGGAAGAACAAATCACTCAACTGACAGTTCAGATAGAACGATTCAAAGAATATCTCCAAGTGGGAGAATTCAGATCTAAGGCTCTACAAATTACACGAGCATTATCTAGGCAATTGAGCCTACTATGTCATAATATCTCATTGATCATTCCTCTATGTGAAATTTCATCATCCATGGTTGACAAATTAGTAGATGTGAGACTGGACATGGAAAGAGCAGATGAAAGATTAACAAATTTTCTCTCTTGGCAAGAATCTAAAGAGAGAAAAGTTGTTAATCTACCAAAAATCCAGGAATCGCGTAAAGAAATTCTTTTTACTAAATGGCAATCTCAGCTAATGAAGGCTGAAAGAGAAACATCAAGATGTAGATCGGCAACAAGCAACCTGGTTGAATTAATTAATAACAGTCTTTATTTATCAAATTTAATAACAGAGTGTTCTCCAGGAAAAATTCCACCAGTAAAAGCATTAGAACAGATGTGGAAATAGGAGCTGGAGCAGAGGGAAAAATTGATCGCAGGTATTCAAAGTTTAACATGGGAAACCTTTTGGTTTTTCCTTGTCAAACCATATAGTTAGCGGATAGCAATGAAATGCCTCACCGATGCGATTGGCCACATGATTCCCGAACTTAATGATGCCACATACACTACTCAGTTACACTCATGCATGAGTCATCCACTAGAACTTCAGCCGATGCTCACCATTTGTCAGCTCCAATCACAAGATGATCAGCCAATACAGTGAACCATTTTTGACCGACCGCAACATGCCTATTTCAAGATGATTTTCACATTTTTGTGATTTGGTTATACTAGCGCATAGCATATTTCTTTCATAGTTTGTTATTTTAAGTAGTATTTATAGACCCTTTCATGTTTTTAGAAAGGGTCCTCAAATTTTTGTATTAAGACTTGAATTGGAGGTTGCACTATTGTGCTTCTGATATATTTATTTCTATAAAAACTGGACCTGAATTCTGAGTTTTGATAAAGAATGCTTTTATGTGATATGCACTATTCCTTCTTGTGAAAGTATTCCCAAGTTAAAAGGCAGGATTTGAATGTGATTTATATCGGAGGAGACTCAAATGCATACGATACTACTATCCGTGTTTTTGCTTCATGCTTTTATGTGAATTAGCATTTATTTATTTTGCTATTATTGATATATGTATACGTTCTTACAACAATTCTTTAACTTTTCACTATTGAATGTTTAAGAGTTGTTATGTTTCATATATATGTGTCAGTAATATATAACGATTAGTGTGATAACATTTTAATTATTACTTTGTTAAACTACTTGAACAAAGTAATTATCTTTTTTTTTGCTAAAGCAAGAGTCAGACCTTCTACTTCCATAAACAACAAATAAAAATACATAGAATAAAACAATCCTCGATGAGTTATACACCAAGGATGAAAACCTACAGTAACTGATAATAGGTGAGAGGTACAAGCCTCAAACCCTACAAATAGACCTCTAAACACTCAAAAGAAATACATTGTGTAAATCAACAAACTCAAAAATTAGACTAGCACACTAAGTAGAACAAAAGAGCCGTTCAAAAAGAATCTAAAATCACTTAACACACCACCCGTGTAACTGTGGGAGGTAAAGGGATGGTGCTTCCCAAATAGAGCAATTTTATGCCCGCCAAAATGTCTAAACACTGACTCCACCGCGTGAAAATCACATCCCATACGCATCCACTGGACCCACAAAACAGGCGAGAGGATACGCCAAAAAGGTAAGACGAGGCTCAATTGTCGGACCCACCAAACTGCATCCGCAATCTTAACCGTTGATCCTGGCTATTGGATCCAACGGCCAGGTATCAAATCACACTCACCAACCTGTCTGAAGGATAGTGTGCAATCGACAGTGGTATTTAAAACCGTACCTTGCCCACGCGTCACCTGATCTATGGGATCGCTGCCATAACACGAATACCACTTACTGCTTATGAGACATGTGATCACCAGACATCTGGCCCAAGCGTGGTTTTCGGAATTAAGGGTGGGAAGAGGTGAAAATCACTTTCTGTACGCATCCACTGGACCCACAAAATAGGTGAGAGGATACGCCAAAAAGGTATGATGAGGCTCAGCTATCGGACCCACCAAACTACATCCGCATTCTCAACTGTTGATCCTGGATGTTGGATCCAACGGCCAGGGATCATATCGCACTCACCAACCTGTCTGAAGGATAGTGTGTGATCGACAGTGGTATTTAAAACCGTACCTTGCCCATGCGTCACCTAATCAATAGGATCGCTGCCATAACACGAATACCACTTACCGCTTATGAGACTTTTGGATCACCAGACATCTGGCCCAAGCATGGTTTTCGAAATTAAGGGAGGGAAGAGGGGAAAAAACCATTGCTGGCAAACAATTTTCCAAGCTCTTTCTATTCTAAACATTGTACCTATCCCCGAGCCTGAGCTTCTTTGAGAATTGACTCCTTAAAATTTCCTCTGAGACCCTGATATTTCCACTCACATGATTCTGGAAGAGTATGAGACAGACCCCTGCTTGAATATCTGTCAAATGCATTCTAGAAGGAAGAGAAACCGCTTGACAAAAAAAATTAATTTAAGCCTGTTGTCCAGGACCAATAATCAAACATTTCCTCGTCCTCCGTAGCTTTCTCCTTGCAAAGAACCTTTAAACAGTTTGGAGGAATTTCTCACCACTTGTATGCTATCCCACTTTCAGCATTGTTCACCCCTTGGTTGGCAAGAAGGTATGCTAATTTATTGGCCGAACGACAAACATGATTGAAACTCACCATTCGCAGCTCTTGGAGGTGAACCTGGATTCTTTGGTAAACCAGGAGAAGTTTCCAGTGATTAGAAACTTTCTTCGGTCGAGTACCACAATTAATTCTTTTCACGGAGTTAATGGTAATCTCCGAGTCTGCTTCAATAATGACATTAGAGCAATGGTGTTGGATCAGAAACTCCAGGCATTGTTCCAACGCCATTAATTTTGCCATATTATTAGTAGCTTTGCCAAGATGATAATGGAAGATAAAAATGATTTTTCCCTCTTCATCTCTTAAAACTCCTCCAAAACCAGCTGTTCCTGGGTTGCCTTTTGAAGCCCCATCAATGTTGTATTTCAGATATCCTTTCGGTGGAGGTTGCCAGAACTCCATCCCTATATCTGTGTCCGATTACTTTCTGCTTATACCTTGAGGAATAATCCCTTTCATTCCCAATTGTCTGAGAATGTTCAGCTCAAACACCGATGGAGGTTTATTGGGGAGATTTTTAACTGTGGTACTAACAATCTCCCGAAGCTATTTCAGGATAAGATTAAAAAGACCCTGAGGGGTGGACTTTTCACTTTTGAAAATCCTTTTATTCCTTTCCTTCCAAATATTCCAGATTATGAAGCTTGGCGTAAAAGTCCAGGCCAGATTAATGAACTCATTCTCTGAAAAATTAACTGTCTAATTGTTTAAGGTATTAGTGATACTATTACTGTCCCTGTCTGACTGTTGGAAAATGGAAGAGAAGGAATCCCATAACCATGTAGTATAAGGGCAGCTGTTGAGAATGTGCTCCATGTTTTCGTCCTTCTCTTCGCAAAACTGACATCTGGAGGGCCCCAAGACTCCCCTTTTCCATATGTTGTCCCAAGTTAAAAAAAAATTATGGTGAACCAACCACATAAAAATCTTGATTTTCATCCAGCCTTGGTGCTTCCAGAGGTGCTGCCAAGTTTTGTCTGGAGCCCTGTAATCTAGCCCAAGAAGCATGCTTTTGGCTTCCTTAAGATCAAAGTTACCTTTATTGTTATTTCCCCATCTCAATTGATCCTACCCCTCTGTAGCTAAAATCATTCTTTGTTTAAGTATGCTTCCAAGAGATTTTGCCTTAATTTTCATGGGGCTATCATCTCCATAGTTAAGTTTACTCCAGCTTCTCCATTTTCCTAAGGTCTGAGCTTGATCCCAAAAATCCTTGACTTTATTCAACCCTTGATTATCTATTTCCTGTTTGAGACTAACAAAATCCTCTATTAGCAGAATTGGTTCTCGCTTCCACTTATCTTCCCAAAAGAGTGCCAGATCACCAGCTCTGATTTCCCAAAAGCTGTTATTTTGAACAAGGTTTCTATTGTCCCAGGCTCTATTCCAGATGTGAGACCCTTTCACATTGCCAGACATTCTTATTAGATCCTTAGTGTGCCAAGAGCTTGCATATTTTTCTTTCCAGATTCTAGCCTATTGAGCTTGTGGCTCTTGGACCCAGCGCCATGAAAGCTTGGCTCCTAGAGTTTTATTGAGAATCTCCTGATCATCCAAGCCTAGTCCTCCTTGTCCCTTGGGTTTACAGATTTTGTCCCAAGAGACCAAGTCCCATTTCTTCTTAGTATCTTCTTTACCCCAGAAGAAACATTTCTCTAAAACACCTTTGGGAGCTAGGAGGGCCGATAACATGAAAACCGAGATCAATTGTAGAACCGCCTTTGTTAAAACCAACCTGCTTGCCAGATTCATGACCCGGAAAGTCCAATTTTTGACTTTGTCTTGCAATTTATTAATCGTCTATTCCCAGATACTTTTGTGCATTGGTTTGTCTATAAGAGGAATTCCCAGATACTTTGTAGGGAGGGAGTCCCTTTGGAAGCCCAGAATTCTCCAAATGTTTCTCTGAATAGCAATATTAGTGTTAAAGAAAAAAAAATTGACTTGGAAAGATTAACTTCCATACCTGTAGCCAGAGAAAATTCCTTCAGGATTAGATTATAGGCTGAAGCTTCTTTGACTATGGACAGCCCTCGCAACAAGGTATCATCAACAAATTGTTGATGAGTCAGAGCTTGACAATTTTCTGATAATTGCAGACCTTTGATTTTGCCTGTTTCTCTAGCATGCTTAATAGATCTGCCCAATCCCTCCATCATGAGAATGAAGAGAAAGGGAGAGAGCGGATCCCCTTGCCTAAGGCCTCTAGAAGGAACGAAAATCTCTGAGGGGGAACCATTCACCAGAATTGAAAAACTGGAAGAGGTCACCAGAGCCATGACCCATCGTATCCAGTTATGGTCGAACCCAAAAGCCATGAGAACCTTTTTGATGTAGCTCCAATTGACCTTGTCATAGGCTTTTGCTATATCTAATTTCATTATCATCCCCGCCTGTTTTTCGCTGTTAAGCGTGTGGACCACCTCATGGGCTTGAATGATGTTATTCAAGATTTTTCTGCCCTCCACATACCCTGATTGTTCCTTGGAAACTAAAGAAGGAAGGATAGGTTTAAGTCTATTTGCCACTACCTTAGAGATGATCTTGTAAACCACATTGCATAGAGCAATGGGTCTATATTTGTCTGCAGTTTGGGCCGATTCCTATTTGGGGATCAGGGAGATGAAGGAAGTATTGAGGGCTTTCAGGATCGTTTTACTGGATCTGGAGTCCTCCACCACATCTAGAATGTCCTGTTTAACAATGTGCCAACAAGCTTTAAAGAAATCCACATTGAAACCATCCAGCCCTAGTGCTTTGCAGTTCTTCATATCTTTAAGAACCTCACTAACTTCTTCACCAGTAACAGGCCTGTTGAGATTAAAATTATCCTCTCTAGACACTAACTTAGGAATGTGCCTTGTGATTTCTTTGATGGAATGTTCTCTGTCTGGATTATTTTCTTGGGTGATATCTCGGAAATATTGGACAAGCACGGCTTCAATACTATTATGGGTATTCTATATCTTTCCATTCTCATCCTTTATCATTGAGATTCTATTGTGTGCTCTGTTGGCCATCATGGATCTGTGAAAGAATTTTGTATTCCACTCTCCTTCCTTGAGCCATAGCACTCTAGACTTTTGCTTCCAGAATGTTTCCTCTTGTTTGCATAAATTATCCCATTCTTGGTGATGTTTACCAGCCTGATCACTTTTGATTTTGTCAAAGCCATCTTTGATTAGGGCCTGGTTGAGTTCTTGTAATTTGATTTCCAATGCTCTTTTGTTCTCAAAAATATTACCAAACTCCTTTTTGTTCCACTCTTTTAGTTTTAACTTGACATGCTTAAGTCTTTTATGAAGGAGGACCATTTTTGTCCCCTGGAATTGCGAATCCTCTGACCACCACTTTTCAATATTGCTGATGAAATCCGGGTGAGAGAGCCAAATGTTCTCGAATCTGAAGGGCCTATTCCTGGGAGAGAATAAACCCTTGATTTTCATTTGAATCGGCCAGTAGTCGGAGCCGCCAAAGGGAAGGACCGTTGCTGTTGTTTCTGTATCAGTAAGCAATAGCTCCTCTGAAATCATGAACTTGTCCAACTTTGAGGCTACCTGTGCCTTACCTCCTCTTTTGTTATTCCAAGTAAAAATTCCATTATTTAGGGCTACATCCACTAGTTTCATATCTTCAGTGAAAGTCTGAAACGCTAAAGAGTCTCCGTTGAGCACTCTGGTGCCTCCCTTTTCTTCCGAGAGAAATTTTATCATATTAAAGTCTCCTCCCATGATCCAAGGAATCCCAGCCTGTTTATATCTGAGATCAATAAGGGAGTCTAATAATTTAAGTTTTTCATCTATTCTTTGAGGACCATACACATTTGTGACCAGGAAGGTTTTTGGCTCCCCCACTAGTTGCAGGACCACTGATAAATAGTTTCTAGATGCTTCTGCATCTGTTATACTGATTTTCTTTGGATTCCACAGAGTTAGGATACCCTAGCTGTGTTTTCAGCTTTAACCTCTAGGAAATCAAATCTATTAAGCCATTTGCTATGGATTTTTTTTATTTTCTGGATGGAAGATTTAGTTTCTTGGATGAAGATAACATCTGTAATTTCCAATTTCATTCAATGACTGAGCATTCTTTGTTTTCTTTTACTACCTAGACCTCTAATATTCCATGATGTGAGCTTCATAATTAAAGATTAGTAAATCAATAACTAGTTAGGTCTTTCATCTTACCTGAGTCTATCATTAACTTTCCACACTCCATTAAGAGGTCCTTCTGCTTTTTCCTACCTCTTTTTTTTCCTACATTTCTTGTTGCTAACCCTGGAATAGCTTTGATTACCTTAACTCCTCTGTGTTCCTGCTTTTCATTGATTTTTCCATTTTCTAAATCTTTATCCTAAGTTTTCCATAAGAATAGCTGTTGAATCTTATTGCAGTCTTCTTGGGGTAGTGAATCTATCCCTCCCATGGACCCCTGCCTTAAGAACCCTTCCAGATCTAGATGCTCCTTATCTAGAATTTCCTAAAGCTCATGATCTTCTAGATCTATTTCGCTTTAGGTCATTTCCTGATCCATCTCTGGTTCCGTTTCACTCAATATGTTTTATTTCTTATTATCCATCTCTTGTGATGGGTTGCAGTCTGCTATCATTTCCATTTCCATTCCCTTAGGGCAATCTGCCATAGATTGATCTCCATTTGCCATTTCTGCATTTTCCTCCAGTACATGATACTTATTTTCGCTAACCTTTTGCCCCTCATTACGTGGTTGCCTTGATCCTTTTTTTCTGCCTTTTCCTCTGCTTATAACTTTTTGGAAGCTATCTTGATCCTTCATTTCCTTAGTTTTTCCTTTGTTTTCTGCTTGAATAAGAGGGAAATCTCTGAACAAGTGTCCATGTTCATGGCATTTACGACACTTGAAAGGGATATGTTCATAATCTACTGTTTGAACCCATTCCTCATCAAAAAATTCCAGGATGACTTCATCCAAAAGAGCTCCTGATAGATCCATTTCCACACAGATCCTTCCATATGAAGTGTATTTGCCTCTTCTTATGGCTTCCGAAGCTTTGACAAAACGTCCTAGTTTGTTACCTATGGCAGCAAGCGATTCAGTTTACCAATAATCAAGAGGAAGAGAATACAGTCTTACCCAGACCGGTACTGAAGTGAACGTCTCTCGTTCTGGCACAAAGTTCATCTTCCAAGGCTGCATGTATATATATATATATATAGATTGTTTCCCGAAATGGAATACCTTCGGCTACTATATAAAACATCAACACATAGAACTTAATAGCTAGCTTATAGGTAACTTTTAGTTTGAGTGATATTTGTTTATAAGGCGGAAGATGAAGAAACTTTGGAGGCCATTTGGAAAGAACATGTGAATATATGATGATCAACTTATTTCATTTGCATTTTTTCCATAGCCAAGTTGTCATTGAGGGTATAGAAAATGGCTTATATAGTGTGAGGCATTCTATAAATTGCATGAACCTTCATGATGCCTGGTACATAGAATGCCTCTAACAAGGATTTTAGGATATAAACAACTTCATATGGTGTCATGTTGGTAGCTCCATGCTAAGTGTTATTGTACCACATTCAACAAGGGGAAATTTGGTGCTCACTAGTGTGACTTTTGGGAATAAAAGCATCAAAAATAGGTTTCTAAAATTTTTTTCACTAGTTTTGTTTACTATCAATTTGAGGATGATATATAATGCTCATATTTAACTCTATACCTTGAAGTTTGAAGAGTTCCTACCAGATTTTTTTGGTGAATGTGGGGTCCTAATTTGAGACAATGGAAGTGGGAATACCATGTATCTTAAAGATCTAATCCATGAATGTTTGGGAAATTAAGGAAAGAGTGAAAGGATGATCTAGGGCACGAAAATAAGTGGCTTTTGAAAGTTGGTCAACCACCACCACATTGGGTGATTTGTTGCCCACTTTTGGAAGTCATATAATAAATCCATTGACACATATCTCTAACTCTATGTTGGGATTGGCATAGGATGCAATTCCCTTTTTATCCTCAATGTCTCTCCCTTGTTTCTTTGACAAGTGTCACAAGACACTACAAAAATCCTAGATATTTACTTTCACGCTCTCCCAAAATAATGATTAGTTCTTTCATAGGTTTTATGAAATGTAGAGAGCCTTGTTGTTGATTATGAATGTAGCTCCTCTAAGACGTGTTATAGAATTGAATATTTTTTTAGCAATGCACCCTTTATACTGTATTTTTTCTTGCTTCCATGTATAAATTTTAGGTCGAATGGGATCTATTTGAAGCTATTGGATGAGCTTCCTTAAAGTAATATTTTCTAGATATTACTCATGGGATTTCTATAGTCATCTTGGACTTGGCACCGATAAGGCAAAGGGTGACCCATCCTCCTCAAATTGTCTGGATAAATAATTAACCATGACATTCTCTTTATTCTTGTTGTATATGATATCATAATCATAACCCAACATCTTGGTGACCCATTTATGTTTTTCTAGTGAAGATAACAATTGTTCAAAGAAGTATTAAGACTATGATGGTTAGTTTTGAATTGAAAATGTCTTTTTATGAGATATGGCTACCAATTCTCCACTGCATGAAGGATAAATTTCCTTCTCATATGTAAATTATTGGGGTGTCCTTGTTACACCAATACTACTCCTAGACCTTTTCCCAAGGCATCATATTCCAAGACAAAAGTCTTATTAAAGCTAGGCACTACTAATACTGGAGTATTTCATATGGAATCCATTAAAGTAATGAAGGTTTGTGTTGCTTCCTCACTCTAGATAAAGGCATTGTCTTTAGGGAGTGAAGATGAGGGAATTCTAGTTTTTCCATAAATTTTCACAAATTTCATGTAGTAGTTTTCTAGTCATAAGAATCCCCTTAATCTCTAAAGTTTTTTGGGATAGGGCCAATATTGCATAGCCACCACTTTCTTTGGATCAACTCTTACTCCCTCTTGAATTACTATGTGACCCAAATATTCAACCTTAAGAGATTCAAAATCACATTTGGAGTGCTTCATGAATAATTGGTCATCTCTTAAGAGTTGAAAAGAATTATAAACATGCTTTGTGTGATTCCCATGCTTTACTGTAGATCAATATATCATCAAAAAACACTGTGAAGAAGAAGATAAAGATAACAATGTTTTGAAAGTCTTGTTCATCAGGTTAAAAGGTGGATAGAGCCTTACAAAGACCAAACTACATCATTGGAAACTCATAATAGTCTTCAAATGTTTTGAGTTTTGTCTTATGGGTGTTTGTCTCTTTCATCATGATTTGATGGTATCCTAAATGTTGATTAATCATAGTGAAAAAAATTTCTTGATAAAGTTCATTGAAGAGATCATCAATAACTAGGATGAAATTTTTTTCCTTGATTGCTAACTTATTGAGAGCCCTAAAATAAAGACACATGTGCCAAATGTCTTCCTTCTTTAACAATATGAATATTGATGATAAGGAACTATACTAGGATGTATGACCCCTGCCTCCAACAATTCCTAAATGATGTTTTCTATTTCATTCTTTTGTGCAAGAGAGTGTCAGCAAGGATGGATGTTTGGTGGTTGAATTCCTAGAATCAGGTGAATTCCATGGTCATGCTTTCCTTGAGAAAAATATAAAACCTTTGGTGTCTCAAAGAAATAATGATTTTTGTTTAGGACCAACTGTAAATTTGGTTGAATTTATTGTGTTGAATTATCCATAATCTGCATGGCATTAAATTCTACAATAATGCTAGAGTGGCCTTTCTTTAATAACTTTTCCATACAATTATATATGATGATCCACATTAGATAAATATATAAATTTTCATCCATGTTGATGCCTTAATAGTAGAAAACAATTAAGGAATCAACTTATAGGAACAATTTTATTAGTGGGATCCAATGTGTAGAATTAGGGTTTGAGATTTTATGGGGCTAGTTTGAGGCCTTATATGATTTTTTTTTTGGGGTAAAATTTTCTTTCTTAAGTACATATGATATATTAAATTGTAATATACCTTTCCAATGATGCAACAATCACGTCAATTGGATTTCATATGAAAACATTATGCCTCTTAAAAATTGACCTATCATTATTGACCTCCATAATTGGAGAGGATGCCATTATTCCTTGATAATCATGCAAAAGGGGCTAGACACATGGGAATTATGAATAATAATATAGAAGTGTCAAATTTGTAACTCTATTTAATATTTAGAGGAGTCAAAGTTAACCCCTAATCGACTATTGGGCCATGTTATAATTGGGCCACTAGGGGGAAAAGGGGTTCCCTTCTATTAGAGTGCATTTTATTCCATAGTAGAGTAGAGTAGTTGAGAGTTGGTAGAGAGATATATGGAGAATAACAAAGGATTTTTGTATTCTGTTGTAGCCCACGAGCCACACATCTTAGGTAACTCCATAGAGAGTGGCTTATCCCTTGTATTTTCAGCCTTTCCATTCTAGAAAAGTAGAGAAGAGAAACCTAACCTTCTCGATAGGATTTCTACTAAAAGGTTTTCCTAGAGAATATATTAGTGTTCATAATGATTGGTATGTTTTTGCATTTAATTGTTATCTATTTTTTTCATTTTATTTATTACATGCATAAACAACAAAAACTATTAATAATAGATTTGGAATCTAAAGGAATTAACCCTTCATAGCCCATGACGTGTAGAATAGACAGTGACGGGGTGTACTATTAAGTAACTCTATGATGTGAAGGTCACCGGTTTGAAAATTCATGGAAAAAAATACAATCATGTTAAGGGTTGGTGTGGCCCAGGCCGGGTGCAATCCCCAAGTGATTTTGACAGCTTAGATGCCCCTAGGTCGCAATTTTTGAAGCCATAGGTCAAGCCTAATGTAATATCTGATGAACTCAGCCCACTTGACAAAAAAAAGGAATTAAGCCTTCATAGCATATATTTCGGTTTATTTTAGTATATATATTATGATGAATTATCCAATGGAATATCCAATAGTTTACAAATCATATCAGTATCATAGGCAATTTCTTTGGGTATTTTATGGGAAGTTGTAGGGGATTAGATTGATTTAAGCAAAAAAGTCATAAAACCCCAACTATGGCTAATGATCGGTTTATATAACCCTAAAGATATGACAAACAAGAGATTTGCATGGCTGCAAGCAAAGGTCACAAATATAAATCGTAATATGAACCTCCTCATGGTGGCCCTAACCAGTAAGCTTAAGTTGATTGAGAGGATGAAAATACAAGGGATAATCCACTCTCTATGGAGTTACCTAATATGTGTGGCTCGTGGACTACCATAGAACACAAAATCCTTATGTTATGCTCTATCTATCTCTCTATCAACTCTCAACTACTCTGCTCTACTATGGAATAAAATGCACTCTAATAGAATGGAACCCCGTTCCCCCCATTAGAGGTTTATTTTTCTTTCTAGATATATCTGATTTAACCCTCTTTTGTTGTGTAACTAGAGAGTTGCAACTCTCCTTGTAAATCCAACAAAAGCATTGAAAATCTCCCTAGTGTTATAGGGGTGTTGAAGAGGAGAAACACTAGTTTTGGTAGGGTTTCCATAGCGTCCATTTTGATGTCTTTCCCTAGTAGACCCAAGGGGGTGTCACTTAGAGCTATGATAGACCCTAATGGTGATGTTTTAATATGTAATAGATTCTCCCTAATGTATGAGGTCATAAGAGAAGATGATGACCAAAATACATTGGAATAATCTTTGTGATCAAGGCAAATGGAGGGAGCCATGGATGTAGAACATGTAAAGATCTACATAATGCATTGTTAGATACATATAATATACATCCCTAAAGTAGGCATACCCATACTTTATATTGAATGAATAGAGCATGGCCACCCACACAACATATTGTGGACTCATGTCATTAATGATTGTTCATGATACAATATAGATATTTGGCACAGTAGATATCAGTAGGGTTGTATACACCAATGTGCACGCCCATATGATGGCCCTAAAAGCACATAATACTTTATCCAATGTAGCTTAGGTGAGGAATTGTGCTTGAGTGAGGTAGCCCCATTCCTCAAGGAATTTGACTCATCTTGATAGCATGAATCCACTCCATGTGAATGAATGAGTTGATGTCGAGCATGTATAAAGACCCTATGTGTAAGTCTCTAAATAATTTAATCATATATTTACTCTAAACATAATATGAAATCTGCTTCAAATTTTAACCAGAATTCATAATATCATAGTTTATTAATTTGATGTTGAGTACCTACCTGGGTTTTTGTGGTTGAAGATGCTTCATAATTGTTCCCGCTCTCGCTCCCGTTACCAAAATTCCAAAACCTCCTAGCCAAACTAGGTACAACCTAGGTACTCAGTTCCAGAATGCTTCTCAATCCTTACTGTCTGTAACTTTATGTTAAAAAAAATCTCCTTTCTTTTCTTGGTAATTTTCCTCCTCTGAACACTACACTCCAAAGCATAAATATCCCCTTTCATTTTCATTCCCTTCTCCTTTTATTTGTTAGAACCACCATTCATTCATTCTCCATCGCCTTGGTTGTGTGCCCCTTGTCCATTACGTGGCTCCTCATAATGAATTAAAGAGGTAGTCATGCTTTATTTTGACACTCATCACTTTATAAAATTTTAGGTGTTATCAAACTATATTACGTAGTCCCTTTTTTCATTAAGATTTATTTAATGTTTTGTTATATTATACCTCCTTTAATGTTTAACCTTTAGTTAACAGTTACTTCTTTTATAACAATATAGTTCCCTTTTAAAATTTAAATAATTTAATTTAGAACTTTTGGATAATATTCTATGGTTACCTATTATGATGATGACACATACTAAAATACATATTCTAATATATTTTTGCGAGTTAGATATTTATTTAGTATATTCAACAATTACATCTTTTATCCTGCACTTGGAATTTCTTCATAATTTCATATGAATACTACTTCAGTGCAGGCAACACATGCATATGTAGCTATCATATGCATGCTAATAATTCACATTTCGTTTGTACTAGTAGATGGGTCATTATAGTATGATTAGCAAGCATTGAGGGATCTTGTTAACAGATGCAAGGGAGACCACTAATGATGAAAATGGTTCCCAAGGTACCTAACACAATCTAATGAGTAAAAATAATTGAGTTGATGTTGAGAACTCATAAAATTAGTGAATATGGGCCAATGAGGAAACCCGCTATCAACTGCGAGGAATCCTACCATTAAGGACCATAAGCTCCAAGTTACTAGACTCTTAGTAAACCTACATCCCAGATAAGGCGTTGGATTTGATGGTAAGATATTCATTGAAGGAGGGACTTGATGTATCCGCCATCATTCAACATGAAATTGAAACCAATATGAGGCCATTTATGATAGAAAATCAAGAATGGATGCATAACTGATACTAGGATGGCCAACATAAAAGAAAGAATGATATTGAATATGGTTGAATCTAACTAGGACTTACCTTGAACATATAATGGCATGATACAAATGTGAACTTGGAAAATTTGATTGAAGAATACCATATAGAAACAACGACAATATAGGATACACCACCATAGCCTAGAGACTAGAAGGGTAACCAATTGGGTGAGTTATTAACTCAATAAAAGAGTAGCTTGACTCATGATTATGATGTGGATCTAAATCTAGGCAAGGATAAATTGCAACATGATGGCTCAATAAGTGTTATGTTTAAGGGCCACTAACAACTTCCATGATAGAATGAAGAACAACATAATCTTCCCATATTTTCCATTTTTGTATAGATGATCCCCTTCATAGCTTAATGAGCACAAAAGAGAAGACAAGTGAGCTCGATGGTGTATTTTTCCTTTAGTTTTAACAAGGCTAAAAAAGAGTTAAAAAATACTTAGATATGTGTCTTTTTTGTGAATTTTATAGCAAGATCAAAAAAGAGATAAAAGTACATGCCTATATTTCTCATGGTTCAATGTGTGTCAGAATAGAGAATATTTTTCTCACCAATTTTCATCTTGACTAATGAGTAGGAAAGAATGGAAAGAACTTGGAATTTTCAAGTAGTTTAATGAGTGTGAAAAGATAGCAAAATAAGCTTGATATTTTCATTCTTTGACAAGTGTGAAAAGAATACAAAAAAAAAACTAATTCCAAAGAGACGAGTGGTATAACAATATCATATAGTTTTGAGGCTAATGGAATATGCCTAAGAAAAGCAAGAGGTATTGGCATAGTCTGTAGCAGTGGAAATCCACTCATTGTAGTGGTCTATCTAAAAGGGTGAGATGGGTTGCAAGATGGAGACAAGATTGTTGCAAAGGCAAGAGGTCAAGCATGGATGCAAGGTTAGAAAACTTGGTTAAGGTAAGCAACATTATGACAACATATAACAATGCATCAAAGGTTGTAGACATAGGCGACCAAAAAATTGTTGGAGATAGTGTTGTTATTGATGAAAATCAATGTCATTGACTTCAAATGGAATTTCAAAGGAAGCATGTGGGTGAAATCAAATGATGACAAGGTGGCTTTAAGTTTATTGATTTGTTGTTTTAGTTATGATGCTCAAATGAATACATGGATGGAATGGTTGGATATTCCTCTTCTTGGAGACCTTTCCAACATTATATCACACTTGGTCAAACTTTTCTTGGATAAGAAGATATATAAATTTGAAGTTGGCAGTGGTAAAAGGAAAAAATCACCAAATTTATTACTAAAAATACATTTCTTAAATGTTGATCATCTTTGAATTGGATCCATGACTTTAAGGAAAATCAATGATGGATGACATGTGAACTTGTGCACTAATTAACTGAATTAATGTTTGTGCATCTAAAGGTAGATCAAACTATTAAAAATTCCATGAAAGGTGGATGAAGTGTTAAGTTGTGCGAAGTTTAACGAAGGCCAAATTCCAACATCAGACCAATGTACCAATTGTGAAAATTCCAAGTTACAACCCTATTGCAACAACTAATAATATTTCTTCTAATTGTTAATTAATTAACAATTTATCTGCTACGATAAATATCGAAATAAATACATTGTAACCTTCACAAATAAAATTTTGTGGAAAAAAATAAAACACTGGACGCTGAGAAATTCTAGCACACACAGATAAAATTAACATAATTATTTTTGGACAAAAGTCCCCGAAAAAACCCAATGCGGGAAAACTAGTGCAACAATTGAGGGTTTTGTTATTATGCAGCATTGAGAAATTTTGAGTACAACTAGATGTCGAAATCTGGTAATCCTACAAAGAAAAGTACTGAAAAAAAATATAGTGAGGAATTTCCTCACCCCATAGGTGATCCCCGACACAACTTTCCTTTAGAAACTTGACGCTTTGAGCCTCTGCGCAACTTGCTTGATGTCAAGCCTCTGACTGGTCTCTGATGAAGTCATGTTTCCTTCTTCTGGCTGGAAAAATTATTCTCTGACACTCCGGGACTCCCTCCCATCCTATGGAACTAAAGACATATTTCCCTCTCGGCAAATTGAACTTACCTCTAGAAGTTATTGTGTTGCCCCTGCGTCAACTTCTTTGTGGCTCTTATGCCTCTCTACAAATGCACTCACTGGATTTGGAATACTTCCTACAGCCTCATTGTCTTTGCCCCTCACTCACTGGTTTGATCTCTAGCTCTCTCTGGTAATTGACTGTTGTTACTCTGGAAATCAATCTACCAAGAAATCAAACTACTCAAGTGTCTTCTCCATCACCACATCGACCTCCTCTTATAATCCACTGTTGGAGCACCAATGACCAAGATTAAAACTTAATAAATGGCTAGGGACATATATGGATCAATCCGTGTGATTTTCTAGATGATTCTCACCTTATCTCAATTAATACAGATTAATTAACCATATTCCCTAAGTTTAGACTTAGTAAATATTTTAAAAATGGTTAATAATCTAATTAGGTAATTTCTAGGCAGAATTTCAAGAAATGATTTCTGGGTTTTGGAGATCTCATGTATTCTAGTCTCTCCACCAAATTTCGTGGCTAAAAGACATCTGATGCTACAAAAACTAACACTAATGACATGTGGCACGTGACATGTGGACCCCATATTTGGATCACATAGACCTCCTAGTGCAGGTGACTATGACATGGCCCCTCTGACATGGACGCTTAGGTTGTAGATTTGGATTGGATAGATGCAAGTCTGGTGACACGTGGTAGCACGATATTGGTTTACGAATGATGATGTGGAAATAATGACATAACAATATGTGATGACATGACAATATGACATGGTGCCACTTGGCATGTTGAAATGACATTTTTGGTTGGCCAATTGGGCCAAATTTTGGTGACACATGGCACCACTCAGAGAGTTCCACATGGAATTTGTGACATCATGATGAAATCAACATAAGGATGACCATGGACCCCTAGGTTCAGGTCACATGGTGTGGTCCCATGAAGGTTCTTGAAGGTAAATCCCATTCCCAAAATAGGCTCCCACTCATGTATAAATACATGGTTGCATGGATTCAGGTTATATAAACTCGAATGTGAGTGGAATAAGTTGTGAAAGATTTTCCCTCGTGGTCCAACTAAGGTAGTGCAATCTTGGATGCCGTGGGTTTGAAACTATCTCAGTGGTATGGATCTTCATGCATAACCTAACTCTTTGTGGTATATTTTTATGAATTGTATGAATCTCTTTGTAGTGATGTGATTGGTGCAAAAAAAATTATGTGGCTCTTCATGCATGAATTGGCTCTTCATAGCATGACTGTGGTTCTCTATATGACTAGTGTGACTCCCATTGTAGTAGTTTGACTGGAACAAGTTTTTTAATGTGGTTGTTTGTGCATGACCTAGTTGTTTATAACATGATTGTGGTTCTATGCATGACTATGATATGATTGGTGCAAATTTTTTCATGTAGCTAGTTGTGTGTGACATGGTTGTTCGTGGAATGAATGTGGCTCTTCGTGCTTAATTGGGTTGTTTGTAGTATGATTGTATGATTGGCACAAAGTTTTTAGTGTGGTTCACTATGCGCGACCTAACTATTCATAGTATGACAACATGATTATGGCTCTTTGTATAACGGGTGTGACTATGAGTAGTATGATTGGCGCAAATTTTTTAATAGAGCTCTCTGTATGTGACGTGGATATTTGTGGAATTATTGTAGCTCTTCGTATGTGACCTGGATGTTCATGGAATCACTATGGATCTCCATCCGTGACCTATTTATTTGTGGAATGGCTAGTATGGATTTCATAGTAGTGGCTCTTTGTGTATGACTTAGCCCTTCATGGCATGGTTGGTGCAATAAGTTTTTGACGTGGTTCTTTGTGCATGACCTAACTATTGGAAGTGTGACTAGTATGGTTTTCATTGTAGTGGAAATGATTGGTATGAATCTCATTATAGTGGTATGATGCAATTGTTTTTGATATGGTTCTTCGTGCTTGGCCTAGATGTTCATAGTGTAATTTTATTACTTGTATGGATCTCATTGCAATGATTGTGATTGTGATTTTTATAGCTCTCATTGCCATGGTATGATGCAAAAAAAAATGACATGGCTCTCCTAGTATGATGAATTTTTTTTTAACATGGATCTCCATATGTGACCTGGCTCTTCATGGTATGAGTGATATAGCTCTCATTGTAGTGGCTCTCTGTGTGTGACATGGCTCTTTGTGGTATGATTGTTGTATAAAAATTTCAACATGGATTTTCGTAGTATGAATTTGTTACAAATATTTTTTATATGGCTCTTCATATATGACCTCTCTCTGTGTGTGACATGGCTCTTTGTGCTCTCCATATATGACTTGGTTTGTCACAGGCATGTTTGGCACAATGTTTTTTTGAGTATAATTAGTGTCAAAGATATGATATGAATGTCCTTTGTGAAGTTTGAACAAGTAACATGATAGAAGTTGGAAATGTGCTCTATTGTTCCACAGTAAGTCGAGGGTATGACCTTAGTTGGGTAGGCTGAAATTTTATTTTTCCCATAAAAGTGCAATTTTTCAAACCAGTAATAAAACGATAGTGTGCATTCGTAGAATGCATGTTGAAAGGGTGAATTTTGTAGGAAGCGCTCTGGAAAGATGAATCATGTAGAACAATTAATTTTTATAATGTTTTTGTGGATTATTTAGAGGGCCAAACTAAATTTTGAAAAGGGATTTTGGTTGAAATTCTTTTGAAATTTGAAATAGGGGAGTTGTAAACATATTTTTGAGAACAAGGGGTCATGGTTATTGTCAATATGAACTTATGAACAAATTTTTGAGATGAAGAAGTTGTTGAATATTGATGATTAAAGAACATGTTGATTTGGTTGTATTTTGAGCTTATGGACCTAGTTTTAAATATTGTGAAAAGTGGTCCACAACAGTTTGAACAAATAGGTGGGTACCTCCATCAAGGTTGGTGCCTCAATCAAGTTGGATCTTACTGCAAGTCGGTGCTTGCATATTTTTGAGGTTGATTCCTCAATCAAGTTGGAGCCTACCACAAGTTGGTTCTTGCACATTTTTTAGGATGGTTCCTCAATAAATTTGTAACCTACAAGAATATGGAGCTTGCACATATTTGTGGGTTAGTGCCTCTAGCATGTTGGTGCCTGAAAATTTATTTTTGGAGTTGGTGCCTCCAACAGGTTGGTACCTACAAATATATGTAATCATTAACTGAAGAAGATAGAAATATTTGTGGTTTTCCTACACGTTTTTCCACATACATCTGATGTTTTCTTGTGTTAATGTGATGTGTTATTTCATGATGCAAGATTATGTTTACGATTTTGATTGATTACAGAATTGTTTAAGTTGATGAAAATTGGTCATTAAACTGATTCACACGACCCCCTCTTGGTGTAATAATTATTCTAATAATTGGTATCAGAGTAGATTTCTTCAAGAACAGTTAATCATTGGAAAGTTGATCAGGGAAGATAGCCCTTATTAGACCTTCAGGAAAATCTCCTCAGTTTGATGGAACAAACTATGTTTTTTTGAAGATAAGAATGGAAACCTATATCATGCCCTTGGGTACGGATGTCACGAGTGGTTGTTGAGAATGAATACCAAGTACCTACTACTCACACTAATATAATTGGTAAACCTCTTTATACATCCAATACAATAGCCAAACATGTCATCTTAAGTAGTTTATTAGATACCGAGTTTATCAAAGTAATGAATTGCAAGTCAACTAAAGAACTATGGAACAAGCTCAAAAATTATTGTGAAGGGGATAAAAAGTGAAGGAGACCAAGCTACAAACTTACAGAGGTTAGATTGAAATTCTGAAAATGGAAAAAGATGAAAATATTGCTTCATATTTCCTTCAATTAGATAATATTGTCAACTCTATCATTGGTCTCGATGAATAAGTCATGGAAGTTGACATTTTTCGAAAAATATTGAGATCACTTCCTTCGAGGTTTAGTTCTAAAGTACCATCCCTTGAAGAGATATTTAATATGAAAAAGTTAAACATATATTTCCTTGATGTAACCCTTACTACATATGAACTAAGGACGGAAAATGACAAGACATGAACTAGAGATGTCTTCAAAGCCACTAGTGAAGGAAGCAAGCATGGAACTAAAGAAGACTCCATTCATGAATCAGATGAAGGAGAAGCCTAAAGCTAAAGAAGGGAGATGGAAAGTTCAAAATGTAAGTTTCCATTTAAATTTTTTGAATGTGGAAGAATATGCCATTATGCTTCTAAATGTATATATGAAAAAATGAATGATAATGATGATGAAGTGGAATTCAAATCTAATGATCATAAGCAAAGATGAAATTCCAAAAATAAATTATTGTACTCAAAGGAAGAGAGTGATTACGAAAACAATGGAAGAATAACTAATGAGGAAAGAGGAGAAATATTGTTCATAGATGAAGAAGAAAAGATTGAAGCAAAGATAGACCTTGAAGGAGTCATGAATGCATTGAAGGAACTAAAGTCTCTTAGAAAGATGGTGAATTAAAAAGAAAAGAAACTGCAAGATAGGGATCGAGATGCAGAATATATCATCTCTTTCAAAATTGAACCAGAATAAGCTAAAAGGATAAAGGAGTTTCTTTAAGACAACTAAACAAAAAGGAATATGTATGTGAAAAAATGGAAGAAGAATTTTTTCTTTTTAGAGGAGAATTTTTTCTTTGTATCTCAGAAAGATACAACTAGCCCAATTATGGAAAGAAACCAAGATAAAAGTGTAAGGACCACCATGACATAAAATCTTCTTTAGGGATTTATAAGTAGCAGTGCAATAGTAATCAAAGATCATCAAAGAGATGAATCTCTTCCAAAGAACAACTTCAGAAGAAATGATTCATCAAGACAACTTCATGCAGCCAGGTATCAAAAGATGTTTTTTGGTCATTGTTACTCATGCACTAAATTTGGACATAAAGAAAGGGATTGCAGAACCTATGCCATAAATGACCATGAAAGATATAGAAGATATTATCAGACATCCAGGAATAAATTTGTGGGAAATCAAAATAGAAATTATGGCAGTAAGTCATTCTTGCCAATATTCAAGCCCAATATAGAATGTTACAAGTGCCACAATAAAGGACATATAACACGTGATTGTAGGATCGATTTGAGATGGTTTGAGGCAGAAGAAATCTCCACTAAATCAAGAATGAACACCAAGGCATAGGGAACAAAACATGAAGAACCAAGGTTGGATCTGACCACTCAGATTTAATCCATTGGTGATAGCTTCTTCAAGAATATAGATGTTTTAAATGAAACTTGAAGAAGCCCGAATATGTAGGATAGATGCATTTGAAGGGAGAATGGAGACTAGAATGAGTAGTCCAGGGAATTCAAGTAGTTCAAGGATGGATATTGGGACACATATAGTGGATCATACATTTGTGTAGATGATTTTTTTAAGTGATATATTAGATGTAAAATACATGGATGATATGCTAAAGATAAATTACAGGTGAGTATGAGTACAAGATGTCAACAAGTATATACAAAAGGAGAATTCATTCACAAGAAGGAACATCTTGCTAATCTTAGATAAAGAGTATTGGGATTCTCTCTAACCTCTAATAGGAGGATTATGTTCATAGAAAGATTAATTCACAGGGAAAAAGGTCTACAGGAAGATTCAGGAACAGTTATGTAGCATTGATAAGTAGCCATCTAATAAGAAACCATATTTAGTAGGCCCCTTTAACATTGATTTCAAAGGGGGAGAGAAAGAATAAATTTAAGGAGAAATATGGCAGACATTGAAAGGGACAACAAACTTTAGACTAACAACTTCACACAGGGAGTAACCAACAACTTGATAAGGGGACTAACCAACAACATGATATGGGGAGTTCCGTCAATTACCTTCAATGACCATCAATGTCTAGTGGTGTTGCCATCAATGAAAAAGGGCGATATTGTTAGACATAATGTTTTCATTAATGACAACAGGTGTCATTGATGTCAAAGAGAAAGTCAAAGGAAGCAAATTTGATGACATGAAACGATGGCAAAGTGGCTCAAATTTTATTGATTTTTTGTTGTAGTTATGATGCTTAAATGAATCTATAGATGGCATGGTTAGATATTCCTCTTCGATACCTTCCAATTATATATCACACTTGGTTAAACTCTTCCCGGATAAGAAACCATGTTAGTTTGCGTTTGATGGTGGCAAAAGGGAAAAACACCAATTTATTATTAAAAACACCAAATTTTTTAAATGCCAAGCATCTTCGAATCAAATCCATGAATTTGAGGGAAATAAACAAAAGATGCCATGTGAACTTGTGATTTGGTTAACCAAATTAACATTTGTGCATCTTAGGGAAGATTGGATCGTAAAAAATTCAATGAATGGTTGATGAAGTGTTAACTTGTGAAAATTTTAGCGAAGGCCACATTCCCATGTTGGACTAATGCACTAGTGGTATGTGGTAGGCTTCAAGTGGACCCATATTTGGAGGAGATGTGGATCCTTTGGGGCAGGTGAATATGACGTGGACACTTAGGTGGAAAATCTAGATTGGATAGATGGCAGTCTAGTGACACGTTGTAGCACAGTATTGGTTTATGGATGGTGACATGGAAATAACGGCATAGTAGTACGTGATGATGTGGAAACATGAAATGGTTCCATGTGGAATGATGAAATAGTGTTTTTGGTTGGCCAATTAGGCTGGCTTTTGGTGACATGTGGCACCACTCATAGAACTTCACATGGTGGTTGTGACATTATGATGACTTCAGCATAAGGATTACCATGGACCCCTAGATACGGTTCACATGGTGTGGTCCCATGAAGGTTCTTGAAGATCAACCACATACCCAAAATAAGCCTTCTCTTGTGTATAAATATATGGTCGCATGGCTTGAGGTATATGAACTTGGATGAGAGTGGAGTAACATATGCAGGATCTTCCTTTGTGGTTCAACTAAGGAAATGTAATCGTGGATGTTGCGAGTTTGAAATTGTCTCTATGGTATGGATTTCCATATGGATCTTCATGGTATATCTATATGACTGGTATGGCCCTTGTTGTAGTGATATTATTGGTGATTTTTTTTTTGATGTGGCTCTTTGTGCGTGACTTGGTTGTTCGTAGCATGATTGTGGTTCTTCATATGACTTGTATGGCTCCCATTATAGTACGTTGATTGGCACAAAGATTTTTGATGTGCCTTTCCATGTGTGACCTGGTTATTCATAGTGTGATTCTGGTTCTCCATATGACTATGATATGATTGGGGAATATTTTTTTATGTAGCTCTCTGTGTTTGACCTGGATGCTTGCAGAATGAATACGGCTCTTCGTGCATGATCGAGCTATTCATAGTATGACTATATGATTAGCACAAAGTTTTTGACGTGGTTGTCTTTGCATGACCTAATTTTTTGTAGTATAACAACATGATTGTGCCTCTCCATATGACTAGTGTGGATATCAATAGTATGATTGGCACAATTTTTTTAACATAGCCCCACAATGGGTTGGATGTGTTTGTTGATTTTCCTACAATTTTTTCTTGAAGAATGATGGTTTCAAGCCATTTTTCCTTTGCTCCATCTTGCTTCTATTCTTGTCATCCCAAGCCCTTAGGAAGGTTTATTTATTTCTTCTTTGTTCATAGAGTAATATACCTTCCTCATGGTCTCATCCAAGATCCTTGATTCATCAAATTCAATATTGTTACATAGAATGGTGGTAACCCACTCTTATATTTTTGTAACTTCAACTTTTCATCACTGATAAAATATACATACCTTAATAATTCAATGAATTTTCGGTCATATTTCCCAACTTAAGCTCAAAAAAATCCTACATTTTCCTTTTGTAATAATGTTTCAATTGTTGAAAGTAGCAACAAGAAATGATAAAAATAGAATCTAGAATATTCCAATTTTAATTTGTCCTTGAATTAAAATTGTGAATTAAATTCAAATTTAGTCTCACCAGTTGCTTGAAAATAATTAATTAATTCATTATGAATTAATTAGTTGGAGAAATTCAAGTTAGAAGTCTTTCTGAAGTCATGCAACAATTATCCCTTCAATTAAGGAGATTATCCCTTAATTAAGGAGATAAGATTGAGTTGTATTTGGGTTGTAATTAGTTAGCTCAGTTTACTGAGTTAAGTCCAGTTAAATTAGTTCCAAACCGTTTGAGTAACTAATTGTGAGTTTAGTCAGCTAATGCATGCATGCATCCAACTAGTGTACTCCAGATATCTAAAGATTCTCTCATCATTAACTCATGCATGTCTATTCTGAGAAAGAACCAGTTGAGCTAATTGTCAAGGACATTGTACTATGAGTTGAATGAGTTTTCCTATAATGGAAACTCATCCATGCAGAATGAATAAGGTTCCTTGAGGATTGTGCAGTTTTACAGGGTGTGAGATCAGTGTGAGTGATCAATGTTACACTTGGTAACAGGAGGATCACCCAGGAGAAACTGCGCAAGGAAATAGGAGGCTTTGAGGGCAGAGGAGAAGGTTTCTGAGAAGCCTTGTTTACCTGTGAGCATCCAGGAGGATTATACTGAGAGTTGGCTAGCTGTGGGAGCTAAGGCTTGTGTAATTCTAAGATATTTCCACCTTGTATGATAATACAGATAGTGGGGTTTTTAGTTGAGGCTTTCCCATGAGTATTTTCTGTGTTTCATGTGCATTGATTCTTCTTCTTATGGTTATATGTGTTCCACTTGATCTCGATCAAATATTTTAAGCTTCGGCTAATTGATTGAAGAAGTAGATTAAAGTATTTTTCTTTAGTTATATTGCATTATCATGTTAATCTATAGTCAGAATTTCTACATCAATAGGAATTTCCTTTGGAAGTAATTTTTAAATTTCATCCATGAGATTTTTCTTTTATCCAAATGTTTTACTTATTTGAGCTGCTCCCACCATAGATTTTCCTCCCCATTCAAGTGATCCATGGTAAATTTTTCCTCTAAATTAGATGAGTTTCCATGTAGTTTAAAGTACTTTTTCATTTATAATATCCATGCTTAAACCTCATCTCCTTTCTTATGTTCACCACTAAATGTGGGAGGCTTAATATTCTTGAATTGTCTTTGCAAACTATACAATTCAAATCTTCCTCTAGGTTTCACCACTAGCAATATGCTTGGATTACTTCTTGATTCTGAGAAAAAATAAGCTCTCTTAGTTGAATTTATTATGCATGATTATGTTGCCCAGTAACACTCCTAGAGTTCCTTGAATCTCCAACATGTTTCCCCTAACTCATGAGTCATGTTTTTCTACCTACCTAAAATCAAATCTCCGGTCCATTCGCATCTGTAATTTATTCACGATTTGTAGAATCTAAGTATTAATTTGTTTTTGTTCCCTTTTCAGTATCTCATTATCAGTTTTGTAGTTGAGAACCTCTATTTTGAGGCTCCTCACGATTTCCTCCATATCTTTGTCCTATAGCATACCCATTCCATGCAAATTTGAATTTGTTCCAACATTACCCATGCTAATATTCATGGATTTGACCTCCTCTTCCTAGTTTTATGACCCTTGTGCATCCCCCATACACTTGGTCCTCATGTTGGTCTTGCCTTATAGGCCACCTATATCCTTCTTTCAAAAATTTCACAAAATTTCCACCTCAATCCAAAATTTGAGCTTGATAGGCACATGCTCCTTCTTAATATATTTCTATTAACTATCTAACTGCCCAAATTTCATTCCCAATTTATGGCCTCTGAAAGATTTGGCCTATTTACCCCAATCTCCCTTATTCTGTCACAACTCACTATTTTCAATTTTTTGAACAATTATGATGATTCAAATGTTCAAATATAGCTTTATGGTTGGGTTCTATGGTCCCATATATTTCCATTGACTACTTCCCTACCCCAGTTTGAGCTATGGTTGCAAAGCTACACCTTGTTTAAGTGATTGTATACATTATTTTCCTTCATATTGTTTCAGTCATAACTCCTCCAATTTAACTTCATTTTGCAATTGCAGTGTGTCGTTGTAAAGTGCTCTTTTAGCTCTTTTATTTAACATAAAAATAACCCTTGTACCACTTCTACAATTAGTTGTCATCATTTTTCACTACCTGAAAATGTCATGTAGGGCCTCAAAAATGTGTTGGAAGCAAATGACTCGAAAATTAACGAAAATTTGAAAAAAAAATGGTGAAAATTTTGATTGTTTTACTCCCCTATACCAATCATGTCTTCTTGTAATTTTGTTATGTAACTATCTTCAGACATACATAGATCTCCTATGTGCTTGTACTTCATTGGAAGGTAACTATTGGTACAAATTTGGGTTTCTATTTTCCACTGGACACGAATCGGCCTGCATAGATTCCCTCAAACACTTGGCATGGATGCAATCTTTCTTCTTTACATGTCAGTCCCCATTTTTTAATTATAGGGCTAGATTGTTCTTTGTTGTAGATAATTGCATTTACAAACTTTTTCATCATTTACTTACTGAATTCACCCCATAACATCATAACATCATTAGGAATTAGGTATAAATAACATCAATAGTGCAACAGAATAGTTAAAAACATACACAATAGAAACACCGGGATTTAGGTTAGAGACCAGGGAAAACCCCAAATGGGAGAAAACCCAACCAGATTCTTCTTATATTAGATATTCATCAATTGTTCAACTGGAATACAAAATGAGATACATCCTACAATATATAATACAATAAGCCTCCTAAGCCAAACCTGTCGCAAGAGCACTATATATGAACTATTGTCATGATCTAATGCTTCCTTGCTGTCCTCAAAAGACCTGTGATGAAATCCATGGAAATGACCTCCCATTTCCATTTCAGAATCACTATAGGATGTAGTACACCACCTAGATGCTTGCATTCATCCTTTACCTACTAGAAATCTAAACATATAGCCATGAACTTTACCACTTCCTTCTTCAGATTTAGCTAATAGTAGAACTTCTTCACTGTCGTCAATGTCTTTTGTTATCCTAGACCTAAGTATGGCTTGGTGTGAACTCCCTCAAGATAAGCTTCATGAGTTCACTGCAATTTGACACATAGATCTTGTCTCTAAATCTCACCAACCCATCTGTCGTGAGATGATAGTTTGCATCCTGATAATCTATACATGTACTGGTACCTGTACCGGTATATGTGTCTGCACATGTACCTATACCTGTTCCTGTTCTCTGTTTTAACCTGTGCATGATCTCCATGTACTTTTCATCTCATTGTCCTACCTGCAACATCCTATCTTGTAACTTTGTCCCATAAGAGCTTATAACTGCTATATGATTTACTTGTACCTTCCTGCTAAGAGCATGTGCAACACAATTCTCCTTCCCTTTGATGTATCTGATCTTGAAGTCACACTCAATAAGGGTAGCCAACCATCTAGCTTACCTGGCATTTAGATTTGGTTGGTCAAACAAATACCTCAAACTACTGTGATCGCTCATCAATGTAAATCTTTTGACCAGAATATAGTGTCTCAACATCTTACATGGATGTATAATTACTATTAGATCAAGATCATGTGTTCGATAGTTTTTCTCATGCTCATTCAATTTCTATGACTCATAGCACACTACCTGTCCTTCTTGCATGAGAAATCCACCAAGTCCTATCTTGCAAGCATTTGTACACACTACAAACTCCTTGTTCAGATCCACAATCTTTAGCACTGGCGCATGTGTCAAAACTACTTAAGCTGCTCAAAACTAGCCTGACACTCCTCTACCCATTCAAACTTCTTACCTTTCCTTTACAATGAAGTGATAGGATATGCAATGCATGAGAAGTTCCTGATGAATATCTTTTAGTAACCTACCAATCCCATGAATGATCTCACCTCATCCACATTCTTAGCAGCTTCCCACTCCATGATGGCCCTTATCTTCTTTACGAACAAGACTAGTGTGCCCCAAGGTGATACACTAGATCTAATGTATCCTTTATCAAGCATCTCCTTTAACTGCAACTTCAACTCTACCAACTCAGGTGTGCTCATCCTATAAGGTGCTTTTCATGCTGGAGCTACCCCTAGCATGAACTCAATACAAAAATTTACCTCCCTATGAGGTGGAAACCCTGTAATGCCCTCTAGGAATACATACTGAAACTGCTGTAAAACTAGGTACCTACTTAACACATCTACATCCTCAACCTCCTTAAATTTTTCACTAGAGATGTACACTACAAACATCACATGACCTTTTCTGCAACTACGCTTAGCTTGAATAGCGATAACCATCCTCACTGATGCAGTCTCCTTTTGTCCCTGCAAAGTCCTCTATTCCCCACCATCATCTACACACTCAATGGACTTGTCAAATCAATCCACTCTGGTTATGTGAAGGTATATCCAATGCATACCCAAAAGCATACTATGCAATACATTCAAATGTGATGTTGTAGGCATACCATTTAACTCAAATGTGCAAACTCTTACCCAATTGTGAACTCACTTATTTGTACTTGTAGCCAACTATAACAACCAAGATCTTTCAGGCACTTCTTTTCTCAAACCACACTTATCCACCGGTTCAGGATAATATAGTTAGACCCAAGATCAATTAAAATAGAAACAACTTGATCACAAAGCTTACCATCCATCTCAATGATCGATGCTTGATGATCCTCCTATCTACTATCCACAATGACATAGATCTGAGGAATGCTATGACCAACATCACCAACTGTATGCGCCTCTTGAGCACTATAGATCTGGGGTCTACCACCACTCTGATACTGCGGACAATCCCTCTTACGATGATGCTTACCACATATCCAACACTACAATGATTCCCTACCATCGCATCTAGCCTGCTTCTCTCCATGTCCCTTATTAGTTGTATTGAACCTCTTGTAAGGAACTACATTTTCTTTCTCACTTGCATCTTGCAGCCTTCCTCTATTTGGTGGTTATTTTCCTTTATCTTTGTCATTTCTTTTCAAGTCATGTTTAGGCTCAAATTTTCACTTCGGCTGCTCATAAAATGTTTCAAATTTCGGATGGCCTTCTCCGATGATCTAGGCTCATCAAACTCAATCCTATCTTTGTATGCTACTATAATTCCATTGATGAATCCCTAAACCTTGGCCTTCTCCTCCTTGAGGTAAGGCACATATCTCAACAACTCCAAAAATCTGCTAGAATACTCCTCATATGTCATAGAACCCATCCACAACTCATAAAATAGCTTAGCTCTATCATTAAAGTATCTCTCTGACAAGTACTTCTTCTTGAAGATCCTTTCAAATGCATGGCAAGTAAAATCCTCCTTATGTGTACCTTTGAAATTCTTCACGTCTTCCCCCCAAATATCACTCTACCTTTGAGACTGAAAGTGGTGATCTTTTCTTTCATGTTTTCTAAATAATCATGCAATCGAAATAATTTCTTCATACCAAGAAATTGTGCCTTTGCATCCTATGATTTCTTCATCTCTCCATCAAAGTTAGGTGGATTTTCTTTCTTAAACTCATCTAGAAAGTATCCCCTTTCACTCCCCTAGTCTATCACCTCTCCTACCCAAAGTGTCCAACAACCTGCTATCTCTCACCGTATCAGATCTATTTGACTTGCATCTACCAAGAGACTTACTTCCATATGCCCCATTAGTTATGTCCTCCTATCCATGGCTTATTTTTAGTGGCCCTTATTTCTGCAATTCTAACAAACTCTAAAGAAGTATTGCATTAAAATTTGCTTGTTTCTCTTGTGTCTACCTGATTTTGTCATTATCTGCTTTGCAACTCCTTATTTCTTCCTTCAGGATTCTCAATGTGTCTACCCAGTTAGAATAGTGCCCCACACCATGCTACCCATATGATTCATAGGGATATTCTATGTATTCTACCACCTTACTATCCATTTTATCTCTTTTCTACAAGGCATACTATGTCAGCTAAACCAAATAACAATAAATCAATGTACCTTAGCATAATTTGAGGAGGATACCTTTTCTATAATATCATCAAATCAGTGTGATACATGTATAACATAGACATAATAACATATATACATCTATTAAATAAGTGCATCAATGCATAAACATCACTCTAATTAGGGTCCATTTATGAATGCAAGGCCATATCAACAATGCATGCTATGACCTCATGTATGACAAAAACCATTACTCCAATGTACACATTGCCACATGGAACTATCAACATGCATAAGAAATTCCTAATCAAATACACATACACATGAACACATGTAGTCAAGCATAAGAGATCGATTCTTGTAACCAACCTACAAGACATATACATGTAATCAAACAATCAAGAATGTAACCTAACATACAAGGATGAAATCAAGTTGCATATAATCATGTAATTAGTCATATACTTCTGACCATTCATTCCACAAAATCAACATCAAGTTCCTCATGAAAGGCTTACTACAATCATGATCAATCATTATGCAATGCAACAAGCACATGGAATGCAAGTGTAAGAGACACACACTTAGCTAACATGCATGCATCACCAAGCAACTTGACCCAAGGAGAGCACATCCACGCTCTGATACCAATATGTAACACCCCCTCCTCCCAGGTCTATCCAAGAAATTGTCCATACGAGGTAAACATGCGATGAGAGAGGCCACTATAAGGTATTCAACCTCCTTGGTGACCTTAAGGAAATGGAATCGATGGAACACATCAACCAAACCCATCCACATCAACAACAACACCCACAAAAGACATGTCAGCCACTTAAACATCTTGTCCTTGAGTCCCACTAATGTCTTAAGCCTTTTAACCCCAGTTCTCTCTCATGCTATAGGTATGAAAACATCCAGAACCAAAAGTATCTCTCACAAGCCTATGTGCCAACATCCATGAAATCTTTTAAGCAGACTTGTGCCAACATCCTCGAGATTTGAGCCACTTTACTAGCCCAGAATCCTGGCCTTTGCCCATAACTTGTTATAACCTCCAGAATCCATCAAATTCTTGGGGTTAATACTAATAAATCAAAATCAACCTCAGGATTAGGCCTAAACATCCCCTACCAACACTAACATTCTATCAAACACTTGGCATAAATTCAACCTACAATTTTATGATACAAGATGGAGCATGAATGACTAGAAGCACTTATGAAATATAACCAGAAGGATCACCACCTTCTCCATTGAACTGTTATAACATCGATTAGGTCTTGGATCCATTAATTTAGTAATTACAAGTAAATACATGAAATAACCATGACCTGAACCAATCATATAACCATGCTTATAACTAACATAAAACCATATAAATATTAGAGATATGACAACCATTAAATCCATATGAACAAGTGAAAAATTAAGAGAACTTAACTATTATCAATCATAGGAAAATCCGACCAGGTTTGGGACTTCCATGTACCACCTAACTGTAGACATGGCTGAACCAAAACTCTCTTTCATCCTATCACCCCTGTGCCATATTCCAAGCATGAATGTGGTATCTCATAAAAAACCAATCCAATAACAACCAAGGGAATCTAGAGGTTAAACCACCTCCACCCTCATCAAACTATGATCACACCAAAACTAGTCCTTCGATCACAATCGAACCAAACTTGGAATGTCATCAAAATCCATCACTATCCTTGAGGACTTTTTCATCTCCTTGTCTCTCTAGCTTTACCATAATCCAATCCTAGATCACTAGGCCCTAAACCGAGACCAGTCTCTCAGGATTTACCGCAATCCAAACCCATATCAGTAGGCCTTAAACCAAGACTTCTCCCTCAGGCTTTACTATGTATCTAGCCAAAACTGGCCAAGGGATTCCTAGGCCTTTGGGAATGAAACTTGAGACCACATATGCCCTAGATTCTGAAATCCATCTGGCAAACCAACACTCAAAAACTGAAGTAGACATCCCAACACCATGTAATCTAAAAAAAGGCAAGGCTAGGATAAAAGCCATTATCATAACCTGGAAAAACCATACCACCGACAACAAGACAACCATACACCAACATGCAAAGTCATGCATGTCCAAACGAGCTAGAAAATCACACATGGAAAATGTTACCTGCAAGTATTCTTGATGAAGCTGTTGATGGGCCTATAAATTAGAAATAAATTAAGGCCCATCTGGCCATCCTTCAACCCAATAAATCTCTCCTTTTTCATTATATAACATATTTTTAACTTTAATTTGTTCATTAGGAAGGTTTATGGATAATTTCATATTTGTGCCTGATATTATTTATTTTTGTAAAATATTGTGAGAACATTGGGCAGATTATGAAGATTTAGAGGAGGAGATAATTTAGGTACTTGCTCCCTACCATAGGAGGATCAATATTGGATAATAAATCGATAAGATATTCTAAAATTATTGCACAAATTTTGTAGCTCCAATGATTGAGAAAATCTAGGAATGTGTTCCCTGTCATTTATTGCATATTCCTAGTGTTGGGAACCAGATCCACTATTTGAGGGATTTTTCAGGGGATATATTCCTCCTTTCATGGAGATATCTTCCTAATAATTTTGTATAAGTACCAATTCAATTTTTCCTCTAGGGTTGGTTTTCTTAGTCTTCTTGTGGAGAACATTTGTATTTTTGCAACTCCACTTTCATTTATTGCTGGGATATAATTTTATTTGTGGAAATAATGAATATTAGTACCATTTTCACGTTCTAAATTTTGGTCTCCTTCATAGGACTCTGATTTTCCTTGGGTTTTTCCATCCTAGGATCCTCAAAGCCCTTTTGTATAATTTACTTGTCTTCTTTTTTCTTTTTATTCACATGCATCTCTTGTTCTTGTTTTTTCCTATTTGTGCATTTAGTATTAATAATTTCTTGTTGTAGGATTGGGTTAAATGGTTGAAGTAAGTTCTTTTACAGGATCACATGTATTCTTTCATATTTGGAACAACTTTGGAAGGTCATAGTAATCATTTAGCTACTTGGATTAGTTTGTTTATTCCCAAATCTAAATTTTTGGAAGTCCCTTGTGACAAATAGTAGTAATTTTCTGCTATTTTTTAGAACATTCTAATGAGATTCAATTGAGTTGATTCCACTTGAATTAGATCATAAAAATATTCAAGTTAATAAAAAAATTTACCCCATTTCATTTTCACTTTATTAGGTTAGGAATTTGATAGATTAACTAGCTCACTAGTTCTCGAATCTCTAGATTTTAGACTAGTAATTTTCTACTATTTTTTAGCATGTGTTAGCAGCAGTATTTTTGAGTGATTCTAGTTGGAAGGGAGACCTAAGACATGCTATTCAACAAAAAAAAAATTCCCATCCAATTTGGATTTGGTTTACTTGGTCATTCGGTCAATTAGATCTTCCCATAGCAAATCCCGTAACTTCTTGTAGGAGCACCTGTAACTTCCTATACCACTCTTCCAGCATGTATATACTTGCCCAAATTTTCTCAAAAATATTGGTTTTTTTCCCTTAGGGTTGAATAATAACCCCTAGGCTCTAAATCGATGATTATTCAAGACTAAATACCACTTAGGACTTGCCTTTTTACCCTTGCAAAACATCTCAACAATTTGGGTTAATGGGCAGATTTATGAATTGGATAATACAATAATGATTTTCTTGGTTGTCAAATCTAATGAAATCTGTCAATGGATCTAAAATATTTGAAATGTAATGATTTATATTTATTTCATTATCTTTAATTTATGAAATTAGAATAAGTTTTCTTTCCTACAATAGGTTAAGGTTTCCATTTCGAGCATTTCCATTACAACAATTAATTTAGGATTTGATTTCATTACATTCACTCCATTACATCATGACAGTGAAAAAAGGACACATTGTATGTTTCACATATAGTGTCGATACGTCTTAAGTTTGTATGAACCATAGGTTGATAATTAAAGTTGGTAGCCATGGGAGTTGCAACATTCTTGTTGCAATATTGAAGCTCATCACTTTTTGGCATTGTTTTCGAGGAGGTGTCAAATATGCATTGTTCTTCCCTAGTTGATTCATTTATTTTTAATTTCTACAAAAACAAAAAATTTCATTAGGTATATTTCATTTCAATAACATAAAATTGCATTGCATTAGCATTCTTATTCAAAAAAATAATCTCCAACACCGACCCCCCTCCCATTTGATCACGTGGTGTAGTAAGAGCCACATCACCATTCATTTTTTCACATAGAAGAAGAAGAGGTGACAAAGGAGGTAGGAGAAATGGATGGAGATTATGACAATGAGGAAGGTCCTCTTGGATTTCCCATTCAAGATATTGATGTTAGTGTGCACATGAAGAACATCCCTCCATATTTTCTTCCAAACTTCCATGGTATGAGGTTAGAGGATCTGGAAACCCTTCTCTTTAAACATGAAATTGTTTTTAGATCTTATGGTTACATATTAAACCCTCAAAAATTGAGATTTTTTCTGGAAACATTGAAAGATAGAGCTCTTAAATGGTTCATGAGTTTAGGGACTAATTCAATAAGGTCATGGACTGATATGCAAAATTTATTTCTAGAAACATATAAAGATCATGATCTTAAGGAAGAAATATTTAGAATGAATAAAAAATAAGATGAGAGCCTTGAGGATAAAAGAGGGAAAAATTACATCAATTAGGATATCACACACTAAAAACCCTCCTACTTAGAACAATTAGGGATGACTGGATTGATATTCTTGATCTCAAGAGTAGAGGTGATGTATACCAATTATCATTTGAAGAAGTTTGTGAAACATGAAAACACATATCAAGAGGAAGGGAAAGAGTAAGTAAATAAACATCAAGATCAGTAAGTCAAGCTAAACATGGAAATTTATTCAATTATTAGCATTCTAATCGAAAAAGTAGAAATGTTAAGAGCGAAAGATGAGGAAAAAGAAGGTGTTGATATTTTTGTTGTCCATGTAGAATCACATTCAATTAAATATTTCCCATCATCACCAAGGTAGAAGGAAGTTTACCAAGAGGACAATGGAGCAAGTCAATCACAAAAGAAACTATGTTATGTAACTCCAAGAGGTCCATGGAAGCCTAGTCAACCTGGTATGATGCAAGAGCCTAAGTCACAATTTCAAGGTTATGCACATCCATCTCAAAGTAATTGGAACACACCCTTTCCTTGGAAACTTTGGCCATATCAACCCCAAAACAAATCTTAGAACCACTTTTGGCAAGGAACTTATGAGAGAAATCCACAATATCCTCAATATTATCCTCAATACCCTCCATACCAAACTCCATGTTATCCCTACCATCTGCCTCCACCACAACCACAACCTCAACCACATCCATCTCAAAGATCCACTCCCACTCAACTCCCTGTACTACAATTTCCAAACCCACACAAGGAAGTAGCTCAACCCACTTACAATGTTGAGGCACAACACTTCCAAACATATCTTCTTGATCTAAATGGTATTCATCTTAGATCAAGAAAGGTATTGCAAAAAAGTGATTCTATTAATGTGATTGAAGGACAACATCCAGAAGAAGAAGATCCAAATGAGGAGACCAAAGGATTAGCGACTGAACTTGAAGAAGAGAAGGCATCACAATCAGATATTAAGGGAGTTACATCATGCTCACCATTAGATCCTTTATTTGTTCAAGAGAATAATCAGCAAAAAGAAGAAAATATGAATTTCATGGAAGAAGAAGACATCCAAAATGATCCAAATTAGCAAGTAGACTAGGGGCCTCATGAATATCTTGAAATATGGTTCCATACAATCATTAAGTTGCAACAGCACACTCTTCTTCAACCATTCATAATTTCTTCTCAGTCAAAGCATTCGGTCTCTTACATTCAGGTACATGTCAAAGAATATGTTTCGAGCCTACACATGATTTTATCTGTCATCCAGTTATGCAAGTGGCTCCATTGGAAGTATTCCTACACATTGTATGTTGCACATATTGTGTTGATACCTCTTAAGTTTGTACGAACCCCGGGTTGATAATTAAAGTTCTTCGCCTTGGGAATTGCAACATTCATGTTGCAATACTGAGGTTCATCAACTATTTGATCCTACTTTTCCTTCCTTGATATTTTCTTTTCTTCCTTTCCCTTTTCTTGCTTTTCCTTCCTTGCTCCAAAGCTAGAGGGCTCCAAGAAAACTCTAAGTGACCAAGAGTGAGAGAGAGAGAGAATAATGAGAGAGCTCCAAACTTGAACTGACAAAAGGTTTGAAAAAATATTGCCCACTGATCCTCATAAGCCCATTTATGAATGAGGCCTCTAATTTCTTCATTTTCCATTATTTTCCTTCAATTTCCTCCTCACATGCAACCTATGAACTTTCACCTTACTTTTCTCATAATTTCCTTTATTTTCATAAATAAATGTGCTAAATTTGTCTTTTTTCCTTTTAATGCCTTTGCCTTAGCCCTTGCCAATTTCCTTAGCCAAGAACACACATCCATTTATGCCCACTAGGATATCTTTTCCTAGCATTCAACTTGGAATAAGCATCCCTTAACCGTGGTCTTATTTTTCCTTTATTAAATTTTATTACATGAACTTTTCACTAGGGTTGTTACACTAGGGAACTTTTGTGTAGGGATAACAATGGCCAACTTGCATAGGTACATGTATTGGTCCATGATGCAAGAATAGGTAGCTAGGTTCACAAGAGGATACATGCTTCATTGTACCAAGCTTAGTAATAGGAAACAATGTGTAGATCATCCCACTACCGCATATAGTAATAAAATTCGATAAAATAGAATGACATTTTGGCTAAATTGGTTATAGAATCGAAAATTATAAGAATTAATTCGTTTATTTAATTAATTTTAAACCAGGCCCATGTTTGTTGGTATTGCAACGAGATATCTCCACATTGTCATAATTATGATGATATTTTCCGTATCGTAGTAAGGACGACAGTATTCAATGACTATCACATTATAAACAAAAATCCCCTTTTTGACTGATCATTTCTATTCATTGAGCTATTAATCGAATGGTCGGTCACCTTTGACTAGTCAATTTTGACTTTGTCAACTATCGTCAAAATTTTGGTGGTATGTAAATTTATAAATATGTTTCTCTTAAGAGACGTTGCGACAATTTCACTAGAACTACAATGGTTCTAAAAGGTTATAAGGTCTTTTTGTCGAGAAAGAAATATATTTGTTTATATATATATATATCAATTGCATTAGAAAATATAATAGATCTACTACACCACTTGTTTTATACCATAATCATCTCATAACTTTTTAGTGGGGAAAAATGTAAAAAAAATTACTAGGGAAAAAATCAAGGGGATGATGGGAGATGTTATTTACCTTATTCTAAAGGTGTGGGCTTAAATCATGTAAGAGTTTTAAAAGAAACATCTAAAACACATTGTAGGGAAACATGGACACATTGAAGGGAGGATTGAAGGAATATCATTCCTTGGTTAGCTATATATTCATTATTTATTGTGTTTATATTAATCACATTTGTAAAATTTTATATTGTTACAATTTTCTTTTATGTAGACTAATTTTGTATGATGCTATGTAATTATAAAATCAAGCTACACCCCTAGTCGGTGTTCGAATGCCCCAAGTAGTAGTAGAAATGATGTTGTACAAGCTGAGGAACATGGAGAAAATATTGAAGATCAAGTTAATGATCCTATGGAAGAAGTTGACAATAATAGTTCAAGATGATGGGACAAATGAATTGATCCAAGATTTGTTCGCTCAACTAATCAATTATCAAGATGAGGAAAATGATGATAATATTCTTGATGAAACTCTGTTAGAAAGGAAATGACACCACTTTACGAAGGCTCAAGACAAAATCTTCTCTTTTCTACATGATTGTTGGTGAGCTTAAAAGGGTTAAATAATAGTTTCTCAAACACTTGTATGACACATATCCTAAGGTATGTAATATGTTTTATCACATATTATACATAAAGGTTTATTTTTTCCCTTTATTTGTGTTAATTAATGTGTAAAATAAGAATGAAATATTATGATTAATATTACTTACACTAACTACTGATTTTTTATGTTATAGATTGCTAGGTGAAATTATGTTACCATCTCCAAATATTTTACCTTACTGAGATTTATATGCCATTATGAAATAAATTGGAGTGGAGTATCAAGCTATAGATGCATGCTCTAATGATTATATTTTATATTATGGAAAACATGCATAAAAAAAAGTTGCCCATAATGTTAGAGCGATAGATATCAAACCCGATCAAATAACAGAAAAGGTGCCTCAAAAGGTTCTTTTCCATTTTTCCAATAATTCCACATTTGCAGTGATTATACATTTACAAAAGAATAGCACAATTTATGGATTACCATGCACAAAAGAGAAGTGGAGAGGGTGTTCTTCAAATGCCTACAGATGGTTATGATTTAGGGAAATTGAGGTAAAATGCTCACTTTATAAAGATGAAGCTCATAATGTTAGGATTTCATTGGCAGTTGATGGTTTTAATCCATTTGGAGATCTCAAGTCCATTTACTCAACGTGGCCAATTTTTGTTATAAAAAATAACCTTCCTCCTTAGATTTCAATAAAGAGGGAGCACATAATGTTGACAATGATTGTTATAGGTATTTCTTTACAGTAATTTTTAAAATAAAACATTTTCATTTCTCTTGTGTGTTTCGTAATGTGTTATATTCGTTTATTTTCTTATATATATACATATCATGGTAGTAATTATATGTAATTTTGAACAATTAGGTAACTACCAAGTTAAACATATGAATGTATATATCAAGCCTCTTATCAACGAGTTACTAAAGTTATGGGTCAACATCACTATGTATGACATCTGTAAACCAATAAGGTAGAGGAAATTTCAATTCCATGGAATACTTGTATGAACAATTCATGATGCTCTAGGACTAACACATTTTGGTGGTAATGTTCCAATATTTCACTTTAATAATATATAATTATTTGAAGATACAATGCATGATTTTTAAATAATTGCTTTATATAATTGACATTAATACATTAAAGGAACTAAGGAATCCACCTCAAGATAATGAGCTTCATCTCTATGTTTGCTAAGAAAATCATTAGGTAGCATGTACAATCCCAATGAGGCATCAATTAATGGCTTGTCATTGAATGTGGATGGATTGATAGGATTGCAGTGAGCCATTTGATACATGGGTGTAGTACTGTGACCCATTACATACTTTGGAATATCTCTTAAATTGTTTGTTTGCATGGGTTTCCTTGTAACAGTGGTTGTCATGTTGTGCATTACATGAATGTTCTCTAGTGTGGGTGTGGTGTTGCCACGTCCAATTGAATCATGGGTTGGTGGGGCAATGGAAAGAGGACCTTCGCCCCTATTTTTCCACCTTAGTCACCCCATCTACATATAGTAAATGGCCTATTTATTATTGTTGGATAGTTGATAAATGTCAGTCAATTACACAGGCCATAAATGTTGGGTTTTTACGTAATCGTATGATTCATGAGGACTATATAGATGGGATGGTCCATTGTGAGAATTTGATATTGTAGCAGGGTGCTAATTCTTGCATAAAATGGTATTAATCTGTTGGGTGTGGACCATGATTATTTAGAGGTCTTTATTTTCTGTCGGATGTATACCCCAGGAAGTTTGTACACCCCTCCACACGGGGGGGTGTGGGGGGACTTGTCCCCCCCATGGGGGTTCGGGGGGGCCCATCCCCCCCGGCTAGTGGGTCAGGGGGCTAGCGGTCCCCCGACGGGGGTTTCGGGGGTAGCACCCCTGAAGCTAAAAATAGATGTAAAATTTCCTTGTAAAAGTATATTAATTTCTAGTCAATCTAGGTCGTTAATTAGGCGAATGATCTGATGGTAGAACTTATGTTTAGTTTAGAGTTTTTTGTCTTAGAAGGCAACCCCTCTCTTTGTATGAGGGCATTATATTGAGGCTGTCAGATAGATGTGTATTCTCTGAGCGAGAAACAAAGAGGTGAGACTGTGAGAGAAAACAGAGGATATTATAGCGCATCTGCTGTAGGTTGTGTCTCTTCATTTTGCTAGATAATAGAAAGGAAGAACTAGCTATTCGGGGTGGACATAGCCCAAACTGGGTGAACCATGTATATCCGTGTCTCTCTGGTTTTATGCGTTTTATGTGTTTATATTTATGCATATTCTATGTGTTCCATTGCTCTGTAATATATAATTTTCTAACAACTAGTATCAGAGCCGAAGGTCTATTAGGCTGACAAACTCACAGGACAGAAGGGTTCCTAACTCGAGTGGGAGCAATGGCGGAAGATGGTAAGTTTAGGGTCGAGAAATTTAACAGCTAAAACTTCTCACTGTGGAAGATGTAGATGGAAGATTATCTGTATCAGAAAGATTTGTACCTACCATTGGGTGGAGAAACAAAGATGTCGACGGGCATGATAGATGAAGAATGGAACCTTCTCGATAGAAAGACACTCGGAACAGTACAGTTGTGCCTCACAACGTCGGTCGCCTTCAAAATTTCGAAGGAAACAACGACAAAGGGTTTGATTAAGGTGTTGGCGAAACTATATGAAAAACCCTCGGCCTAAAACAAGGTATTTCTTATGAAACAATTATTTAATATGAAGATGTCTGAAGGTGGATCTGTTGCAGACCATTTAAATGATTTTAATACTGTTACAAGTTAGTTAAGTTCTGTAGGGGTAAACTTTGATGATGAAGTTAGAGATCTGTTATTCTTGTGCTCATTACCAGAAATTTGGAATGGTTTAGTAATGGCCATTAGTAACTCTATTTCTGGATCTAGTACTTTAAAGTTTGATGATGTTGTCGGTGCTATCCTTAGCGAGGAAATGCAGCGGAAAAGCTCCAGCGAGACATCGAGTAATGCTTTAAGTGTTGAGTCTAGGGGAAGAAAAATGAAAAGAGGAAAGAGCTCAAGATATCGCAGTAAATCAAGGAAAGGTAGATCCAAGTGTAATGCTTTAAGTGTTGAGTCTAGGGGAAGAAAAATGAAAAGAGGAAAGAGCTCAAGATATCGCAGTAAATCAAGGAAAGGTAGATCCAAGTCCAGATCGAGGATAGTGTGTTGGAAATGCGGAAAGAAAGGACACCTAAAGAAAAACTGTAGATCGTGGAAGGGAAAAGAAGGAGATGCACAGCAAGAAAACAATCATGAAGCAAATGTGACAGGTGAGGTGTTACAATATGCTTTGATTCTTTCTTTCAAAAATATTACTGATTCCTGGGTGGTAGATTCAGGGGCCTCATTCCATACCACACCTGATAAGAAATATTTTCATGACTATGTTCAAGGAGATTTTGGACAAGTCCATTTGGGTGATGATAAACCCTGTAAAATTGTTGGAATGGGTAAGGTTCTTGTAAAACAGCAGAATGGAAACCAATGGCTACTAAAGGAGGTAAGGCATGTTCCAGACCTGAAGAAAAATATGATTTCGACAGGGCATTTAGGTAGTGAAGGTTGTGTGACGACTTTCACAGATAAAGCTTGGAAGGTCACCAAAGGGGCCCTAGTAATAGCAAAAGGTGAAAAGGTTGGTACATTGTATTTATGCAATGGTATTTCTAACTCTGTTAATGCTTTAACTTCCAAAGGAGCAGATGCAGCATTATGGCATCATTGGCTTGGACACATGAGTGAGAAGGGGATGAATATTCTTCACTCAAGGAATTTGTTGTCGGGTTTGAAGAATGTTGATCTGGACTTTTGTGAGAATTGCATTTATGGAAAATAGAAGAGAGTTAGATTTCTGAGAGTTGGGAAAGAAAAGAAGAGCGAAAAATTAGAACTTGTGCATATAGATGTATGGGGACCTGCTCAAGTATCATCTCTCGGTGGCTCTCGTTATTATGTTACTTTTATTGATGATGCAACTAGAAAAACTTGGATTTATTGTATTAGGAATAAATCTGATGTATTTGATACTTTCAAGAAATGGAAAACATAGGTTGAGATTGAGACATGAAAGAAATTGAAGTGTCTCAGATCAGACAATGGAGGTGAATATTGCAGCAAAGAGTTTGATAGGTACTATTTAGAGCATGGAATTCGTAGAGAGAAGACAGTTCCAAGAACACCACAAGAAAATGATGTGTCAGAAAGGATGAACATAACAATCATGGAGCGTGCAAGGTGCATGAGATTGCATGCAGGATTGCCTAAACAGAGGGCCTTCAAGTTCCTTGGATGGTGGTGTTCCTGAGGAAGCATGGAGAGGTAAAAAGGTAAACTACTCATTTTTAAAGCCTTTTGGTTGTGAGGCCTTTATCCATATAAATAAAGAAAACATAACAAAGCTTGAGGCAAAATCAAAGAAATGTACATTTATTGGATATGGTGTTAATGATTTTGGTTATTGCTTATATGATTATGAAAATCACAAAATCATTATAAGCAGAGATGTAATATTCAATGAAAATGTCTTGTATAAGAATCAGTTGCAGGAAAAGAAACAGGAAAAAGAAAACAAGGAATACATAGTTCTTGATGAGATCACTGAAAAAGTAAAGGTGCCTGAAAATAATAATAATCAATAGCCACAACAATAGCAACCACCACAACAGCAACAAGCACCCCAAACACATGAAATTGGTGTTAGAATATCTACCAGGATAATTATACCCCCTGAACGATACTCTCCTTCATTATAATATTTATTGTTGACTAATTCTGGTGAACCCGAATGTTATGAAGAAGTAATGTAGGTTGAAAGCTGGAATAAGTGGGAGCTAGCCATGGAAGAAGAGATGGACTCCTTAATGCATAACCAGACTTGGGACTTAGTCAGGTTGCCTGTAGGTAAAAATACATTGCAGAATAAATGGGTTTACAAGCTGAAGGAAGAAGATGGAGGAAAACAAAGGTACAAAGCTAGACATGTGGTGAAGGGGTTTGCACAGAAGAAAGGTATGGATTTTGATGAAATATTTTCTCCTGTTGTTAAAATGACTTCAATCAGAACTATTTTAAGTCTAGTAGCAGTTGAAGATTTGCATCTTGAGCAGTTAGATGTAAAGACAACCTTTCTCCATGGGGATTTTGAGGAAGAGATATATATACAGTAGCCACAAGGATATGAGGTAAAAGGGAAGGAGAAACTAGTGTGGAGATTGAAGAAGAGCTTGTATGGCTTAAAATAGGCTCCAAGGCAGTGGTATCTAAAATTTGACAAGTTTATGTCTGAACAAGGTTATACTAGATGTCACTCTGATCATTGTGTTTATCTGAAAAAGCAAAATGACGGTAGCTATATTATATTGTTATTATATGTGTATGACATGCTTGTTGTGGGGTCTAACATGCAGGAAATAAATGTGCTCAAAATAAAATTGGCAAATTCATTTGCAATGAAGGATTTGGGAGCTGCAAAACAAATCCTTGGTATGAGAATAACTAGAGACAGGAAAAATCGCAAAATAACATTGTCTCAGAATGAGTACATACAAAAGGTGTTGAAAAGGTTTAATATGCACAATGCAAAACCAATTAGTACACCTTTTGCTAGCCATTTCAAACTTAGTAAGGAAATGTTCCCAAAGACCCAAGAAGACATGGATTATATGTCTAAAGTTCCATATGCATCAGCAGTTGGAAGCTTAATGTATGCAATGGTCTGCACAAGGCCTGATATTGCACATGCAGTGGGAGTTGTAAGCAGGTACATGAACAATCCAGGAAAGGAATATTGGATGGCAGTGAAATGGATTCTTAGATGTTTGAAAGGTACCACAAATCAAGCATTATGCTTTGGTGGTTCAAACATTTCTCTACAGGGATATGTTGATGCAGATATGGTAGGTGACAGAGATAATAGGAGGAGCACTACAGGATATGTATTTACTGTAGGTGGAACAACTGTCAGTTGGGTTTCAAAAATCCAAAGTGTTGTTGCACTTTCAACAATAGAAGCAGAGTATGTTGCTGCTACAGAGGCTAGTAAAGAAATAATTTGGTTACAAAGGTTTTGGGTGAATTGGATAAGGAGCATGATATGGGCACGTTATATAGTGATAGCCAAAGTGCCATTCATCTTGCAAAGAACTTAGCATTTCATTCCAGGACTAAACACATACAGCTCAAGTACCATTTTATACGATCAGTGTTGGAAGATGGAGAGTTGAAGCTGGAAAAGATACACACTAGCCAGAGTCCTGCAAATATGCTAACAAAAGTTGTAACCAGGGAGAAACTAAGAATATGCTCAATTTCAATTGGTCTTCAGGGATGACGATGAAGATGAGAAACAACCAGGTCCAAAGAGGAGTCATTGTCCAGCAAATGAAGCAGCGGTGGAGTTGCTACAATCATTCTCCAAGTGGGAGATTGTTGGGTGTGGAGCATGAGTATTTAGTGGTCTTCCGCAGGGGTTTGGGGGGCCCATCCCCCCGAGCTAGGGGGTCTGGGGTCCAATGGTCACCCGACGGGCACTGCTCCCGAAGCTAAAAATAGATGTAAAATTGCCTTGTAAAAGTATATTAATTTCTAGTCAATTTGGGTCATTCATTAGGCGAATGATCTGATGGTAGAACTTATGTTTAGTTTAGGGTTTTTTTCCCTAGAAGGCAACCCCTCTCTTTGTATGAGGGCATTGTATTGAGGCTGTGAGATAGATGTGTATTCTCTGAGCGAGAAATAGAGAGGTGAGACGGTGAGAGAAAACAGAGCAGATTACAGCGGATCCGTTGTAGGTTGTGTCTCTTCATTTTGTTGGATAATAGAAAGGAAGGACTGGCTGTTTGGGGTGGATGTAGCCCAAACTGGGTGAACCACGTATATCTATGTCTCTGTGGTTTTATGTGTTTTCTGTGTTTATATTTATGCAATATTATATTTTTTCCATTGCTCTGTAATATATAATTTTCTAACACAATCTAAGAAGAGCCTACGAAATGGGAAGAAGAAAATAAAAATGTTGAAGAAAATATTATGTTAGTAGAGGATAAGACAGTGTTGCATAAGGAAACTTTTTTGCTAAACTTGTTGGAAATGTAACTAGTTCTAGTGTTCATAATTGTTGTTGTACTCATTTCAATATGTATTCTATGTAACAAATAAGAGAAGAAAAGAAAAAGTTATTATTTTCAAGCATGAGTTTCATGCTCATTATTGATGGTATTGTATGTAAAAGCATGTTCGTTATTCTTCTAGGTTTTTTTAGGTCATATGAGTTAAACATCATGTTTATAAGACCTTTCCGGGAAAAATGTAATTGGATAAAGAATTATTTTGAACCTAGAAAATCCAGTAAACTCTAAAAGTACAATTCATACCTAGCAGCTTCAGGTTAGCGTAAAGGAGGCAATTCAACCCTTTAGAAAAGCTATAAATACAAGCACTTCGACCTCATTTGTATCTCACTCACTCACAAGTTCAATTTCAAGAAGGAAGTTCGCCCTGTAGCTGGGAAGCAGGAGAAAAAGATAGAAAAGGTCTAAACGAAGAAAGGAAGGAAGGAAATATTGTTTTTGGGCTCACTCTTTCACACACATGTGAAGGATTAGGGTTTATGCAACTTACAAGAAGGTTGAAATCGCAGGTCTGAGTTGTAGTATCAAGTACCTGTGAGAGAAAGATATTTTGTTTTGACTTGGTTGACCTTAGAAGAATTCTTGAAGGGTTGAGTTAGATTTTCTACAACATCTACAGGGCTCAAGTTGTAGGTCGAAGTAGCAGTATTGAAGCTAGAAAGTTGAAGTTTCAGTGTGAAACTAGTTGATGCTAGATCAGGGAAATACTTGACTAGAAGGGTTGACCTGGTACTTGGAGGAGGATTTGGTCTAGGGATTGGCTCTTCGTTGTCTCTTTTGAAGCAAATTCTATAAGAAGAGAAGAATTTTTTGATTTTCCCCTTGGAGGGGTTTCCTCCCTCATTGAGAGCCTAATTTATGTGTCCTCTGTTGCTACTATTTTTTTCTTGATATTTTTTTGATGAAAAGATCTAAATAAAGAACACAATAATACTAACTAAATTCACAAGAAAACATTACGGTTAAGAAAAATTGGAATTAATAGCTACCACTTTGTATTTTTCCAACAAAATTAAGAGAAGGGGAATAAAGTACCATTCATGAAGTGTTGACATGGAAGTTGCAAGATGTAGGAATAAGAGGAAGCCATGGAGAAATGAATGGTTGAAGAATGAAGAGACTAAATAATGGTTGAGGCTACAATGCTCTTTGGCTTGACAACCCAATGATATTTGAAATTTAGAGGAAGAGGGAATTAAGGCTAGTTTTGTAATATTTATGTAGAAAATAATTAATAAATAAAGAAAAGAGACTAAGCACATTGTTAGTGTTTTTTTCCTTTGAGTCTCCACATTTAGTTTATCATATTTATACGATGATGTCATTATTTATTACAACCAATGATCTATCAATTTTTGTTGTGCATACTTAATTAACATCATTAAATGATATAGGTCATACATGTTGTTGGGGTTTTGTATAATTTATCATGTTTATATGATGATATCATCATTTATTGCAACAAATGATCTATCAATTTGTTGTGCATACTTTATTAACATCATTAAATGATATAGGTCATACATGTTGTTGGGGTTTTGTATAATCATGGGATTCATGAAGACACGTTGTTGAGGTTTTGTATAATCATGGGATTCATGAAGAATATGTAGAAGTGGTTCATTATAAAAATTATTGTAGAAAATGGTTTCTCTTGTATCACTTCCTCACACCTACACACAATTAGTACTACAATTTCCTTGAAAGTTTTATATTAAATTACATTTGAAATTTTTAAGTTATTTCATACATTTCATTGAAGTAATGGTTGATTTTCTTTGAATTAATCACATTTGTACTTAATTTATTGACATCATTTTCGTTTCTCTATTATTGCTTTTGAATCTTTTAACTCATTTAAAAAAAATATATAATAGTATTTTTTTAGTTTTTTTTATAATTTTCTCACATCTATACCGAAATTTATGATGACATAAAAAATAGTTACTACTAACCTGACCATATATATAAAATGGTTGGTACACATTGATAGTCATCGAAACACCTATATCATGATATCTCAAATTTCCGAAGTTAAAAAAAAATAATAAAAAATTCATAAAAAATAACTAAATTATAACTTTATTTAAAATTATTACCATTAACTATAAAAAGGATTGATATATGAATTAAACATATATATATATTTGAAAAATAGGTAACAAAATTATTAACTATAGATATTGTCCCCCACTTTAGCATGGAGACCCTTAACTTGTAAATTGAGTTTGTTACAATACCATGGCTCACTAATACCACATTGCCCAAAAAGCCATAGCTGAGATTGATATGAAACATGTTAATATATATTTTTTTAATAATCATTTTAACTAAAAAAGAAAATAGAAGATAACTACTTTTAAAATAAATTTCAATCTTTATTTTATGACTATTTCAAAATATTTGTGGAAGTTAAAACTATATCACTCACTTAATAATTATTGATAATTAAATGAAAATTTTAGAGTCTTATTTTGAATGTTATCACTATAATTACATAAAAAAAATTAACCAAATACCAATAATAAATTTAAAATTGATAAAAACATTTAAACTATGACATTATTCATAACTTAAACATGAGAATGTAAACAATGTGCCATAATTATAGAATTTTTTTTATCAAATACCAATAATAAATTTAAAATTGATAAAAACATTTAAACTGTTTAGAAAATCTTCGGCAAAATCACATAATCAATCTTTTGTCGACGCGTTTCGAACCAACCAGTGTGGTTCATCGTCAGGACAAGTTGAAGAACAGATCCAGCTTCGCCTGTTTAAATAGCTAGAGCAGAGACCCCAACGGTTACCTTTGGCCAGGTAACCGTTGGGGTCTCTGCTCTAGCTATTTAAACAGGCGAAGCTGGATCTGTTCTTCAACTTGTCCTGACGATGAACCACACTGGTTGGTTCGAAACGCGTCGACAAAAGATTGATTATGTGATTTTGCCGAAGATTTTCTAAACAATGTTATGGATCACAGAAGTCTAAACTCCTTAACATTTAAACTCTGACATTATTTATAACCTAAGCATGAGAATGTAAACGATGTGTCATGATAGTGCTTGAATCTTGTTACCCACTCAGAACATCTGTCTTAAGATGCTCCCTTTGCTTTTTCCCACTCTGTCACGGCATCTCTGGTGATTTCTCACTCACCAGAGATGGCGACTTCCGTGTCCATGGATGCAAGACCACTGCCACAAGACGATGAGCAGTCAATAGGGAAACTTCGTTCACCTTTCATTCCGTAATTTCCACGTCTCTCGCCGCAAGAGCACCAGGAGCTTTCAACTTTTTATCTGCCGTTTTATACGGGGATTTCGGTTTCTCTCGCTCCAAAAACTACGGCCCTAATTTATCTCTCTATTATAGCCATTTCCAATTTGTATAGAAGTTTGTTATGATAAATGAAAAGATGTTTGTTATGATAGAAGTTTTAGTGTCTGACACACTTTTATCTTTCCCTAATTTTTCCAACTTACCAAAACACTGGAAGCGTACACAGTCACACATCTATCTCTCTATTATAGTCCTTTCCAATTGTTTTCCAATTTACTCACGACATCTTGGATCATTTCAATGAAATTTGTTAAATCTCAATTTGCTACCCACTCACAGCATTTGTCTCAAGATGTTCCCTTTTATTTTTACCACTCGGGCATGACATCTCTGCTAAATTTTCACTCACCACCACCCCAAGATGACCAGGAGTCAAAATCACTGCTACAGGACGAGCGACAATGAAGAGGGAAAATTCATTGGAGTCGAGGCGAAGGAATTATTTGGACCATCAAAAGAGACTTCAATCTAGTAATAAAAAAAAAAAAAAAATTGTAGAGGTCGTTTTTGAATCATGTTTTTGATGGTAGAAATAGATTCAATACTAGTAAATGCTTCTGAAGCACCTGAAATCTTGAAGTTTGACAACTATAACTTGGATTTACAAAAATCCTTGCCAATTTTTTTTAAAATATGACCGGAATTTCCATAACTTTCAAATAAAAAAAACGGTGGCCCGAGGCACCTAAAATCTTGAAGTTTGACAACTATAACTTGGATTTACAAAAATCCTTGCCAAATTTTTTCAAAATATAGCAGGAATTTCCATAACTTTGAGAGCAAAAAAACAGTCTCACTAAACTATGGAAAATTTATTACATAACTTGGATTTACAAAAATCCTCGTCAATATATATTTCTTTCCTTGACCTAGTACCGCATGATTAATGACTTATACATAATTGATGTTACATGTCGAGCCACATGAAGAGTTTCTGATAGAAATAATGCTATGGAGGCAGGCTATCACACAAGTTAAAGTGCAGTTGAAGCGGTTTAGCTTAGAGGAAGCTGCTTGGGAATACGAAAGCTTTGTACAACAATATTATCCTGGTTATTTTCAAGACTAGGTCAACCCCGAGTGTGGTGTTATGCATAAAGGGGGGGAGATGTAACACCCCAAGTTGCATTTGAAAAAAAACAGTTAGAATTATTATTAATTACTTTACTTTGAATTTGATAAGTTTTTAGGTTGGTTAAGAACCTAATGAAATTTTGATGCAATCTTAAAAGAAGTTTATTATTATTTTTATGATTAATGTTTTAATCTTGAAAGGAAAACTCACAAGAAGACCCACAAGATTTCCCAATTTCCAGACGGTTGGGAAGGGTAGTTATTTTCCTACCACTTATAGATTTAAAGGAAAATCTCGGAGAGGAGGACGTTTCTCTTGTTCTTTTTGGCTGAAAGGAGTTTAGAGGAGGATACTCATTGGAGGCGTGACGTTGCCCTAAGAGTGAATTCCTAAGCTAGTTAGGACAAGTGGAAGGCTCTAAGTCGAATAGAAGATTGTAAGTTCTCGCTAGGCTAAGTGAAGCTCTGATGCAAATTAATATACCAAAAGGACTCTCATTCGAACAAAATATCTCGAAATTGGGAGAGCTAGGGGGGAGAAATGGATGTAATAGTCATTCTCATTGATAGGGAAGAGTGGTCTTCCTGAATGATTTTTTTAGAACGAATTATCAGGATGCAGATAAGTACTAAAATTGCCCTACTATTTATTTTTATATGTCTGTGTAAGAGGAGGTTTCTGACTAAATAATTATGGATATGGAAAAGGTTTGGTAGACTCTCTTGGAATTTTTTATTTTTCAACATTCGGTAAAGAACTGATGAAAGAATGTTCTTTAGGAAAAATGTTCCGGACAATCGATTGATTATTTGTACATAATGTTTTCAAAAAAGAAATATGTGATTAAGACAGTTATAGAAAAAGAAAATGATTAAATATATGTAGAATGTCTTGTCTGGAATTATAGCCAGGGTTAGGTGCTCACCATATAGAAGTAAGTAATAAGAGGACAAAGAAACAATTGAGAAAGTAATTTTCTAGAATTAAACATCAAAAGGGAGAATAATATGTGTAGCTGAAGCACTGGGTAACCTATAGTGGTGACTAGGTGACCAAGTTTTTGTAAATTATGACTTTGATTAAGGAATCAGGTTAGTTCATGAAGCTAGACAGTTCACTGGCTGCTAGGAACAACCCCAGGACTTTTAAAAGGGTAAACAATCAAGATATACAAATAGATGAACTGAAACTACAGACAATACCTAGAAAAGTCTTGAAATGTGCAACATCATTTGATACACTACTACAAATAGTTGTAATTATTGAAAACATGCAACTTTCAATTCAAGACAGTAAAGAAATGAACTTCATTAAATCGCTGGAAATTAATTACCAATAAGACAATAAATGTGTATATTCACTTGAATGCCTAAAGAGAAATATCGTAGTTACTATAGAAAAATATACCATCTTTCTCTTCTGATGCAGAAGAGCTGAACCTTAGTAATTAGACGACAAGTGTTCTTTTTACAGTTACATTAATTTGTTAACAGAATATATTAAAAACTAATGGAACTTTTGATAGAATAATTTAGGTGTCAAGATGTCGGGAAACTATCTTATTTCAAGAACTTGTACGACATAAAAGGGAAGACAATTTATCACAGCTATGCAACAAAAAAGAAACAACAAAGTAGAACTTCTAGATAGTTTTGTACAAGAAGTCATATTCCCTTGCCATATCTTGCAGAGAGGAAATTATCATTCATGCATTACAGGTTATTTCGGCATAATTAACATTTTTAAGAAAAATCAAACCAATGTAAATAGTGAGAATGATATATGCTCCTAGATCTTATTACTACCAAAGGAAAACGTAACAAAAAGATCTTCATACATTAAATATTGTTGGGTAATTATAGCAGAAAATGAGACCTCATAATTTACAGAAATGGATATAACAGAAACACATTTGACAATCTTATTATTGGGATAGACCTTAACTTCTAACTTAGGCCGGACAAGCTATATCACTATCAAACACTAGAGCTGGATAATCAAAACGTTTTTCGTAAATTGGATGGATTCATACAACAAACAATGAAACCGTAGCCGTGAGCTTTATACAAGCCAATGAGGAAGAAAATTTGGGTAAGTTAGCATTGCCATGTAGGATAACCTAGTACAATAAAGAGTGGGGGAGATAATGTGATCACTGTGAAAATTCCTTGATAGCCAACAACAATTGGAACCCGTAACCATTTACTTGCAAATAAGTAAAGGTGCAAGTTAATTGAAGTCTTAGCTTCAAACCTGGTAATAAGGAAGAAAGTAAAAGACAACAAAGAACTGGTGTTGGTTCTCACCTATCAAGGGTAGTTGGCCTTAGTGTAGTGGTGTAGGAAAAACCCGTAGGAGAATAGGTAAGGACGCTGATAAAAATTGTTGAAATCTTCAATAAGGATAATTGAAGAACTCTGTTGTGAGTACCTGTGCCCCGAGACCAACCAAGGCTCTAGTGAACACCCTGTCATGGATGTTGGACACTGAGCTTGCAATCACCAATGTATGGTGAGAAAGGGATATAAAAAAAAAACCTACTAAACAAGTTATGGTGTTGATGGTCGTGGCTTAGAAAAAATCAAGGAGAAAAATTTTGTACCGGTGGCGAACAATTCTCAAGCATTATCAAAACCCTACAAGAGATAGGTTGCAGAGCTCCAAGAAGTTTCGATGAGAATGGGGAATTTTGGTCGAGGCTAAGGAGGCAGTCAGTTAGGTGAAGAGGCCTCTATTTGCTCGACCCGTTACTAGTCACTCGACCCGTTACCAGCTATTAGAACTATAAGTTTGTTCCCTGGAAGTCAGAATTGGATCCCTGCATGCTGTCAATCTATTTTCCCTCGGATTTGGAAGAATCTTTCATTCTATAACCCTGATCTAAATCTAGTAATGAGGAAGATTTATAGGAGGTCAGACACAAATATGCTGGTTACTCTCAGACGTACCGGTTATCATTTTCGATAAATGACCCTTTGTGAAGACTAAGTTCCATAGCTTTGCGCTATCCCAATCATATCATAATATCCTCTCTCATTCGTTCGCTAAGGTAGGCATCATAAGCAAGTAAGTAAGTGTAGGTCTGCTCATCAGGATGCGCAAGCAGGCTCAACCATAAGCCCCCCCACCCAATAAGTAAATTGAACCTTAAATGGGGGAGGGAGGAGAGAAGACGTGTCTATCTATGTTATGTTATGGGCGCGTAGAGGGCCCCTACCTTTCACTCTTCCGAACAACCAACACTCTCTAGCGTAGCAATTTGATGACTTTTCAAGTCCTTCCCCTCGACCGGCGAGGATGCCGTATTCTTCTCAATGCCGTCTCTCTCTCTGGGTTCAGCAATGCCTTCTCAAGTATCGGTAATAGACGGTTCTTATGGTTCAATGCCTGGTCGAGGTATCATATTGCATATATAAGCCCATATACAGATATAAATGAATCGAGCAGCCAACTCGAATGAATGCATTTTAGAGGTCCTATAGAAGGGTTATCACTTACTTACCTTCGTAAGGATTGAGGGGAATAAATAGAAGTGTCCTGTGCCGGCCGGTGTGGGCGGTAAGATCCTTTCAGGCGGTAAGGTCCTGCCCTTCTTGATAAGGGGGGGGCCGGACCGGGCGGGTTGGTCCTGAAAGGTATTACCTGAGCTCGAAGGTAAGGGATAACCTACACAAATGAATTAAGGGCCGTAACAAATTTATCACCTTGGCCGGGAAGCTACTATTACTATTAGATAGAGAAGGTTATACCTTTCCCGAGCTACAAGGAAGGGGGGGGGGGGGGGCGAGCCACTATTCCATCCATAAATCCCGACTTCGGAGCAATGGTTTGCCTCTATCCGAACGGGTTTTGTGAGAAAATATGATTTCGTATTGAGCTCCAAATAGACGCTATTGGGATGGGTAGGCTCTTACAAGCTTCCCCCCCCCCCCCAAGAACTGCACCTCAACCATCCCAAAACAACCTCCACCATTAGATTCACTCTTTTGAAATATATGGCCCATATTAGGGCAAACAACCCTAGCAATGAGATTGAGATGGATCGTCATTAATATAGTAGGTACTCCTCACAGCGTGTAAATGATCTATAGATCGACATGATGTGTTGGTATGGGATATATTAATATTAGTTTCCAAACAATTAGAACATATACACATTATAGGTAAAACATATGAATACCAACCATTAAATATGCACAAGCCTTATACTTGTAAATTTGTTAGGTGTGAGGCATATAAAAACCTAAAAATTAATGAGGGAAATTTAGTCAATTGCATATTTTTGGAAACTTTACAGATAACCTAAATACTAGACTCATGTTGATGTTTATCATGGTGGAATTCAATTTATAAACATTTACGGTTGATTAAGCAATAAAGTGATAAATAAGGAATAAATAAATTGTTTTATTTTACTAAGTTTTAATTTCTCCATATGAGTAGTATTAGAAGGGATGTACATGTTACAAATCAAATCTCTCAAGGTGAAAACCTCTTTCCTGAGTGCAAAAATTGAAGAAAGGTTTGCACCTTGATAGATTTGATCCCTGTCGGAGCTTGATAGATTCATAGTTCAGATGGATCTAGGTTGGTTTATTTATTAATTTTATTCTTTTAGTTTTATTTTTATTTTTATATAATTTTACTGAGTCAAAATGGTTTAATTAATAATTTTATTTTTTATTTTTATGTAATTTGACCTAGTCAAAATGTTTAGATAACATAATATAACTAGACATTACAACAACTCTTCCATATTAGGGTGGAGAGTATCTCTTGGCCCAAAACTGTAATAGAATTAAATTTAAAAAAAATATTTATAAAATATTTTGATTCTGAAATGTGAATGGATTTTGGGCATGTGGTATTGACGACCCATGGTATGGTATGGTATGGTTGGTAATATCCATGGTTAAAAGTCTTGTTAATTGTAAGTATTATTTTGATTGTAAGTCTGCAAGATCAACAAATTAGTGTGATACATGTATAACATAATCATGACAACATATAGAAACATAAAACATAATGTTATGAAACCAGCTCACAAAAAGATAGAAAAGATAGATCAATGCCTTAGAATTCAGCCTCTTCGAGGGAGCAACCTCCTTTACATTACACAAATGAACAATTCTTGGATGATTCAAATGACAAAACCTCTTTTCTATATATAGGAGTCTAAAGGGTCACAATATAACCAAGCCGACCTAACAATAATAATATAAAGGCACAAAAATAACAATAGAGAGATTCTATAGGGCATAATAATAACAATATGTGGAAAATAGGGGCACAAAAATAACAATAAGGGATATAACAACAATATTAATGTGGGAATCACTAGTATTATAGGGACTTTACATGTCCCTCTCCTTCAAAAATGTGTTGTCCTCAACGCTTGAGTAGTTTTGGATGCTTCTATATAAAATTCTCATCCTCCCATGTGGAATCTTCAATGGGTAAGTTCTTCCACTTGATGAGAGAATCTGAAATTGATCGATTTCATAGCTTACAAAGGATTTTTCGGCGAAGATCACATGAGACATCATTTGTCGACGCGTTTCGAACCAACCAGTGTGGTTCGCCGAAAAATCCTTTGTAAACTTGATATGGATCACAGAAGCCTAAACTCTACTATTGATTTCATAGCTATTGAGTTCTTGTTTCTTTGATTGCTTCAGGTTCCAATATGATTTTTCTTTCCTCATCAAGTTTTGGCAATATTGTTTGAACTGGAAGCTTGTCACCTATAACCTTCTTTAAGCATGAAACATGGAAAACTGGGTGCGCTTGGGAAGATGCAGGAAGCTCCAATTTGTATGCCATAATAATTATCTTTTGCAACACCTTGTACGGACATGTTAATGCCTTAAATATTTCTGCATCAACATCAGGGAAAACCACCCGGTCCAAACCTTAAAGCAACTCCTTTTCCGTTTGGTGTGGTGGCTCTGACTGGATATAATGGGACCACATTCCCAGTAATATATAAGTGGAATGGATAAGTGATCGATTTATAGTATCTAATGGGAATGATAAATGATCTACTCTAAAACGAAACAATATAAAAGTAACTAATCTATCCCGGGAAGTCTTTCTCCTAGTGCAATTTTTTATGGTTTTTATTGACCAGTAAACATATAGATGACTTACTCATAGATAAAAATATTCATTCATATGATAATTACTTTGTTCAACTCCAATCAGGGTTGGTAGTAGAGGTGAAGAAGACGTAGGAGAGAGGGCGCAAACTACGGAAGAGTTGCAGGTAGGGAAAACTGCGTCGCCGGAGTTTGAAGAGATTCAGGGCCTGCTTCTAATGGAAACATGCAGGGGAGGGAGCTCCCCTCCCTCCTACAAAACTGTTGTTGCTAACAAAGGTAAGTCCCCTCTGGGAAAAGTCAGAGATTTGGAAGAAGAGGAACAGAGTAACAATGAAAAGGAAACAGAGGGGGGCAGACCCAAGGAAAATGTCAGCAGTAAAGACAAAGAAGAATAAGACAAAAGTCAGGGTACTAAGAACAATAAACAAAAAGGACCATGCAGACCCAAAATGGAGGTCACTCCCAGAGTGGTGTTAAATGATCCTGCACTTCGGGCACACAGAGAACATATGGGGACCTACGCTATAATCTACAAGTTTATGGGAATATGGCCCACAAAAAAGGTTTTACAGTTATGGATTAAGTATAACTGGAAACCCAAAGGAAGTATAGATCTGTATCTAGGGTCCAAGGGTTTCTTGATGGTGGTGTTCACAAACATCGAAGACAAAGACAGAATATTCGAAGGAGGACCCTACTTTTATGCAGCAGCTGACAAATATATATATATACATATAATCAAGGTGTCTTTTCATTAATAGACATGTCTTTTCCAATACATGTATTTTCCTTTTTCTATTAATCGATTATTGATTATTACACACACACACACACTATATAGATATATATATACATATATATATATATATATATATATATATATATATATATATATATATATATATATATATATATATATATATATATATATATATATATATATAGTGTGTGTGTGTGTGTGTGTGTGTGTGTAATAATCAATAATCGATTAATAGAAAAAGGAAAATACATGTATTGGAAAAGACATGTCTATTAATGAAAAGACACCTTGATTATGTATATATATCGGGGACTTCAATTTTAATAAGACATCAATAAATACGTTATATATCTTATATCAATCTAATCATGTTTACTCAATCATAAAATTTAATAAAAATTAAGGTTGAGAATTTTCAAGTGTGTAATTATTGATCATAAGGCAATAATTACCAATATCTAAAAATAAGAAAGAATTCAACAATGGTATCAAACCCATAAGATCTTGCAAGGAAAAATGTGTGTTAAATTTTTGGGTTGTTGCAATCTTTATGTAACAATATATTTACCTTTTACTCCTACCTAAATTTATGCAAAGAATTCCATAAATTATGGTGGGAAATAATTCCTAGTAAATTTGTTTAATTGCCATAATATAAAGAATGTATTGCATATTTAATTTTTATTTCTCCTAAAGAATCACATAAATTATGGAGGAACAATTTAACAAAGTTAAACACTATATGGCTGGATTATAGCCTAATTCCAATGGAGTAAAATACAAAAGGTAATGTGAGAAGGGATTTAACCTCATAGCACCAATGGGTAAATGGTTAGAGAATAAGCGTGGGGTGAATAGTGACATAGATCCAATATTTTTCATATGAAATTAACCTAGGATATTTAAAGGGAATATCAGAGGATTCTCCTAGGATCGAGAAATCATCTAAGATATGCCAAGAAGTATGGACCATGCTTGTGCCACTTGAAGTTGGATCAATTGGTATCTTGGTTGAAATGAAGTATTCTTGATTAATTGATATCATAGAATAGGGATGAACTATACTCTATAAAGTAGAGTAGAAGGACCAAGATAAGGGCTGACGTGTAGGCCTTGTTGGGCTATTTCAAGAACAAAGATGAAAGATACTCCAGATCTAGAGGGCGCTGAGAAGAAAGGTTTCTAGTGGTGTGATTCGCGGGGTGCCAACGAAAGTTGGAAGTCTTAGTGTTTGTAAACCCTAGAAGACTAGAAATCTTGGATAAGAAATCCCTAGGGTTTGTGGATAAAACCCTAGAGCTAGATCTAGATCAATGTTTCCATTGAAAGAAGAAACCATAGATCATGCCTAAAAGGAAAGGAAAGAAACATGTCGATGATGAAGACAACGATGAGAATTTATAGGTTTAAGAGATTGCAAAGTTTCCTGCAAGAAGGAAAGGATCAAGAGGGAGTTGACAATTCCCTACAATCCTCAAATTAAAAGGACCTCCTAATGAGGGTTGTAGGTAAATCGTGAAGGTTGCTAAGATTGTGGCAGTATATGGAAACATTGGTAAGAATGAAGCAAAGTTTATGACAAGAGGATTCTCCTAGGGCGGAGAAAAAACTTAGCTAGAGAGATTTGCGTTCAAGAGGGATAAATGGAACAAGACATCTAGAACCATGTCAAATGACTAGACGAGCTTCTAGTTCAGAGGGAGCAGATAGTTAGGCTAGAAATTTTGGAAGAAATATATGTGTGGAAATTGTTCCAAGACCTAAGGGAAGTTAGTGGTGACTTCCAGTGGATCTACAAGATCTATCATGCAATAGATGGAAACATATAGAAGTACAAAATGAGATTCATGACAAGTAGGTTCCCCCAAAAAGAGGGAGAATATTGTGTCAAGATGTTTGCCCCAGTAGCTAGGTACACTTATATTATATCTATCATCTATATTGCTTCTGTTATGGGCTGGAAACTATACCAGATGGATGTAAAGGCTTCCTTCCTTAATTATATTTGAAGAAGAAGTATATATAGAGCAGCCACGACGTTTTTTAAACCATGGGAAGGACCATGTTTGAAATTGAAGAAATCTTTGTACAAGCTTAAGTAGGCACCTAGGTCGTTGTATGCCAAAATAAACATTTATTTGATAATTTTGAGGTATATCAAGAGTAAAGCATATCCCAACCTTTATTACAAGGTTGAAGATGATTGCCCCTTGATATTGGTACTATATGTAGATGAATTGTTTCTTACAAGGAATTATAATCTCATAGATGGGTGTAAGAGGGAGCTCACTTCAGAGGTCTAAATGAAGGATCTAGGTCTAATGCACTATTTCATGGGATTAGAAGAGTGGCAAAGGCCAGATGAGATCTTCCTTAGCCAAGGGAAGTATACAATTGAGATCCTACAAAGGTTCAATGTAATGGACTGCAAGTCCATGACCACACCTATGGTTACAAATCTGAACTTCTTGAGTGATTCTTCTTCACATTTGGTTGATCCCATGATGTATATAAAATTGATCGGATCCTTGATGTACTTGGTTAATACTAGGCTAGATACATGATTTGATGTGAACATTGAGTTAGTACATGGTTGAGACTATACATGTACATTTGGTAGCAGCAACTCATGTATTGAGGTACCTTCATGGTATGGTTGGATATGGAATCAAATATGGCTTGGATGATGGAGAAAAGTTGCAAGTTTACTGGGAAAGGAGTGCAGTAGAAAAGAAAAGCACATCATGATGTTGCTTGAGTTTGGGATTAGGTATGATCTCATGGTTTAGTAGAAAATAGTTTCCATTGGAACTCAATACAACAAAGGCATAATATGTATTAGCTAATGATGCGAGCCATGAAGCAGTGTGGCTTCAAAAGTTGCTTGCAGGGTTATTTGATCTAGAGTTAGAGCCAACTTTGATATATTGTGATAATCAAAGTTATGTGAATCTTTCAGAGAATCCAGTCTTTCATGACAAGTAAAAGCATATAGAGATCAAATACCATTTCATCTGAGACATGGTACAAAGAGGAGTAATGGAACTTTGGTACATATCCATAGATGAGAAATCAACATAAGTTTTGACCAAGCCTTTGTCTAAAGTGAAGTTTGATACATCAGAGACAAGGTTGGCATGATGCAGAATGTCCACCCTCGTTGAGAGGGAGTTGTGTTGTTTCTCCTACAATTGGTATATACTCTTCCTCTAGCCAAGGGTTTCCAAAATTAGTCATGTGAAGTGGTTGAGGGATTAATTAGTAGTCTGGTACAAATATTTCCTACGCCATTTGAAGTGTCTAGGTGTGATTAGGGCTACTATGAGAGGAGAAATATCATAGATACTTATAGCATAGTCTTGATACTATGGTGGTAGTCTTTTCCATACCATCTGAAGTGGTTGGGTGTGATTGGGACTATTAGAGAAGAACATCATGGAAGAACACCTTCCTCACTAAGAGGGAGTGTTGATGTTTTATATAGTAGTAGAAGGTATTCCCTTCTGAACAATAATGTTTAATATATATTATATTATGTACAAAAATATATATTTATATATTATATTATATATATATATATATATATATATATATATATATATATATATATATAATTAGTCCCAAGGGTTAGCTCAACTAGTCAAATAAGTGCCTCGCCATTCGGGAGGTCACAGGGTCAATTCTCCCCGAAGCCCTTGGGGTTAGGCCTAGCTATTGGTCGCGGTAGTTGATACCCTTGATCAAGATCAGATATTTCTGTGGATGTAGCGGCCACCCAATGACTGCGGGTGTCCGTGAACCACCAAAAAAAATAAAATAAAATATAAAATATAAAATAAAATAAAAATATAAAATTAAATTAAATTAAATAAATAGATAAATAAAAAATTATATATATATATAATAAGAAGAAAAATAAAAAGGAAAGACATGTCCTTTTAGTTGTGGTTCATGGGCACTGAGTGGCCGCTACATCCACGGGCAATAATCCAAGAAGATCCACCCAAAGGGATCTACCCTCGAGCCTGATATGTCGAGCCTAAACACATGGGCATCAAGGTGATTTGACCTTGTGACCTCCCAATTGCAAAGGTACTTAGAAACGAGAACTGGACCAACTGAGCTATCCCTTGGAGCTTAAGGAAAGGAGATGTCTTATTGAAAATACATGTCTATTAATGAAAAGACACCTTGACTATGTATATATATCAAGGCCCTCAATTTTAATCGGACATCAATAAATATATTATATATATTTTATAAATCTTATAATGTTTACTCAATCATAAAAACAAAAAATTAAGGTTGATAAATTTTCAAGTGTGTAATTATTGACCATAAGGCAATAATTACCAAGACCTGAAAATAAGAAAGAATTCAACACTATGGTTCCTATCAGGTCATTCACTGCATTAGTCAAGTCATATACGAGCTATCTCTCCTATCCCACTCCAATATTAATCAAATATTTCATGTGTCTTGTTTGAAGAAGATTGTGAGATCAAATTTCAAAATGTAGATCAACCTTCCATAACTTGATGAACAATGTTTCGTTTGGATCTAGCTAGAAGCAATATTGGATACCAAAGAGTGTTGCTTTTCCAAGACATGATCAAGGAAGTATTGATCCAATGGAAAGATGTGTAACCAAAATTTTCCACATGGGAATCAATTGTGATTCTTCAACAATTTCCTCATTGTTGGCTTGAGGGGGCCTGACCCAAGTTCGAAGTTTTTCAGCCAAACAAATCCCTGTACTACTGGCCCTTTCGACAACAACCCGCGGAGCGCAAACTGAGGTCTCACTTGAAGCAGTATGGGGGGATGTTGGAACCAAGTTTCCGCACCCTTGAGATGTCTGAGGGGTCAGTTTAGTCCAACAGTGAATAGCTTTGTGTAGATCACTTCACACACTTTCCTGACCTGTGAGCCCTTTGCGCTCTATTATACTAGCCTTCACACAACCCTAATCAGAGGTTGAGGTGATTTTGTGCTGCTAAGGTAGCGATCTATGCTCTTTCCCTAAGTTACACTGGAGATCTTACTTATCTTCTTATAACTATAGTTAACTTCGTGTAAACATATGCATATTTTATATTCACTTATTCAACACATTCATATAAGTTTGTGTAGCAAATAAACAATAAACTTGAAATTCATACCCAATATACTTCAATGCATAAACTAGGAAAAAGACACACAAAATTATAAGAAACTTCTCTTTATTATTTTCTCAACGGTTACAAACTCGACTCACCCTGCACACTCAGCTACAAGGGTCCTTTCACTTAGCTACGGACTACTAGGCCTTTGCGCACTCAGCTACAAAGCCTTCTCCTACTCTACAACCCAAAGACTCGACTTTACACTTCAACTTAGACTCAATGTTTCATATTCTCTTAGATTGTTCGATCTTAGATTAGTTTTCTTTACACTTAGAGCCTTGCTCTATTTATATAATCCCATGGTCCGCGGACCATGGGTAGAACTATTAAGCTAACACTACATTACAAAAGTAAGGGCGGACAACCCTATGACTCAATTACAACTTCGCACTATGTGGCCACAAATCACGGAGTCTTTACATTGGACTTAGTCAAAACTTGGGCTTTAAGCCCCAAAACGTGTCCTAGGGGATCCTGCGCCCAACAAGCCCCCAAAAAAAACATTGTGACTCGCCCTCAAGTCACTCTGCCGATGCAGAGATCTTCGCGTAGAGACCTCCCAACTCTGCTTAAACTGCTGCAAGGTCGGAAACGCACTAAGTGGCTGTCTATTGTATCTCTTGGACACGTTGTTCAAAGACCGCGGTATCTGAACTGCTTCCCTGTATCTGCTCCTGTGTCCCCTGCATCTGCGCAAGCTTGCCTTCAATTTTTATTGTGATGATGAAGGCCGCGTCAATCCATGGTTGGATGTGCACCTTTAGAATCAATTCTTTGTGTCGCGCTACGTCTATTTGCTCCTTAGGCACTTTTTCCTGTTGCATTCGAGCGAGCCTCTGTGTATGGGAAACTGTCTATGTGGTCCCTTTGACGTCATCATAATGTTGTTGTAGCTAATGCGCCTCTGTTTCTAAGCGTTGTATGTTCGGGTCCTCTTGCAAAGTGGTGAGGACCTCGGACGACTCTTCCAACATTTTGGTGCAGTCCTTCACTGCACTGTTGATCTCTTCTATTCCCACCATGATGGCACTGGCGCATTGTTCCCTTACCTCTGGAGGAGTTGAAGGTTGTGCCTTCAACCATAGTTCTGTTATCTAAAGGTTCAACTCCAGCTGAACCTTGTCCATCTCTTCTCGTGCCTCGTGCACTCCTGCTGCTAGCATCTGGATGTGTGCCTCTGCTAGGATAGCCAACTCAAGGACCATCTGGTAGGCCTCCTCAACCACCTGCACCATCTATCAGTTCTGTGCAACTACCTCGTCATGCTGCAGGCTCAGTTGCTCCATGTTGATTCTTTGTTCACTCAACACCTGTAGCACGTGCCCCTCCCTAGCCTGTAGTTCTGCAATCACTCCGTCCTGCAGGACATAGAGCGTCTCTCAAGGGAGCACAACCATGTTGATCCCTACTCCCTTCAACACACTGACCATAGGCCTGTCGGCCTCATTCTCTATAACCAGTGCCCCCTCTGGCAGCACTATTGTGTTGGTCATGCGAGCACGCAACATTTCCTCAATCTCGATTGTTCCTACTGTGACGCTGGTCGAGAGAGCACCGGTTTGAGGAGTGCACACCTACCCAGAGGGCCCCCAACACAATATGATTCTCCTTCGCCAACTGCTGGAGGGCCTCCACGGTAACGTCGCACACCATCTCCCCTATATCATGCAAATCTCCTTAAGTGAGGGTGATCAGGTTGAAAGAAGTCTTAGACGCTTTCGAATTATTTTGCGGCCCTACCTTCTCTCTCGGGTGTTGGCGCTTTAACTGTGTTGTCGTTGTTTGTAGGTCCACGCCACCCTCCTCTGTCTCTGTCTCCATTTCTTGTTCCTGCTTAGGCAAAGGTGACTTCTGGTCCTCACGCTCCTTCTCTGTTGCCTTCTGTGCTTCTGTTGCAACCTTCGTAGTGTCCCGCGCCTCCTGTGCTTATGTTGTTGCTGCCTCTTTTCTTCTCTTCTCTGCCAACTACGCTACCCGTAGTTTTTCCTCCTCCTTCTTTTTCTGTGTAGCAGACTTCAATGTTTCCATCGCAGTGATGGCTGGAGCACGCCACATCGGTGGCCATGCCTCAAGTACATCGAAGATAACATCATCTGTGGCCAGGTATGGTAGTTCATTCCACATCATCGCGGGGTCCTTGCATGTCCTAATGTAGACGTGTTGGAAGTCTGCCTTAAACTCTGCGAAGCTTTGTAGGCTATTATAGAGAATGGCCGATAACCACGGCTTGTGGTTAATCCCCATTCTGATGTTCATCTCCATGAAAACCCAGAATATTTTATTGTCTTAGATCTTGCACACATTTTTAGTGGCCCATAGCGAAGTGTACTTCGCGGCCTCCGAGAGATCCCTCTCAATTGGGGGGAACTGGTTGTCCACGGACAATTCCCCAGCCACCAGCACTATGAACAGTAGAAGCCATGCATAGTGGAAGGTTTTCCCTTGTTCTTGTGCCTCGTGACAATTCTCTAGGAACTCCTTGCACAAGTAATCTGACCAGTTAAACTGGACACCCTCTGCACACTACGTGGCAAGTGCTATCACCGGCGCAGGTACCTAATCCGCATGGCACTTCTGCATAACCTTGTCAGCCCATATTTGGGTCACAAATTTGACTGCGTTGTTGTTGATACTAGAGATTGCGTACCCTCTCTTCTTCTTCTCTAGCTTGAATTTTGCCTTCATGGCCTCCGCGATGGCCAAGTCAGTGCTCTTTCCCTCTAAAATATCCACTGGGTCCTCCCCCTTACAAGGGAGTCGAGTAATTATATGAATTAGGTGGTCCATGATGGGGATGGGCTCCTCCAGCCACAAATACCCATCATGCACCAGGAAAAGCAGCTACCTGATGACAAAGATAGTTACTGGGGTGCGATGGTAATGCGACACCAAGAGTAGGTTCAACAACCCTGCCTTTTTGACTCCCATCGCGGTGTTTTTCTTCGGCTTCATGATCTGTGTGGTTGCCAAGTGAGGGAATTTCTCGTGGTTGATGAGATCCCAATATTCAAACTTCAAACTTAGCACCCGTCCCAGGTGCGTTCATTTGAAAATGATATCGTCAGGTAGCAGCGGAGTCTGTACAGAGCTTTTACTCTCATTGATATCCTTGGGCACCTTTGCCTTCCCCTTCCATGGAGGAACATATGCGGGCAGCCTAGTTAGAGGGTCCGCATCCTCAATTTCTTTCTCTAAGTGTTCGTCCTCATCCTCTTTTATCAGGATGTCGTTAAGGTCTTCCTCCTCCTCATCGATTTCCAAATTAACTGCTTTACCCTTTTCTTCCATGGTCAATTTAGTTCATAGTGGTTTCGAGGGGACACGCGCACCGGAATCATTGGCTGCTTATCTTTCTTGGGCCTCGGCGTGCATGGAAATTTATGGATTTCTTCAACTATTCTGATGCTTTCAGGGGCATCTTCTACTATCATGGCCTGTGTGGCCTCTTCAACGGTCATTTCTCTAATTTCCATGGCTTCTTCAGACACTGCCATTTTGTTTGTCCAGAAATCGCTCAACTGCTCAACCAGGTGCTCAAACAACGCTCTCAACAGGTTAAATAGGTCTCTTTTCAGAATACTTTGGGCACACGACAACTCAATTCTCAAATGGCCAAGTGTTGTTTGCTAGGTAGCCCTTTGCACTTTATAACGCCTTTTGAATTCAAAATCAACCATTCCCCCCAAATTTGGTCCATTAATGCTCCCTTGGTGGCATATTTTCCCAAATCTTGCCCATAAATCTCACCTTAAATTCCTGTCGCCCACTCCATTTGGTCTCAAACCAAGCATCATATCGTGAATAGTGACTATAATGGTCACTTTCTAGCCAACCTGCACGACAACGTAGCTACCCTTGCGTTGTCGCGAACCCCGTGACACTTCGCTCCTGTGCGCAACCCTGACATTGTGCAACTCTCGGGCAGAGTAGTTTATAGTCCCACGCCTCATTTCAACTACCTGGAGCACTAAGACTGTGCTTCCCACCGCTAGTCAGGTGGTGCACCACTTGTATATGGTTTCGACCGACAATCACTTACATTTTATGGGAAAAGTTTGCCTTTTAACTTTAATACCAACGTCGCACCACTATCTGTGATCCCTGTAGTGTCCTATCTAGGGTGCTAGATTCGGCTATATTTATTATCGACCAGGATCAGTAAACTTTGAGGCATGCGTCTACAGTCTATAGACATAAAGGATTCCTAACTAAGTGTTCGTGATGGTAGGTTACAAAGCTTCCTTACGGAAGGTTGAGGTATGCTCCCTATCACCTAGACACTCAGGTCACTCAATTCATCTACCTATTTTTAAAAACACTGTGTATACTTAAACCAAGATTTCAATCCCCTTACGAGGATGCTGTGCATAAAACCCCTATTCAGTGAACACTCAGCATTCAATGTTTATCATTTATGAAAGATTGAAACATACTAAAATCATAAGCACACTTAAAATTCAAATATATGAGAAACAGGGTTCATGAAGATGCTTTTAAAAATAACGAAAGATCAGATCCCTTATAGGATACAATTCAACGATCTCAGTGATGAATCCTTCAAGCTATCATCATAAACATTACTCATACAAATTTCTAATTAAATCAATGAAAGCATAAACCAAACTCTAATCACTGTGCATACTATTGAATATTCAGAAGTTGCAAATGAAATGAAATGACAGTATACCCGTTCCACGCAGGGCCCATCCGCGTTTCAAAGGTATACTAGACTGTGCTCAAGCAACTATAGAATCAACGCAATAACGAAATCGTGACTACAACCGTGTTTTTGGTATTAAGTTCAAAAGCTCTGTTTTTCAAAATGATACACTGATAACCCTTAACTAACAACACATAACTATGTTTACATATGTTTTTCTATGTTTACATTTCGGAACGAATGTACATTCGTTATGCGGCTGTTGCCGCTTTTGCTATGGCATAGTTTTTAAGTTGTTTCCATTCTGAACCGATTCCAAAAAGGAACAAAACTAAATCGGTTTAGAACCCTATGCTGTTGCTGCTTTTGTCGCCAACATGCTGTGCTTTGACCATCATTGACCGCGCATTCAGGAGTGTTGGTTCTGCTGTAGGATAGGTGTTCGTCCATGCTTGTACATTCTATTTTTCATCCCTACCCTTTGCTCTAGCTTAGCTGTCATGCCATATGTCAAACAATAAACCAATTACAGGATGTTGCAACTTCCTGTAGTCTTTTTATCAAAAATCCCTAATTCTTTAACATAAAACTCATAAATCAATTCTAATGCATTTAACAACTATAATACTGTTAACTAATCAATTTCAAGGGGTCTAAGAGATGTATGAAGGAAAAAGGTAGGCAAACGATGTGTTTCAAGAGGAAAAATGAGGTCAAGGAATGGTACCAACATCTCTCCCCAACTTAATGAATTAGCATGACCTCATGCTAACCCTGATGTGCTTCCTCTGAACTTTGTCCCTGCCTGTACCTCTGTTGCCTTCAACAATGTATCCACATTCTTCTTCACCTGGGCATCTTTCTGACCATGGAGCTCATGCTTTAAACTTTTGTACTTTTCCTTGAGGACCTTCTTTTGGTTGTACCATTTAGTGGCCCACTTACAAATATCTGTTTGTTCAGCTTCAAGTTCCTTAATTTGTTCCCTTAACTTTTCATTTTTTTGTTGAGTCTCTTTACTCTGTTCTTTGAGCATTTCATTTTCTTTCTTGATAAATTTTTCCAGCATATTGGCCTCCATTAGTTCTTCCTTTAACTTCTCAATTTGCTTCTCCAGTTTCTTCTGTTTCTTTATGGCAGGTGGTGAATCTTTTTCTTGCCTGTTATTGCTTTCAACCTCCATCTCAGCTCCTGGTCCAGGTTTTGAGTGGGCACTACTTTCAATATCCATCGGCATAGGTGCATCTGATTCAGGCTGGTCTTCTTGTAGCTGGGCCTTTGATGCTCTCCTGGTTCTTCTTATATAGGTGGTAGAAATTTTATCTTGCTCTGCTTCCTAAGCATCTTGTTTTCTCATTTTCCTTGTCCTCACATTGCTAACAGGTGGAGGTACCTTGCTTGCTTTGTGTATAGGAATCTCTTCATCGATATCATTCATAAATCCTGAGTTTTCCTGTGGTTCTTCCTTGTCCTCTTCGTCTTTAATTTGGTTAGCAGCCAAGAATTCCTTCCATGTTTTCCCTCTTCTCTGTAATTCATACTCAATAAGAATTTTAATTAGCCCAAAGTTATATAAGCTCTTATCTTCATTACCTTTCTGCTTATGGATGGTCTTCGACATTTTGGTTAGGCTTTGCAAGAGGAAGTATGGCAGACTGACAACACACTGCCATTTCAAATGTAACAGTAACTTGATATGGTACAAGTAAACAATACTGTAGCGGCCTTCACAAGTTACAAACTTTTGGATGATATAGACCATCTCGTCCCAGGGATGCACCAGCCAACTCCTTGGGACGCCTTTCTTCCAATTAATGGATGAAACCATGGATCTAGACATAAATTGAGTCCATGATTTCTCTTTAAATTGCTTCGTCTTGAAGTACTTCTCCCCTTCTGGGTTGATCCCTAGGGACTGAGCTATGGTGTCTTCCGAAACTCTGAATGAAAAATTACCTATCATAGCTTTCTCTCCATTGAATGTAAAAGTGAATTGTTTGGTGACCTCTTCATTATTTCCACGAAATTTCTCTAAAAAGGGCAGCCATTGTATTTCTTTAAGAATTGAAATGCAATCTTCGTGATATTGGGAACTGTCGAATATGCTTAGTTCGACCCTATTGGTCATTTTGGCAGAGAGTTGTGCTCTAACTCTTCTTTGTTTATGTTTTGCAAATTCAACAAAGAAGTTTTGATTTGTTACCTTTTGTCTTTTGCCCCAATACTGCTGACCTGGTGGCATCCTCGGCTCTTTAACACTAGCTCCTTTAGTAACCCAAGCGATGCTCGATTGACTGTCTTGTAATTATGGTGGAGGTCGAACCCAATTAACTACATTTTCCTTTCGTGGCGCTTGCTACTTTCAGTCTTTACTGTTGAAGTCACAAGAGTCGAATGCTAACATAGAACAACTGAAAATGATAATGAAATAACCGGCTTAACTCAATTCATAACATATTCATCTTTTGAAACAGAGGAATGGCTGTATTGGTCGTATGGATGCCATCATAGAAGCGCTAGAAGCATATATAAAGTACTGGGATATGATTTCAGGTAGTCGTTTAAATCATTTGGCTTCATCGGGTGGTTAGATCATAATTCGGTCATTTCAAACATAATGAACAAACCCGCATAACATTTGGTTTCCAAACAATTCACCACGTGTCCTGCTTCTGTTGGTACCCGGCCAAATAGAAATGTTGGAATGGCTGTAGGGTCTAATTGGTTGGTAACAGAGATTGAAAAGGTGATATGAGAGGGGATTAACACAATCATATAAGTATGAGATGGGTTGGAGTATTGGAAGATGATAGGGATTAACAATAGGATAAGGAGTGATAGGTATGGAGGTGTCTCTGAAATTGATCGTAGCAGTCACAGTTATTAAATCTAACATTAAAAATTAATCTAAGAATTTAAATGTTAAGAATAAGGAATACATTACACTTTTGTTGGTTGTTCAAGCGTTGCATTGGCATGCTAGGTAGGACTAGTCTCTTTTGACTATTCTTTGTTGTTCATAACAGGTCCCCTGAGATAGATTCGAATGCAACAATTCCCTCTGAGATCTGGAAAATGTTCATGCAGCTTCTTTGAAATCCAGAAAAAGAATTATATGTATACAGGTTCCTTGATCTTTGGTATTTGATGAAGTCTTGGTGCCCAGCAACCTGTGGATCCTTGTTGAAACTTGATGAAGCTTTGTTGAAGTAATCTTGAAGTAACAGTCTCTTAACAGGTCCCTTTTATGTGTCTTAAACAGGTCCCATTACTGCTGGTGTTGGTAACATGGTCTTCTGGACAGAACAGGTCCCCCTGCATAATGTTTTTAACCAGGTCCCTCTGAGATAAAACAATGACAAAACAACTTCTTTATTGAAATCTGGAGTGCTGAAACAAACTTCTTTGGAAATTTACAGTGAGGAGATGAGATAAGAAATCTTTAAGAATTTACAATGGGGAGACAAAATGCTGATGCTTCTCTCCCCCACTAAAGTTTTGACTTGTCCTCAAGTCATTATTCAGTTGATAAATCAAACAGGAAACAAAAGAAAAGGAATTCTTACCCGCCAACGAATTGGTTTTCAAGTAAGAATTCGGGGTTAGAGTGTGCCAGAGTCTGGTTTTCACATCTAACCCATTTTTATTATTATTTTTATTGTTTTTTTTTTTTTTTTTTTTTTTTTTTTTTGAATTTCTAAATTGAAATGAAATGAACTAAGGCAGGGATACTGTAGCTGAAGGTTGCAGTATCTCAACCTCTCTTTGTTGAGATACTGTTTGGAGAAAATTTTTCTTGCTGATGGGCTTAGTGTAAAGTTTCAGGCGATGATCGTTGACAGTAAAGGAATGACCTTCTCCATCAATAGTTTTGAGCTTCACTGAACCATTGTCGTAAGCCTGAATAATTTGGTATGGGCCCATCCAATGTATGGTAAACTTGCCTTTATGATCTCTGAATTTAGAGTAAAAAAGTAAAGCCCAGTCTCCTTCCTTGAACTGCTTCTTCTTGATATGTGCATCATGCCACTGCTTCCTTTGTTTTTGCATGAGGATTGTGGTTTCCTCTGCTTGCTGCCTCATTTCATCCAGCTGGTTCAACTGCTGAATTCTTTCTTGTTGTGCTTGGTCCAGGTCAATTTGCAAATCTGCAGCCAGTTTAAAAGTATGTATTTGAAACTCAATAGGAAGCATTATCTCTTTGCCATACACCAACTGATATGGTGTAAATCATGTAGTATTATTCCACGTAATTCTGTAAGCCCAGAGTGCATCTTTGAGCTTCTCTTCCCAATTCTTTCTGTTCATTGCCACAGTTTTAGTGATGATCCCTTCCAAAGTTTTGTTTGTGGATTCCACCTGCCCATTGGCCTGTGGATGGTAAGGTGTACTTCTTCTGTGCTTGATTTGGTATTTGTCTGTGATGTCCTTCACTAACTTTGAAGTAAATTGAGTACCTTGATCAGTCACTATTTCCCTTGGTACTCCATACCTTACAAAAATCTCTTCAAAAAGGAAGTTTACCACTGTTTTTTCGGTGGCTCTAACTAGTGCTTTTGCTTCAGCCCACTTTGTTACGTAATCAGTACATACTAATATGTACTTCTTACCATTGGAGGTTGGGTTAATGGGTCCTATAAAGTCTAGAGCCCATTTTTCAAATGGCTCTAGGTGAACTTGGGGCTGAAGTGGCATCTCATCTGTAGCTGTTGGCCTGCCCATTCTTTGGCAGCTATCACAACTCTTCACATACCTCTTGGAATCCTTAAAAATGGATGGCCAGTAGTATCCAAGACTAAGAATTTTGAATGATGTTCGCTTAGCTACAAAATGCCCACCACACGGTTCATCATGGCAAGATTTTAAAATATCAATTATCTCATCATTTCTTACACATCGTCTAGAATCATATCATAACCAGTGTAAAATAAATCGCCATTAATCCATGAGTATCGAGCACTTTGTTTGACTAGTCTCTTCTTTTCCATTGGAGTAAAGTATGGAGGTGTCCTTCCTATAGACAAATAATTGGCCAAGTCAGCATACCAAGGATTCACTATGGAAATTGCAAATAAATTTTCATCTGGGAAAGCAGCTTCAACCAGAACAACCTCACCTGGATTTTGCAGTCTAGAAAGAAAATTTGCCACCTGATTCTCTTTACCTGGTCTATCTAACACTGTGATGTTAAATTCCTGTAATAATAATAACCATCTGGTAACTCTGCCACTAGTTATTGGTTTATTCATTAAATGTCTAATGGCAGAATGATCAGTATGTACAAAGAATTCATAACCAGTTATATAATGTCGGAATTTATTCACAGCATATATGATGGCAAGTGTTTCCTTTTATGTGACTGTGTAGTTTGATTCTGCAGGTGTTAGATTTTTGCTAATGAAATAAATGGCATAATTACAAGATTCCTCTTTTTGGCCTAATGAGGCACCTACTGCAGTGTCAGATGCATATGTAAATATATGAAATGGTAGGCTCCAGTTAGGCCCCCTTAAGACTGGTGCGCTTGATAACTTCTTTTGAGTGCTTCAAATGCTTGCTGGCAGTTCTCATTCCAGTTGAAAAGTACATCTTTTGTTAGAAGCTTAAACAAAGGTAAAGCTATTTTACTAAAATGTTCAATAAACCTTCTGTAATAGCTTGCATACCCAAGGAAACTTCTTACCTCTCTTTGATTCTTTGGAATTGGCAAATCAACAATGATCTGGATTTTTGCTGGGTCAACTTTAATGCCTTGAAAAGAAATATAGTGGCCTAATACTATCCCTTCGTTTAACATCATAAAGCACTTTTCATTGCTCAGGGACAGATTAGCTTCAATACATCTTTTCAAAACTCTTTCAAGGTTCTCTAATGCATGTTCAAATGAATTGTCGTACACTGAAAAATCATCCATGTAAACTTCAACACAATCATGAACTAAATCAGTGAAAATAGCTAATACAGCTCTCTGAAATGTAGCTGGAGCATTGCAAAGTCCAAATGGCAAAACATTATAAGCATAAGTGCCCCAAGGACAGGTGAATGTGGTTTTGTCCTGGTCTTCTGAGGCTATCCTGATCTGGTTGTAGCCACTGAAACCATCAAGAAAAGAGAATGATGATTTCTCAGCTAATGTGTCTAACACTTGGTCAATAAATGGTAGTGGGAAGTAATCTTTGAGCGTTGCTTTGTTCAATTGTTTGTAATCAACACAAATGCGCCACTTACCATTTTTCTTGAGCACTATAACCAATGGGGATACCCACTGACTATCAGAAATAGGATATATAAAATTAACTCTCAACAGTTTTTGCAATTCTTCTCTGACAATATCCTAGAGCATGGGGTTCATTCTTCTCTGCGGTTGCCTCACTGGTTTGATAGTACTATCAGTATAAATATGGTGAGTGCATGTGTCGGGGTGAATCCCATGCATATCGGTGTAGTCCCAAGCAAATGCTTTCTGGTATTTTCTCAATAGTTGAGTCAATTTCTCTTGATGAGATGAGTCTAGGTGACTGCCAATGTTCAGAGTTTTCCATGGACTAATCTCTATGATCTAACTCTGTGTGTTTGTGATGGATTGAACTGGAAAAATATCGTGAAATGTGGTTTGCAAATATTGAATGGTGCATGTTTCTTGAAAATTTTGGGCTAAAAGCACATCTGCAGCATGATATTGGTCGTTTATCAAATTTTCGGAAATATCAGGTTGAGAAAGGAACAATTCTACCAAATCATTATTATTTTGTTCTTGGAAATCATAGATTTGGTCGATGCTAAAAACAGATTGTACTTCTTCTTTATCATTGTATTTTTCATCGAGCCATAAATTGTGTGTTACTACTGGTGATTGTGCCGATGGATAAAGAGTGAGTTGTTTTCTTTCAGTTCCTCATGAAATGATCATGTTGCCCGATCGACATCCTATGAATGCATCAGCAGTCGCTAACCATGGTCTACCAAGGATGATAGGGTGCCCTCCTAAATTGGATTTGGGTTGAAGAACTAAGAAGTCCACTGGATACTCCCAAGAGTCTAGTGAAACAATTATGTCCTCCAAAATCCCTTCAGGAATCACTTTAGACCTATCAGCTAGTTCTAGAACAATCGTTGTGTGTTGCAAATTTATAATCTGGAGTGTTATCATGGTTTCAAGAGTCATGACATTTATTGCGGCCCCAAGATCTATTAAAGTGTTTGGGATCTGTATGTTGTTAATGATTGTAGTAACTCTGGGGATACCAGGATCAACATACTTCTCCATTAAGATGGTATTTGTCATAAGGCCAGCTAAATGTCCTATAACATGAATGGTTTGTGGATCAATCCTTTTCCTAGTGGGTTTTTTAAGACACATTTCTTTGATTGCTTTAGTATATATGGGAATGTATTTTATGGCTTGTAGTAGCGGAATTTTTATATAGACATTCTTGAGCTCATCTAAAACATCAAACTGTGGTATAGACATTGGAAGTTTCATTTGGACCAATCGGTCTGGAAAAGGTGGATGCAATGGTTGCATTTGCTTATCTTTGGTATCATCGTTTAGTTTCCTTTGATTTTTCATTTCGTTTTCATTTTCTGTGTTTTCTTCTTGTTTATCAGTTGTTGGAGAATCTTTGTGGAGTACCTTACCAGACCTCAAGTTGATATTTTGCAAGGGTAGTGTGGGATATGAGGTTCCCTCTTCTACATTGTAGGCTGGCCTCTCTGCTCTGTTATTTGAATTTGGGACAGTTTGAGCAGGAATTTGAGTAGGTCTGGGAGGTTGTGAGTTAGATGGAAATTGCAGTTGTGGTGGATTTATTGGTGGAGGAGCAGGCAGTGCTTGTTGAGTAGGTTGAGGTTGGTAAACAACTTGCTGTTGAGGATACTGCTGATATGGTTGAGGATGTGATGAGTATGGCTGATGATATTGTTGATATGGCTGCGAATATGGTTGGTATGATTGAGGATATGTATGATATGATTGCGAGTACTGTTGAGATGGTCTCCATTGTTGCTGTGGGTGATTTTGGTGCTGCCATGGCATGGGTACATTCCATGAATTCTGAGCATACATTTGATCATTTACAGGAAATTGCAAATTTTGATTTGGAAACATACCTTGAGGTGCTAGCCTTGGCTGCCATGGTCTCTTTGTGCCCATGTAATACACATTTTCCATCTCTGCATTAGCTGCCATATTACCGTTCTGCAAAACCTTAACAAGACAATTAAATATATCATGATTTTTAGTACAGAAGGCACAAACTTGGATGTTTTCTAATGGGCAGTCTTTTAAGGCATGTTTCTTCCGACATTTTGGGCAGAAGATAGCCATTATCTGATCTTCATCTTCTTGTTTCTTCTTAGCTTTTAGAGTGTCAATTTGGTTCCCTAAGGTGCTTAACAGATCTGTTTTAAATTCTTCTAACAGATTCCCTATTTCAGCCCTTGTGACACTTGCTGAAGTAGATTTTGTGACTTTGGATGACAAGGTTCTTTTTCCAATTTTAGCTTTGCTTCTTGAATAATTTTCGCATAATTCAGTGATTTCTTCAAAAGGTAAGGTAGAAATGTCACCTTTGCCCATCAAATTAAGATCATCCATGTATTCCTCTCGGATGCCTTTCAAGAATATTGTACGAATCAAATCAAGAGGCATAGTTCGGTGTTTGGATTTTTGTAAGTTGTAGACAAACCATTCTAAGTATTCCTCTAAGGTTTCATCCTCTTGTTGGCTCATTCTAAAGATATCATCTTTGGAATCTTTGGATCTACAATAAGGTTGATATTTCTTTAGAAATATCCTTCTCATGCCATCCCAATCAATTATCGCATGCTCACCAAGCCTCATGAACCATCTTAAGGCTGATGCATTTAATGTTGCTGGGAAGAGTCTAAGCCTATGGGCATCATCTGTGTAACCGTATGTTCGACATACAATGTCAAACTCGAACAAGAATGAGTCTGGGTCTTCCGAAGCCATACCATAAAAGTTTGGTAGCACGGATGGAGGTATGTTTTTCATTTTGATATCATCATCTTCTTGTGGTTCATGAATAGGAAACTTAAAGGTTGACTCTTCTTCATCTCTTCGTCCTTGATTTGGTACTGATCCCTCTCCTTCCTCAACCATTTTAATAGGTTCCTCTGTGTCAGTGTCACTTGTTTTAAAGAGAAAATTAAAGAAATATTATTCGGTCACTGTGCTACTTTCTCCTTGTATAGAGGATCTAGGAAAGTGTTTCTTCTGCGATTTATGCGCTAATAAAGTTTGTCTTTCGATGAGAGTAAGTCTTTGCCCTGACTTTTGCTTATCCTCTAATGCTTGTATGGTGACTTCCTCAGCTGGTGTTGTATTTCCTAAAGAGTCTGCTCCTGATGATAGGTTAGTTTTTGGATGGGGGGTTTTTATGAATCTACCTTGATTATCTCTAGATCTAGGCATAAGTGAACATGATTTCTAAATCTATGTTTTTGTTCATTTTTGTTTATTGAATTTTTTTCTTTTTAAATCCTTTAACTACGCCTCCCCGGCAATGGCGCCAAATTGTAGTGTCCTATCTAGGGTGCTAGATTAGGCTATATTTATTATCGACCAGGATCAGTAAACTTTGAGGCATGTGTCTACAGTCTATAGACATGAAGGATTCCTAACTAAGTGTTCGTGATGGTAGGTTACAGAAATTCCTTACGGAAGGTTGAGGTATGCTCCCTATCACCTGGACACTCAAGTCACTCAATTCATCTACCTATTTTTAAAAACACTATGTATTACTTAAACCAAGATTTCAATCCCCTTACGAGGATGTTGTGCATAAAACCCCTGTTCAGTGAACACTCAGCATTCAATGTTTATCATTCATGAAAGATTGAAACATACTAAAATCATAAGCACACTTAAAATTCAAATATATGAGAAACAGGGTTCATGAAGATGCTTTTAAAAATAACGAAAGATCAGATCCCTTACAGGATACAATTCAACGATCTCAGCGATGAATCCTTCAAGCTATCATCATAAACATTACTCATACAAATTTCTAATTAAATCAATGAAAGCATAAACCAAACTCTAATCACTGTGCATACTATTGAATATTCAGAAGTTGCAAATGAAATGAAATGACAGTATACCCGTTCCACGCAGGGCCCGTCCGCGTTTCAAAGGTATACTGGACTGTGCTCAAGCAACTATAGAATCAACGCAATAACGAAATCGTGACTGCAACCGTGTTTTTGGTATTAAGTTCAAAAGCTCTGTTTTTCAAAATGATACACTGATAACCCTTAACTAACAACACATAACTGTGTTTACATATGTTTTTCAACGTTTACATTTCGGAACGAATGTACATTCGTTATGCGGTTGTTGCCGCTTTTGCTATGGCATAGTTTTTAAGTTGTTTCCATTCTGAACCGATTCCAAAAAGGAACAAAACTAAATCGGTTTAGAACCCTATGCTGTTGCTGCTTTTGTCGCCAACATGTTGTGCTTTGACCATCATTGACCGCGCATTCAGGAGTGTTGGTTCTGCTGTAGGACAGGTGTTCATCCATGCTTGTACATTCTATTTTTCATCCCTACCCTTTGCTCTAGCTTAGCTGTCATGCCATATGTCAAACAATAAACCAATTACAGGATGTTGCAACTTCCTGTAGTCTTTTATCAAAAATCCCTAATTCTTTAACATAAAACTCATAAATCAATTCTAATGCATTTAACAACTATAATATTGTTAACTAATCAATTTCAAGGGATCTAAGAGATGTATGAAGGAAAAAGGTAGGCAAATGATTTGTTTCAAGAGGAAAAAGGAGGTCAAGGAATGGTACCAACAATCCCCTTAGTAATACGCGGTCCAATCCAAGGCATCAAAATGATCAAATCTCGGGGGTAGCCTCCAAATTTATCATCGTAATCACGCGCATCTTGTTGTATCACCACAACCTTTTTATCAAGAAAATCCCTTTTTATTCCTTCCTCCACCTATTTGACTTCTTCTTCTATCGTAGTGCTTTCCTCCCTCAAGCGAACTTTTTCCTTCATAAGTTGTTGCAGCCTAAGATCACCCTTTTGGATCTCTTCATCAGGTACCAAGAATTCCTCTTCTTTCAAGGCTCCACGATCCATCATATCCGCGAGCACTGCTATTCGCGGACTAGGCATGATATATTTCATCGGTATTTTAGTGTTTTCTTCATAAACCAGCCTAGAAGGCATCTGTTCCATTAGTTTCTTGCATGTCACCCTATAAGCCCATAGGACTGTTGGTACGCGCAAGTCCCAATCACTTCGCTGTGTATTACATACCTTGTTTAGTGCTTCACACACTTTATTAAAGGCTTCCACGTGAATAACCTTCTACGCACTCATTCTTTCCACATTCTGTCATTCCAATTTGAGGGACTGTTCACGCAATTGCCCCCCCCCAATACATGCTTATTGGCCGTGTTCCCCAACGCGAAGTCTATGTGCATCTGCACAAGTTGTTTACCATATTCTTATACCCACCTGGACAGGTGCGCGTGCGGACCATCCTGTACATTGTATCTATCTGTTAGTCACATCTTAGGCTTCCCAAAATGCATGCGCGTCATTCTCCTATATTTGCACCAATCCTCAAAGTTTCCTTGGTGCGGACCCCACCACCTCGGGGTATAGGGCATAGTACCCACTTCAAAGCCTGGAAATGTTTCTTTTCTGGCACCTCCCTTTCAAATCTGTCGAAGAAAGCATCTACCTCACCTAATCCATCATAAGTAGGTAGATCCCTCACTTCTGTCAATATGCAACATAGTGATCTTGTCATCATATTACAGTTCAGCGTGGTTACCTCGTGTAACCGATTCTGCCATCCCTTTATCTCTTCATCTGATTCTGACATACAAGAGCTCACACGCTCCTATGAGATTCATCCATCCGCGGTGGGATTTACGCAATCTTGCTCTCGCATGATTATCTTGTAGATGTAGTCCAAATCGTCATCGCTTTTATAGTCACACACCAGCTTTGTATAGCGCGATCCCTCAACAGGGTCCAAAGGTATAACTATGCTCAGAGACTTCTTCTCAAAAATCATCTTGCACTTCTTCAGATTAATCACCCTGTTCATGTCAGTGGCCCAATTGATTCCTAAGAGCGTGGGATAGGGATTGTTGTCATCAACAATCTCTATTACTTCAAAGTTTGCTAGCGCACTCACTCCTTCAATATCCACAGTGATTTCCTGCAATCTCCCCATAGGTATTATCTTTTGCTAGTTCACCATTCGCAACTGGATAGGAGACCATTGCAGCATATGTCTTCCCATGCACTCCCATGTCTGCTTCGGCAGAACGTTCACGTCCAATCCTAGGTCCATAATTACTTGTTCCATATCATATTCTCCAATCTGCACGGTCAACCTCATTTCTCTTCTCGTCCTCATTGCATGATTTCCAATCTTCTAAACTACACATGGTTCTCCTAGTGCAGTCCCAACACATCTGTTAATGAATTCCTGTAATCCTTTTAAAGTCTTACTGTCGCGCAGTGGTTTCATGCATGTTTCTAGGAATTCCGTAAGCATAGATGGGTCCATTTCCAACTCCGATATATCTTTACTTCCTGAAGTGGAGGCATCATCGAAGCTCTTCTTAGCTTCCATGAAGGTTTCCTTATCACACTCCAAATCAAACTTTGCTTCTTTCGTTGGAGCCTTGCGAACCCAAGTGTTATCTTCGGGTTGTTTGCCTTTATCATCTCCCATCGTAATTCCACTTCAGAGCACAATGTTCACATTTGGATCTTACTCACGCGGCTTAGACCTCATTATCTGCATGTACTGAGTCAGGGGAGGTGGTAGCGCTCCCTTGTTGCTTATCCTAGCTATCAGCGTAAGACAATCCTCTGTCTCATGAAAAAACCAAGTACAATACAGACATGATAGATGCATTGGATTCGTACAATCATGGGCATGATGTCCTGGCCTTCTGCAATTGTAGCATATTAGCTATCCACGACCTCTTCCAGGTCCTCCTCCACCTCGGCCTCACCCGTGCCCCTGAAATTCGGTTCGCGCCACTCCTGTGTTTTGGTCAAGGGGCCACGATTCAGCCTGAACTCTGTAGGTGGAAGTTCTATCCATCATCAGCTCATAGTTTCTACAAGTGCACTCATCGTGTCTAACTGATCTACAAAAATTACAGAACAACTGTTGTGAATTCTGTGTGTACTTTTGCAACAAATGGTAGTTGTTTGTAGCACGCTCTCCTCGTATTTGACAAATCGCACACCATAAAGAAAGCACCGTGCTAGGTCCTGCTTGTGCCTCCGGTCTTAACGACATCGATCCTCCTCCCGCGAGGTAATTCGTGAATACCGGGCAGTGGTCCTTGTCATGACCCCGACCCTTACATTTAATGCACCATACCTCTTCATGCACTTCTGGTCAGGTTGTCCTATCCTATTTTAGACTCTGCATCTCAAGGGATAAGATTTTCAACTGCACATGGATTTGCTAAACTCCCAGGTTAGGATCCTATATCGTGGTCTCATGTAGCCTCATCATGATCTCTAAGGCCTCTACCTGATTTGTTAACCTTTGTTGTGACAGCGCATTCCTCAAATGCGGCATTAACGATGCTACAAACCATTCATGGTCTTTTCCATCCGTCAAAGTCATATTAGCTTCATGAATCATCCATTTCAGCCTCTAATCCAGATTCCAAGGAGTTTCACTCAGTAGCATTGTGATCTCTTTGAATCCAGTGATCGACTACGCCTCTGACTTCGGCCTGCTAAATTCTCTGTTCAGCGCAATTTAGATATCCACGATCCCCACATTCAGATTGTCATTAGAATGCTTAATATACCAAGTCAGCACACGATCCTACAAAGCACTGACCAACGTTGCTTTCTTTATATTATCATCTATAACTCCCTATGCTTCCCAAATAGCTCTTATCATGAACCAAAATTGGTTTGGATCTTCATTTCCTACTCCCTTGAACACAGGAAACTTTATCACGCTTGCCATATTGACTCACCGTGGTGGAAGAGGTGGTACGGGTGAAGATGGAGGTGAAGGCGGTGAATTTGGTGGCAGTGTGGGTGGGGGTGGTATGAATGAAATTGTATACCTTATCAAATTGATTGCACTTTGCGAAGAGACCTTCGTGAGCTCTTTCTCATCCCCTCGCGGAGGTGAAATCAAAGGGTTATTCTCTGGTTCCTTACATTCTTCATTTCTATAGGGTTTTCCACTTCGCGTAGCTCTGGACATCAAGGTGATTTCATAACCCTCTTTTCACACAATAACATTTTAATCCAAGTATTCAGAGACTTTACGTACTTACCACGCGGTCCTTTGAGAAAGCATCGCTCATCCTCGCTATAGCTAATTGAAGTATATACCATGAACCCAGTAATGAATCCTCCTATAATCCGATCGAACCAATGATCAGCATGTGCGATCTTATCCTCCAATGCTTCCAATCTGCACACCAACTCTGGGGTCCACACAATAGGATTGTCGAGCTTCCACCTTCCTTGGCTATCTGCTAGCTTCATGATCCACTCGTACAACTCAGTAGGGAAAGATGTAAAGAATATTTTGTGGATCTCTGTGTATAGGTAGTAGTCTAACCACTCTTCTTTTTTGTCAGTCACAGATTCCTATTCTCCTACGCTGTGAACTCGTGAATTCTCCTGTCCAACCAACCTTCAATTTCCTTCTTAGTTGGATTCCAACGATACGACATCAGACATCTCTATGCAAATTTTGGTCCCGACAATGGAACCATTTGCTAGCTTGAGGGTGCCTGACCCAGGTTTGGAGTTATTTTAGCCAAAAAAATCCCTATACTACTGGCCATTTTGGAAACAGCCTGCAGAACGCAGACTGAGGTCTCACCCGAAGTAGTATGGGGGGATGCTAGAACCAAGTTTCCACACCCTTGAGATGTCTGAGGGGTCGGTTTAGTCCAGCTGTAAATACCTTCACGTAGGTCACTTCGCGCACTTTCCTGACCTATGAGGCCTTCACGCTCTGTTATAATCGCCTTCACGCAACCCTAATCAGGGGTTGAGTTGATTTCGCACTACTAAGGAAACGATCTACGCTCTTTCCCTAAGTTATAATGTAGATCTTACTTATCTTCTTATAACTGTAGTTAACTTCACGTAAACATATGCTTATTTTATATTCGCTTATTCAACACATTCATATAAGTTTGCGCAGCAAATAAACAATAAACTTGAAATTCATACCCAATATACTTCAATGCATAAAATAGGAAAAAGACACACAAAATGATAAGAAACTTCTCTTTATTATTTTCTCAACGGTTACAAACTTGACTCACCCTGCACACTCAGCTACAGGGGTCCGCGCACTCAGCTGCGGACTACTAGGCCTCTACGCACTCAGCTGCAAAGCCTTCTCCTACTCTACAACCCAAAGACTCGACTTTACACTTCAACTTAGACTCAATGCTTCATATTCTCTTAGATTGTTCGATCTTAGATTAGATTTCTTTACACTTAGAGCCTCACTCTATTTATACAATCTCATGGTCCGCGGACCATGGGTAGAACTCTTAAGCTGACACTACATTACAAAAGTAAGGGCGGACAACCCTATGACTCAATTACAACTTCGTGCTCCGCGCCCACAAATCGCGGAGTCTTTACATTAGACTTAGTCAAAACTTGGGCTTTAAGCCCCAAAACTTGTCTTGGGGGATCCTGCACCCAACACTCACATTCAACCTTGAGGAAAAAATTGTTCTAAAGGGGAGGCATGTTAAGGTCCTACATTAACTATCTTACTTTATTAATGCATGAGGTCAACTTCCTTGAATAAGACCCACTAAATATCTAGTTAATATGAATTATTTGTAAAAAATACCCTCATTAATAATAAGACCCAAATTAGTTAATAGGCCCTCCTTATAAGTGGGTCCATATGTATTAAGATTCTTTATGAACACACACATACACATATCTAGATTGTGAAATTATTGTCAAGAATCACTATTGTTCTTGGAATCTTGGTCTATTAAGGTTATGATATTAAATATGCAAACTCATAAATGAATAAAATACTCATTGGAAGTCCAAGAGACCTCTAAGAAGATGAATCCAAAGGTCATATATCATGTATTTATATGTGTTAACATAATAATGAAATGCATTGTTGCACATTATGTTGTCATTGATGATAACAAGATATCATTGATGTCAAATGGGATGTTTGTGATAACAACAATATTACTCACGATTCCCAAGGAAGTAATAGGACTTTCTATGAAGAAATATAACAATTAGATTTTTTATAAGTTCTCATCAAGTGAAGCTAAAGGTTCTTGAATTACTTGAGTTTTTTGATGTGGTTATGATTTCTGAATGATCCTATAAACTACATGGTTGCATAGATATCATCGATGCCTTTCTAACATCATATCTTGCTATGAAAGCTCCTCTTGGATGAGAAGTTATGGCCATTTGAAAATAAACTCTAGTTGGAGGCCCAAACTATAGGGAAAAAACCCAAAATTTTAATGCATTAAAGAGTGTGCACCTTCTGAGTGCATCCATGGTCCATTAACCCAATCAACAACCGATCTCAGTAGAGCTTAATGGCCTTTAACCCAGTTAACGATCGTGCATATTTTCAAGTGTTGAAAAATGTAACTAGTGTCGGTATTCATAATGTGATGTAAAACAATCATTGATGTATTTATTATATTTATTTTTGGTCAAAAGCATGTTCTTCATGCTTATAGAGTAAAAAAGAGTAAAAAAAAAATTATTTTGAGTCAAAGAAAATGTACATGAGCATGTCCCATTTGGAAATTTGTAAGGAAAAAAAATTTTGAATTCTTTTATTGAGTCAAAGTCCATCAAAATGTATAAGTCGTACCTCCTTGGGAACAAGTCATCCCAGTCCTCCGAGAGCTACCTATTCGACCTCCTAGACTGATATTATAGAATACAATTCAATCATATTGAGGCACTCTCACCTACATCTTCTGCACCCAACGAAGGAGTAATAGAATAAGAAGAAAGAGAAAAAGAGCTCTCATATGTGGAGTAATTTTAGTGAAAGAAGGAAAAAATTTAGAGCTAATTATAGGGCTGAATTTTAGAGCTTGTTGTAGGCCCTAAATTTTAGGAGCAATATTTCAGGAAGGCCCAAAATTTTAGGAGAACAATTCAAGAAGGTGACCGGTTTGACCTATGTTGACTTTGACTTTGGAGGTGACTTGGAGGAGGGATGGACTTGGAGTTTGGTGGCAATTTGGTCTTGGTTTTGGTCTTGGATATCTCATTTTGATGTGATTCTATAAGAGAAGGATTGTTGTTGGGTTTCCCCCTTGTGAGGTTTTTCCTTGTCTTGAAACCTAATTTGGTGTCTCTTGTCTCTTTGTTTCCCTGGTTTATTTAAAATTTGTGTAATTACTTGAGGAAGAAGACATAACATATAATAAAAGGATATCTAACATTCCCAAGTAATTATAAAGAAGAGGAATCAAGTTTTAATCTACACTATACTTGTTTTCTCAACATCAAGGTCTAGCGCATCTAACTGACGGATGAAGAAATTGGAGGGTAGATGACAGGGAAACTTGCATGATAATTAACCCACCACCTTGACCTCCCTTAGATTGACACATGGTGAGCTCGGAATAGATGAAACATCACAAGATATCATAGGCTATCTATACACGTAGGTGACACGTTACTAGCTAACTTTAGCATGCTAACATGGCATCACCAATAGCTTCCATGTTGCATGGAAAAATGGAAAGTTTTGATTTGGTAGAAAGGCTAGAAATGGGGGATGAGTTGCACCGATCACGAGTTTCCATGTGGCTTAATGATGTCATTTTGATATCATCTTAAAAATAGCTAGGTTCCCCCAGGAACCCGGTCATACGGCTAGTCACATGAGACCAAGGCACTGAGGTTAAAAAGCCAAATTAGAAAGTGTGTTCATATGGTGGGATCAACCCCAGTCACATGGCAAAAGTAATGGTTGAACAACATTGTGTCAAGGTCATACAGTTAAACCAAGACCCGGTTTTATGGAACGTTGTATGACATTGCATGGGATGTTGGCCCCAATTTTATCCACCAAATTCACGAGCCCTTAGGTCTTCACTCCACAAATTAGGGACTATAAACCACTATATATGTGTGCCCAAGTTACTCATTCAAATATAAATGATGGTGTGATGGATTGGTAAAACTTAGTCTTGCAAATCTAAGTTTTTTCTAGTTTCAAGTAACAATGAAGAGGCTTAGTTCTTGTTTCTTTTAATTATGACACAAAACTAGATTATTAACATCTGGTGTGGTTATAGTTTGGTTATTCCCACGATTGACTCTATGTCATTGGACACTTTTATATATATGGTTATACGTCATGAGGGCCATACTCTCATATGGGCAATGTTATATATGCATTAGCATACATCATGATATGGAATAATAGGATTGGCATAAAGGCCATACCCTCATACAGGAAGTGTTATATATGTATTGGCATATTTCATGACATGACATAAAAGGATTGGCACGAAGTCCATACCCTTGGATGGGAAGAGTTATCTACATTGGGATATTTCGTGATATGGCATAACAGGGTTGGCATGAAGGCCATACCCTCAGATCGAAAAATTTATCTACATTGGCATACGTCGTGACATGGAATTATTGAATTGGCATGAAATTCATACCCTCAATTGAACAGAGTTATCTACATTGGCATACATCATGACATGGAAAAATAGGATTGGTATGAAGGCCATACTCTTGGATGGGTAGATTTATCTACATTTGCATACATCGTGACATGGCATAGAAGGATTGGGATGAAGGCCATTCCCATATATGAGTAGAATTATCTACATTGGCATATGTTATGACATGGCATAACAGGATTGAAACAAAGGCCATACCCTCGAACGAGAAAAGTTATTTACATTGGAATACATCATGATATGGCATAACAAGATTCACATGGAAGCCATACCCTCATATGAGCAGAGTTATCTACACTTGCATATGTCATGACATGGCATAATAGGGTTGGCATGAAGGCCATACCCTCAAAATAGGAAAAGTTATATATGTTGGCATATGTCATGGTATAATTGGCACAAAGGCCATAACCTTGGACTAGAAGTGTTATATACTGGCATATATTATTACATAAAATAATAGGTTTGGCACAAAGTTTTTACCCTCACTGCAATCTCAACTCGTAAATATCACAAAGTTGGAGGCTTGGGTTAACAATCCTCACACACAACTTGGTTGGTGACACACCCATGTGGCATTCGCTCAAACCCTGGTTCGAGTTGGAAAGGGTAGTCAAGTCAACATATTTTTCATTTTTATATTGAGTATGCTTTATAAAATGATTAAGTAGACTGGCAGTGGCCATTCTGTCACCCTGGCACCAAAGTTTAGTCAATTTGTTAAAGTACACACAGAATATGATATTTTGTAGCGAACATATTTAATATAAAGTTTTTATTTGATTTTCATTAGGGGAATTTTGAGGTCTAAAATGGGCCTCCTAAGGAAAATGTACAACCAAAATAAACTTTATAAGAACCAATAGTATTCAAGATGATGATGTCAACCATGGGGGAAAAACTACTTTTTCAACTCATATTTTCAACTTATCTCCTAAAGGTTTTACTCAAATTTCAAGTCAGAGTTACTCAAATTTCGAGCAGGAGTATTCGTTGGATGCTTAATTTGATTCCTCATCCAAGGAGTACCCATGCTGCATACTTTCGATGGACCCTGCTACACGCTAAATGAGAAATACATGAAAACATGTGATTGCAATCACGTTTTTCATATATTTCTCATTTTCGTGTAGCAGGGTCCATCGAAAGTATGCAGCATGGGTACTCCTTGGATGAGGAATCAAATTATGCATCCAACGAGTGTTTCCGCTCGAAATTTGAGTAAACCCATAGGGAGATAAGTTTAAAACACGAGTTGAAAAAATAGTTTTTTCTTTTTTTCCCTCTAAAATTTGATGATGTAATCTAATCTTATTTTTATTATTTTATAATTTCCTTAGGAGGCCCATTTTAGACCTCAAAACTCCCCTAATGTATGGGTTTTTGGGCTCAATATTGGTCCAAATCAAATTCTGAAAGAAGTCAGATGATCAATGCTTAGAGATGGATGTAACCAAGGGAATGTAATGTCTTATTAGCACTTATTGATGGCTATAATTTATTTTATGTGTCTTGAGGGAGTTGTATAAGTTTTTGATATATGAACAAGATATGTTTCTAAGAAAGGGTATGTGTGACCAGATTGATGGATGAGTTGAAGTAAAGTATGGGTAGTATCATAGCAGCTTCTTCTACTAGTTTGCGGAAATATTTGGGATAATGATTCCAGTGACAGTGGTTGCAAGTTATTGCAGTGATAATGGTTGCAAGTTATGAAAATGATTGCAATGGAAGTGGTTGCATATTGTGGCAAATGATTTTGGACTTTGCAGTGATATAGATTATAGGTTGCAGATTGTGACATTACTTATGATTCAGTGATATATGATGACAATGGATCCACTTTGAAAATGATATGAAATAATTTCCACAAGGAGTTGAAGAAGGAGGTTGGAACCTATAAAAATTGGAGCCCACTCATCACCAAGGTTGGTGACTCAATTAGGTTGTAGCCTACACTGATAATTTTCTTTCATCTTTCGAGGTTGGTGCATCAATTAGGTTATAGCCTACAATGAGTAGTTTCTTGCATCTTTTGAGCTTGGTGCCTCAATCAGGTTGTAGCCTACCGGAAGTGGTAGTTTTCATATATTAGGGGTAGTTTCCTCTAGTAGGTTGTAGCCTATGAATCTATGTAAATTATTTGAATATAAATTAGAAGAATATTTGTGGTTTTCTCCCGTATGGGTTTCCATGTAAAAATATTTTGTCTCTTTGTGATGTGATGGCTTCTTCATGTGTTATTAATATGATGGTAGCTTGATGATGCATTGTTCTATTTGATGATATGATGTTTATGGTTATGACTCATCACTATATTATTGGTCGATTATGGAAAATTTGTGAAATGGTAAAATTGATCTCACACGGACTCACCCCCTCTTAGTGTGACCTTTGGGCCAACATGCATATCACATTGATCTAAATTTTGGTGTGTTATAATAGTTGTATTATATCCATGGGTTTGTGGCCTTCCTTGACCTAGGTGGTCTTCCTCGCACATCCTAGGTGATATTTTTGGGTATTGTGAATGAGTCTCCTTTTCATGACTTATAAACATATATCATTCAATGTCTATCGAATTTTATTTGGATTATATCTACTCATGATTTTCTCATTGAGGTTTTTTATTTCTTATATGCTTCACACTCAAATTTTCAGCTAGTCATTTCCCTCCTCTTCTCTTTTCAATCTTGTCTTCCTCGACTTGAATCCAAGAGAATGGGTGGCTCTCTTTGACTTCAGGTCATTCACATGTTACAACATCAAAAACCATGCTTATTTTATTTATTTTTAATAAACTTCTATAGAATGGGTTTGCATAACATAAAATGTTGAAGAGAATCATGTTGAATATATTTAGTGCCACTCTAAGAGTTAAATGCCCAAAAAATCAATAATAGGTTCAATGCCCTTTCATTCTACTAGTCGACTCCTTCCCTCGAAGTATCCCTTGGATATGTTGGGTTATTTATTATGGATCACCTCTAGTTTTTCAAGGGTATCAAAGCTCATTCATGATTATTCATTTTACCCTTTAGGGACTATATCCTTGCTTCCCCATGATCACTAGATTGGAGAGTTTCTCCAAAACAACCCTTGGTTGGAATGTGAACTCAACCATTACTGCATAGAGGATTCAAGAGTTGTTACTAGTTGTTAGACTCATTGTGTTAGTTGAAGAGGTGGGGCATTCGGATAAGGTTTTATGTGTGATGTTTTATCAAGGCATGAATAAATAAATTTTCTTTCATTTTGGCACCTCAAAGATTCATTCAACAATTTCTCCAAAACCTATGTGGCATTAACTACAACATTTACTTTAATAATTTTCAATAAAAATACAATCTGGATCTCGAGTCACCATGTACTTGATTACTAATTAACGATGAAAATTATACAAAATATGTTTTCCCAAATATAGTTCTATATGAAATATTCAAAGGTTTTTTATTTTAAGGACAAATAGGAGCTACTATATTTCCAAATCAATTATACAATGGGAATTGATGTTAGCATTGGATGTAAGGGTTTTGACTATGCTATTGAAAGTTGTTCCAAATGGTAAGGTAACCTTGAATGAAACAAAGGAAGCTTGTACCTCACATCTTAGTTTATATTTCATTTGAAACAAACATTAGAGTGACATAATATAGGAACTTGAGGTCTCATCCAATCTTTAAATTGCTCAAATTGATGATTAATAAAGTTACTAAATACTTTATAACTCTTTACAATGGGTAATATTGTCATAATAAACAAATATAATCTCACTAATGTTCTAACATGTTCACAATACTTAGAGGACAAAATCAAATTTCTCTAGCCTGAAATACAATCCCAATAAGATGAAATGCAACAAAAGAATCAACATTATGAACTAGTCCTTGTTCAGAACAATTCTCTTTTTGAATTTGAAAATGATTCCTATTAGTAGCCAACATGATCAAATCAATGATGCCACTTCAAAATAATATTCAAAAAAATATGAGGTTCTTCATAAACAAGTTATGCTTGCAATTTGCAAGCATGTCATCAGATCTTGGGAAGAACTCATCAACAACAAGCATATAACAGTTCTTGGATACAAAAAGGGAGTGACTGTTCACATTTCAAACTATTCCAAACCAGTCAAGTTCTAAAGTGTTCAATTTACTCAAGAAAGTTCATCTTTACCTACTCCAATCCAAGATCAAATTCCTAAATTCAAAAAATTTCAACGAGTCAAAAACATGGAAGATCAATGTTTTGATATTCATCCTTATGAGCCTTGTGTAAAGCATAATCATCCTTCATAAAAATATTCCAAACACAAGAAACCTATAAGAGGAAATATTCACTATGGGTGGATCTTTTATTGGTAATGGTCATAAACAACCACGAAGATATATCAGTCATAGCGGATAATTTATTCTCAATTATCGATCTTCTCACCTTGTCATTAACAAGGGGGAATAATATTAGTGAATGATAATATGGGTTCACATTTAAAATTCCTATCAATTAAGTATGAATACGCGAGTGTGAACTGTAATCACAACCAAATAATCAATATATAATCAAAGTTGTAGTTGAAGCTAGATTCAAAACAATATTCCATGAGCATGATTTAGTTTGTGGTCTTCCTTAAACCATAATTTAGTAGGAGATTTATAACTTCTGCTAGAAAACAATTTGTGGTCATATTTAAACCACCATTTGAGATCACTTCCAATTAGCATAAGACATCAAAATGTAGCTAAATTAGGAAAAAAATGAGAACTACTAAGACTTAGAGCTAATTTTTAGGGTTTTTGGTCATCCTAAACCACTATTTTTTAGAGGGAACTATTGATCCTTGGATTCAAGTTCTAGATTTTGTGGTCGCCCTTAAACCATCTTAGGAAATAACCATTTGGTTTCTAGCAATCCTAAAACCGCCATATTCAAAGATAACATTCATCCATTAGCAATTGTACACTTCCATATTTCAACTCTCTACTTGGACTCACATACACCCCTTTGGATTAAGGTGCGAATGTTGGAAACCTAATCTATTAGGGTTATGATATTTTGTATGATTTACTTAATAATTAATATGAAAAGTCACAAGTGAATAGGAACATCCATAAGGAGTATAAGAGACCTATTGGGAGATGAATGCAAAGGTTATAGATCATGTATTTATATGTGTAACATGTTAATTAAATGAACATCATAATGATCTCCATTATTGTGTCTTCTAACAATTGTATTTTGATATTTACCTTGGAGGTTTTCCCTTTCAAGAGAAAAGTGAACATAGCTCTCTATATTTTATTATCAAGATATATTTCTTAGTGTTTATCTAATTTCTCTTGTATTAATGGGTTTCACACTACATTTATGTGATTTCTCTAAAAAATTTGGGTTAAGTACATTACACAAATATAGAGACCATGTTGAACCTTAAAATGACTAAAGCCACAACTAGTAAATAAACTGTGAATATTCTCATATCACACATAAGGTGCTTGCTTAGTACCATATAGATATTTATCAAGCTTACAAACTAAGGGAACATGACCATTTTGTACATACTTTATGATTCGTTGTATATAAATATCTTCTTGGAGGTTTCTATGGATAAAAACACTCTTAACATACATCTAAGAAACTTCCCAACTCAATGAAGTGATTGATGCACGTGATCGAAGATTTTTGAAATGTAAAATGCAAATTTGTAACTATACCATTTCTCAAAAGGATTCACATGACGAACATGTCACATAAGAATCCGAATGATGATATAAGATACATAAAACATTACTTTTACCAATAATTTGACCTCCATTTGTTAAGAAAGAAATGTATAGAAATCAATTTCAACAATAACTCTATACCTCTCTAATGCACTACTTAATCTTATTGAAGTAGTGACTTTTACTAGATAATGCCACAGAGATGAGAGAAACAATTGAAAGTCATTACCAACATATTCATCTCCTTGATTAGTGTTGATAGATTTGATCCTACAATTGATGTGATTTTCCACCAAGAATTTAGATTCCTTGAATGTCTCAAAGGCTTCACCTTTGGACTGAATAGTATATATCTAAAGAAAGTGAAAGAAATCATTAATGTTGGAAGGTGCGGGGGTGGAGATGGGGGAGATATCTAGTTTAATAGAGCGGTCGTAGGCTTGAAAATAACACTATGAATCATTTGAATAGGATGAGAGGATGCCCCATTAAATACTTAGTAAAGAATTCATGAGTGAGTTTCAATATCCATTGAAGTGGAATGACTAGCATAAGATTATCCATTCTCACCTTGACTCTCCAGAGTGAGTATCAGTATCCATCGAAGTGGAACCACCAACATAAGATTATTCATTCTCCCCTTGATTTTTTTCACTCACCTACACTACTAATGGTTGGCTCTCGAAATTATGGGTCTACTACAATTAAATTTGCTAACACAGATATTGATATCTCTAATTATCTTATTATGAACCAACCTCTTTACCCCCTTCTATTTTCTAGCTTCCACCGGGTGGTTCAATATATGGAATATCACTTACCATATTTTGAAAATACATATGATGCAAGGTTTAAGTTGGAAATACCTAAGAAATGATGCCATAGTTTGATGGTGTCATCAACATTTGTAACCATCATAGGAGATCCACTTTATTTTCAAGGAGGAGATTTCCACAACATATTTGTATGGTCATATTCATCAAAATATCCAGAAGTAAAAAATTTAAAACCATCATTCATGTTGTTGAAAACCCATCAATTTGTTATTTTGTGTAGCTTAGACATGTGTTCTAGTCTTAGGTGGTGTCCATGAGGCTAGAGACACAAATGGATTAATTTTCTCCAATACCCAGAAAAGTTTCTAAAGAAAATTACCTTAACTATAATTAATAAGCCAATTTATTAATTTTCCTAATTCTAACTTAAAGAAATGGCTTAGTTAATCAAGATTAATTGAGGAAAACCAATTTTCTTGTAGTGACTTCTAGAAAATTCATGTGATGGGGTCAATATGATCTTAGCCATTGATTGAGACTAGCTCATGGTCGTTGGTTGCTCAACAAGAGATTATAAGAGGAAAACAATGGGAATTTTGAGAACACATTCAAGACAATGAATTATAGTGATAATGTGAAGGACACTAGTAGTGGGGTTTTAGTAGGGAATTGAGGAGATAGTTTCCAGAGAAATTCTTCATGAAGACTCCAGTCATTCCTATAGAAGGAAGGAGGACAAATTATTCTATAGAGAGGTCTCATTAGCTAGTGTGAATTAGCCAATGTGAGTTGCAAGGAAGAAAATTGATTTCTAGTTGTTGGAGAAAGTGCAAGTTTCTCTAGCAAGTTGATGGAGGCTACAAATATTTACGGAACAAATTTCGAGAGGCAATGCGAGATCCAAGAGAGGTTGTGCACATTTCCAATTTTTCCAGTGTGTATTGCTAGAAGGAGGTGAGAATTACACAGAGGAGAGTCGAGCTTGTTGTAGAGGTTCAATTTGGATAGTATAAGTTGAGTAAAACTATTATCGAAGCTTCTCCAGTGAGAGGTAAGAAGTCTATGTTATTCTCAATTGCTGAAGATTTATTAATAATATAAACCCTCATCTGTTGCATTGGTTTTCCCCATACTGGCATTTTTTCAAGGGACATTTGTCCAAAAATATTTGTGTTCATTATGTGTGTGTAATATTTTCTCAATTCCCATGGTTTATTTATTTTTTGTGAATTTTTTGTAATGATTTATTTAATATTTTTCACAAATAAACTGCAAAATACAAATAATCAAATTTGATAGGAGAATAATAACTAGTTAATTACAATAATAATAAAATTTCACATGGTATCAGAGCATATATGAAGGCAAAATAAGACTTTTTACAAGTGCAGAAAGAGAAAAGTTGAGGGTTTAAAACCTAGTTTGCATTCTTTAGTTTATTTAGGTTTCATTGTTTTTTTGAGGATTTATAAAATGGCCTCAACAAATTTAAGAGATCAAGATAGAATGGATGGAGCCTCTAATTTTAGTGTCTGGAAAGCCAAAATTTCCTTATTTTTGGAAGAAAATGGTCTCAAGGAGTATGTGCTCAATGTGATAGCCATGCCAATGAATCAAGCACAACTTTCAACATACCAGAAGGAAGATTCCAAAACACAAAGGATAATCCTTGATTGAGTCAAGGACCATATAATTCTACATATTGTTGATTTGGATACAACAAAGAAAATGTGGGATACTATTTTGAAACTGTTCCAGGATGATACCACTAATAGGAAGCTGCTTCTCATAGAAAAGAGAAGGAATACCAAAATGTAGAAAGGAGAAGACGTTACAAGCTACCTCACCATACTTAGATTAGTAACGTATGAATTATCTATAGTGGGACATAAACCATATGATGACAAGATGGTGCATATGGCCTTGAATGGCTTTGCAAACCAGTGGGATGTATTCATCCAAGTGATCAATGGAGGAGATACATTACTGGGTTGGGCTCAATTATGGAGTGATTTCACCTAGGAGGATTTGAGATTCAGTGTTTTTAGCGGTAGCAGCAGTAGGACTCAAAAGAGTGAGGAGAAATAGGATAATTTTCCCTATTAGGGAAAGGAAAAGAAAAGAAGGGATCTAACAGGCGACTGAACCCAAAAGGTGAGAAGAAAAAGAAGGACCTTTCTAAGGTAAAATTCTATGTATGTCTCGATTTCGGCCATTATCTCAACAATTTTCCATAGAGGAAGAAGACTAAGAAGAAGGGAAAGAAGCAAATAAAAAATTTAGCGAGTGAAAATGAGCTCTCCAGCAGGATGGATTAGGAATTTACATTAATAACGTACATATCTAGATTGACCTCACAAGGAGTTTGGTATATATATAGCAGGGCATCATTCCACATCATAATATTTAGAGAGTAATTCTCCAGCTATAAGAAGGAGGACATCAGATTCCAGATCCAAATGGGGAACAAGTCCAAATGCAACCAATTTGCAAGACGGATTGTTATGTTTCAAAGGGAGAATGGCAAGTTGATTCCAATTCATGACATGTTGCATGTGCCAGGTTTGGGTACGAACTTGATTTATGTATCTATCCTTAAAGATAAAGGGTACAATATACTCTTTAGAGGGGCATAAGTGTTGTTCAAGCACAAGGATTGGATATCACCTATAGCTGTTGGAATTAAGAGCGGATAGTCATAAAGGTTGTACATGGACACTCCTAAGGCACTGGTTAATAGTAGTAATATGAGGGATCAGGTGGATTTATGGCATAAGAAGATGGGCCATATACATCATGGAGAACTTAGATTTATTCATGAGATGGTGATAGGTGTTCCATAGGTGAGCATAGAACATGATGACATTTTCATAGGATGTGTGTTAGGGAAGTTTTTAAAAGCATATTTCCCAAGGAGTGACACCAAATCGAAGGGTATTCTTGACTTGGTGCATTCAGATATATGTCGGTCGATGTCTACAAAGTCTCTTAGGGGATACAAGTACTTTTCTACTTTTACCATTGATTTCTCCATGAAGACCTAGATATACTTCCTAAAGACCAAGGATGAGATCTTTAGTCGCTTCTAGGAGTTCTGTACTAGAGTAGGAATCAAGAAAGAGTGGATGGTTCCATACAACCCTTAGAATAATGGGGTTTCTAAGAGGAATAATTGTTATATATCATAGGTATCAAGATGTATTTTATATAACCAAGAGCTCCTATGCTACTTATGGTCAAAGGCATGCAGTACAATAGTTTATATACAAAATTAGGTCCCACATAAGGCATTAGGCAAGATGACACCAGAGCAGGAATTCACAGGGAGGAGGCTAGATGTCATTCATTTCAGGATATTTAGCAGCCTAAAGTATTATCACATTTTAGGAGATACAAATTCCAAGTTAGATCATACTATAAAGAGAGGGTACTTCGTTAGATACAACGAGACCTCTAAGGCATATCCGATTTTCATTCCAGGTGCTAGGCATATTATAGTTAGGAGAGATGTCAATTTATTAAAGGACAAGGCATATAGGAGGTACAAAGATTTTCCAGCAACTGATGATCAGAGTGAGAAACCAACAAAAGCTCCAAGGAGTGAGCAACAAGATTAGGGGCATCAAAGCACAAGTACATTTAGTAGTACGAACACATTTTAAAATGCATATGTTCTTGACGCTTCACAGAGTATGGAAAATGATGCATCAAAAGAAAATATAGGTGGATATTCCATCATCTATAGTTGGCAAGATGAACCATGAGGTTCAACAGACACTCAGGGATGATAAGTAGTTTGTAGGAGCTCCTAGGATGGGTATTACGTGTTGGTGCACTAATATGACTATTAAAAGAAATTTTAATACCTACATTAACCATCAATCCAGGGAAAGTCTATTTATTTCAAGAGTGCTTATCATTGTCTATGAAAGTGAATTCAAAGGCTAATTCATAATGAAATGATTTAGAATCGTTGCAATGATTAATATAGAATTCTCGAATTTCAATCCAAAACAATCCTAAAAGAAATATTTAAAGCATTTTCAAATCTACTTTAATCTACTGTGAAAAGACCTGAATCAGAAAACAAGTTAAAGAAATCACTCTTAGCAAATCTAACTAGTATTGACAATAATTCATTAAACGCGAAGGAAAGCTACAACAATTCAACAACAAGTAACTATGCAAACACCTCCTGGAAAGAAATCAACTATAATCTTGAGATATTTGGTAACATTACTTTAGAATGAACAGCAATTGAATACTTAAATGAACTTGATCAATTTGGTAAAGATTAACACACAGATGTAAAACACGGCAAGATCTAGAATCTAGTTTGAATAGCAAAAGCAAATCATAATCATCAATGCCCGCTGCAATCAGAATAATGCTAATTTCACAAAATAACAATAATAAATGATTATAAGAATAAGAATAAATAAATATGACACAATTAAAGCAATAAATATCCTATCGACCAGGCCCAAAGTCTCCAGAAGTCACTGCTGAAAGATACTCAAAATGCGATTATAGGTGAAACACAGTCTTCTTCATTAAACTTGATAATAGAGTTATAGTGTCACAGTAATGAAAGTTCTTTGTGTCCAAAATGAATAATTACAATCTTAAAAATTCTAATTAGCTATTCAATCCGCCTGATGGCTTTATATAACTTTTGAAAGAAAAATGGATAAAAGTGAATCCTCAAGATCAGGAGATCCTGAGGATTTCGCAACCAACATTCTGATTTCATCGTAGAATAGAATTGATCCTCATGCTCTTCAGTTGTCCTTCATAATCAAGACATTGTCCTTTTCCTGTCTTGGTCGTTGTTATTCTGTCGTTTGAAAGACAACCATTCAATTCGTCTCCCTACATATAAAGATAGCGAAAGTTAGTTCTTCATGCCTACTAAGATTTACTCGATTCATTAATAATCAATTTTATCCAGCTTCTACAATTGTTTCTTCTATATTTATTCCTAAAATGAAGATAAATACATAAAGACAAATGATTAATTAAGTTAATATGAGGATAAAACATACCTTTTCCATGGCCCAACATACTCCCCTGCTTACCTTTTTGCATGTCCTCATGCAATCAGATGATTGAGGTGCAGTTGAGTCAAGGAATAAGTAAGATAAACTTCTTCCTTATATAGCCTAAAACCGTTTTTCTGTTTGAGTACTGCAAAAGCCTAGTTCACACGGTATTTTGGAAAATTATAATCACTATAATACCCATCAAGAGGGTACTAGATAATTGAACTTCTGTAATGGCACCCTATCCATTCAGGGCCCATGCTTAGGACCATATTGTTGTATTTGTGTAAGTGAGTAGAGGCAACTTTGAAATTTCTAAACCCAAATGGCTCCTTGTTCCTGACATTGTTACTAGAAGCTTCCCATCTTGCTGCTAACAAAGCTTCCTCCTTAATTTCCTGAAAGTATTCCTTTCCTGCTTGTATGATGTCTGTATGGAGTGGTCCTAATTGAGCCACAATGCCTGTTCGTTTCATGAATTGTTTATGCTAGACAGAAAGATGTAGGGGTTTTGTGGGTTCTCCCCTGACCCATAAGTCTATACCATATTCCCTTTTTTGAAAAGTATTATGGGCTTTAGCCCATTTAATATGATTGGTGGAAAAATAAAGAAAATCTTGAAATTGAATATCCCCAATGAAGGGGCCAGGATTACTATCCAAGTCATCCTCTAAGAAAAAATTGTGCATGTATAACTCACATAAAAGGCGTTGTACCTGTTCATTTTGTTCTTTGAAACATTTGACAAAGTCTGGAGTGGTCTTGAATTCTACTGACTTACTAGCCCTAGCGGCTTTAACGTTTTGTAGGAGGTATATTTCTAACAAGAATAATGCATAATTGGTGGTAGGTGCTCAACAAGACAAAGCATCCGAGTAGAGAGAGCAAATAGTTTCAATTTTCTCCTTGGCCTTTTGTAGCTTGGCTTGTGATTTTTCTACTTTCTTTTGTTCATCTTTGAAATTAGCGAAAGTCTCATCTTCTGTGACAGTAAGTGCCTCAAATTTCTTCCTCAATTCCTAGTGTACTTGTAACGACACTACTTCTTCCTTATGTCAAGCCAACTCCTGCTGAGTCTTGGCTAGTTCATTTTGCAATTTTATGATAACAGCTTCCCTTACCAGAGGAACATAGTCAGGTGTTTCCTCTGTCTGTGTTTCATCATCCTGTGTTATCATTGAGTCAGTTTGAATAGCAGCCTCAGCCGCTTCTTGGGTCATACAACAATCTGCTTGGGCATTTCCTTCAAAATCAGTTTGAACAACAACTTTAGTTGTTCCTTGGGACATACAACAATCTTCCTAAGTATTCTCTATAGAATTGGTTTGGACAGTAGCATCTATAGTGGGAAAGTCTATTTGGGTTTCCATTGGGCAAACATAAGTACCTTCTGTCTACATCTCACTACTATTGAAAGGGCATTGCTCTGTTTGGGTCCCTTTTGAACAAACAAAAGGGCTCTCAGTCTAGGTTTCAATATCCTCCCAAGAAAAATGTTTTGTTTAGGTTTCAGTTTCCAGACCCTAGCTACTTTCTTCAACCAGTCTCTCAGTTGCTTAACTGTTTTCTTCTTCTTCCTATATGTCTTAAGCAACTTCCTCAATCTGTCCTTATATGTTTTCTTTATAGTGGGGTTTTTGATCAGCGGTGGCACAACTATGTTTATTTGAGGTTCAGGTGGGGTTGTGCCAATATCAGGATGGGGTTCCAATGGAACTGTGTCTCCTGATGGATTCTCGTCTTCTAGTTATTTTTCTTCATGGGCTTCCCTCTCAAGAGACTCCAATGGAATGGTGTCTCCTTAGTGATTATCATTTTCATGGTATTCTTCTATATGGGCCTCATCCTCTGGGGACTTCATTAAGATATTGTCCCTTGGTTGATTTTCATCCTCCATGGTTTCTTCTGTAGGGTTTTCCTTTGCTGGGGATTCTAATGGAACAATAGCCTCTGTTTTATTTCCATCCCCAAGGGTTTCCTCTGCATGGGCATCTTTCTCAAGGGGCTCATCCATAGAAGGAACTGGTTCCCTCTGACCCTCCAAATTATCAACAAATGGAAAAGTTTCATCTTGGCCAGAACCATCATTAGGGGCAGATTGGTTAGGGGCATAATTTTTCCCTTTAGAATCTCTAGATAGCTCCCTTTCTTACAAAATGTCCCCATATTCTCTAGTACTTGGGCAACTTCTTCCTCATAGTCCTACAAAAAGTCATCTTGTGGACTTGGAGAGGGCATGTGAGATGGCCCTGCTTCTTCAATTTGAATTGGGGTGTGCTGCTGTGATTTTATCCTCATAGAGCATCTACGCTTTATTGGGCCCAAGGCCAAAGAAGGGTTCCTTATTTTTCTTGTCCTTTTGAGGCCTGTTACTCTTACCCCCTATTGTTCAATCTCTGGGTTTTCTTCAGGTGGGATCAAAGAAGGATTTACAAGGTTATCCCAGGTCAATTGCTATTGGTCTAGTCCATGAATGATGATTAATTTAATCAGCCCATGATGGCTGATGACAAAATGTGGGTCCTTAGCCTTTCTGACCTGACTAGCAATGTCATGCAATAAAGAATTTAAATAAAATGAAAACGTAACTGTAAATTTTTACTTCAAAATAGCTAACATTTTAAGTTGTCGAGGTTTTACCATGTCCAGACGTTCGTCACACGTGATATACCTCTGAAAGATGGTCGCCAATTCCTACCATGGTTGCCTTAAAGTTGTAGGCTGAATCCATTTTCCTTTGTGCACCAATTGTTCATCTGGGTCTTAAAATACTATGACTGTGTCATGCAGAAGAGCATGCTTATCTATCCATCTTGTACCTTCTGCTGGAATTCCAGAAACTTCGGCTATAATTGCTTCAGAGACTATTATGTTTCTTCATTTCAGAGACTATTATGTTTCTTCATTTCACCATCGTGCAGTCATTATGTAAATTATGCAGAAATTCAATTGTTATTTCCTCATGAAATCCCTGTAATTTTTTCAGGTATTGAAGCCAACTAGCATGCTCAAGAACTTCAAGAACCTATTCTGATACCCGGAGCACTTTAGGTTCACTGCAAATGGCTTTTCCTCCCATAGTTGTTGTTTCGCAGTAACTGGTTCACTTACAAATTTGCATGCACTCTTCTCACAATTTCACAGTTTGGAATAGCACAATAGATCATCAAAGCTATTGATGAAGCAGTGATGTTGTTTGAGAGTTAATATCAAAGGAAATTATGTTATTTGTCTCATCAGCAGTATTTGGCACAGCATCATAATTAATTTTCATGTTATCCATAATGCTTGCCTTCCCCCCTCCAATCAGAAAACAATTTAATAATTATTACACATGCACATTCATAATGCAGTCCTTCAACCAAAAATCAGTTTAATAATCATCACACATGCTGTCCATAATGGAGAACATTCCCCCCTCCAATCATAAAAGGGCGTCCACGCCCACAAAGCATGGGAAAAAGGGAGAGGGCGTTGGGAAGTCATAAATGCAGCTAGACAATCAATTAAAGAGGCATAAAATACAACAAAAGAAATCAAAGGAGTACAAGTTAAAAGATTTGAAATGCTCGTAAAAGGAATAAAATAGAGATTAGATCATTGTAGAAATTCTCACTGTAGATTAAACTAATTATGCAATGTACTAAAGCACAATACTTAATCTACTTCTACAATCAAACTTGCAAAAGCTTAATCGATTTTGAGAAAGATCAAACATAACACATATAACAGAGAAGAAGATTCAATCACACATGAAACACAGAAGAATACTCTGGGGAAAGCCTCAGCTAAAAACCTCACTATCTGTATTATCATACAAGTGGAAATATCTCAGCATTACACAAATATTTAGCTCTCAAGCTATCCAACTCTCAGTACAATCCCTCACTGTTGCTCATAGACAGAATAGACAACACATATGCCTTCCTTCAATCCCCCAAGCCTCCTGTTTCCTTGCGCAATTTCTCCTAGGTCCTCCAGCTGCCACCTGTGTGATTCTCACCTCACACATTGCTCTGACCTCTGTAGTAACTGCGCAATATGCAAGGAATGAATTCCTTCTGCATGCAAGAGATATTCACATGGGAATATTATAGCAACTGATAGTACATTGTCCCTACCTTTAATCTCAACTGGGTTTTTTCTGAACTGACATGCATTGGTTATTTATGAGAGAGTATTTAGTTATCTAGAGAACAGTAGTTGCATGCATGCATGCACAGAACAGAATGAAACAATAGGCAGATCAACATCACAGCAAAAGAAGTTTTCATGTAGGTGATTGGGTATTCCTACAGCTACAACCATATAAACAAATGTCCCTCAAGCAAGCTAAGAAGTATAATGAATTATCACCAAAGTATTATGGTTCGTACAAGGTGTTGCAAAAGATTGGTACTATGGCATACAAATTGAAGCTTCCTGCAGCTTCTCGAGTGCACCCAGTTTTCCATGTTTCATGTTTAAAGAAGGTTATAGGCAACAAGCTCCCAGTCCAAACAATATTTCCAAAACTTGACGAGGAAGGAAAAATTATATTGGAACCGGAAGCAGTCACAGAAACAAGAACTCGACAACTACAAAATCGATCAATTTCGGAAATTCTCATCAAGTGGAAAAATTTATCCACTGAAGATTCCACATGGGAGGATGAGAATTTTATACAGAAGCATCTAGAACTACTCAAGTGTTGAAGACAACACTTTTTTGAAGGATAGGGGCATGTTAGGTCCCTATAATACTAGTGATTACCCCATTATTATTATAGTTGTATCCCTTATTAATATTTTTGTGCCCCTATTGTCCCCATATTGTTATTACTGTGCCCCATAGAATCCCTCTATTGTTATTTTTGTGCCCTTATATTATTATTGTTAGGTCGGCTAGGTTATATTGTGACTCCTTAGACTCCTATATATATAAAGGAGGGTTTATCATTTAAATCATCCAAGAATTTTTCATTTATGTAATGTAAAGGAGGTTGCCCCCTCGAAGAGGCTGAATTCTAAGGCATTGATCTATCTTTTCTATCATTTTGTGAGTTTGTTTCATAATAGTTCCAAAAATTGTTTGGAACTAATTTAAGTGGACTTAACTCAGTTAAATGAGCTAACTAATTACAACTCATCCTTATCTCCTTAATTAAGGGATAACTTCCTCAATAAAATGGATAATTGTTGCATGTCTTCACAAATACTTCATGTTTGATTTTCACCAACTAATTAATTCAAGATGAATTAATTAGTTATTTTTCAAACAGCTATTGAGACTAAATTCGAATTTTAATTCAAGGATGAATTAAAATTGGAATATATCCTGAAATGCTATCTATAGCAATGCTATTTTTAGCATTTCTTGTTGCCATTTTCAGCACTCCCTCTCAACAAGAAAGAGATTATCTGCCACCCCGATCATGTCTCTATGGAGCTCGAATTTACACTTTGACAATGCCTTAGTCAAAATGTCATCATCTTGCTCCTCGGTTGAAATATACTGCAACAACATGATCCTCCTCACCACACAATCTTTGAGATGATGATACCGAATGTCGATATGCTTGGACCTGTCATGAAATACTATATTCTCAGAGAGTTTGATACAACTCTGATTATCACAATAGATCACAGTTGGATCCATCCTTTGATCAAACAAACCAACTAGAATTTTCCACATCCAAATGGCCTCACATGTTGCCTAACTTGCAGCCATGTATTCAACCTATGCTGAGCTAAGTATGACTGACCTTTGTTTCCTGTTGTACCAAGAAGCTACAGCTAAACCAAGGTTGAAAATTCCTCCTGATGTGCTCTTCCAATCAGGTGGCCTCCCTACCCAATCTGCATCTATGAAGCCCTATAGCTTCACTCCCTCTAACCATCTATACCATAATCCATACTAAGGTGTGCCACTGAGGTATCTCAAAACATGCTTCGTTTCCTTCTAAAACAGCTTGGTAGGCTAAACCATAGCTTGACTCAGCTGGTTCACCGCATAGCACAAGTCTGGTCATGTGTTCACTAAGTACATCAATGAACCCACAAGCTGCCTATACATAGTAGCTTCTACTACTTCTCTCGAAGTAGCATCCTCCTTCCTCCAGTTACTTGCTAGAGGAGTCTACATGGGCTTGCACTTCTCCATGTGGAATCTCCTGAGTATCTCATTGGCATACTTGCCTTGAGACACAAACACTTCCCCATCCTTTTACCACACTTCCATGCCTAGAAGGTAGTGCATGAGACCCCATGTCCTTCATCTCAAACTCTCTTGCAAGGTCCTCCTTGCAAGACATGATCAACTGATCATCACCTGTCAATATCAGATCATCAACATAAATAAAAAAGATCAACTACTTACCTTCCACCATGATGTGGTATAAGTTCACATCCGCTTCACTCTTTGTGAAGCCCGACCTGGTGAAGTAGTTGTCGATCCTGGTGTACCAAGCACGAGGTGTTTGCTTCAACTTGTACAAAGCTCTCTTGAGTCGGCACACATGGGACTCACGATCGAAGTTCTCAAAACCTTTCGGCTACTCTATGTACACCTCTTCCTCAATCTTTCCATTGAGGAATGCAGTCTTCACATCCATCTAATGGATCTTCCAACCCATATGTGCTGATAATTCCAACATCGATCTGATAGATGAGTACTGTTGGAAATAATACTGAGAGGGGGGGTGAATTAGTATTATCAGATTAATCAAACTTTTTAAATGCTCAGAAACATATACGCTACTTCAGTTAAGTGAACCAGCGTGTACACGCTACTGTGACGAAGTAAAACAGCGTATAAGAAGAAAACTCACAATTTAGTTAGCTTATTCTTCAATTAAGTGCATCAGGACATTATTCACCACATTAACAGTAAACATGTGCAGTATAACAGAACAGATAAAAAGCCACACACATGAACACCAAGATATAAGGTGGAAACCCAATGTGGGTGAAAACCACCTGCTGCAAGTTGTCTCTATCTTTCTTTAATATGAAACTTCAGTTTACAATCTTTTGTACTGGTGCAGCCTTATACCAGTACGCAGGCTACAACCTGCAGAAGGCTACAACCTTCTCTCGTTCTCCAAACTTCCTTGGAAGGGAGCTCCAACCCCCTTTGCTCTTGTACTAGCCAAGATACTAGTACGTAGGTGCTGACCTACAATCTTCCTTCTTTCAGGTATCACTTTTCATACATTTTCAGACTTGGATATTCCTGAAGCACAACATTACAATCTGAAGACCACAATTCATTCAATTTCCACAACAGATCATTGAAGCATAAAACAACCAAACTTTGAATCACTGAACCACTGAACCCTGTCAATCACCAGTTACCAGAACACAGAGCAGACTACAGAACTCTGCAATAACAGTCAGACCCCACTGTAAACCCAAAATTAAGCTTCAAAAGATATACGCTACTTCAATGAGCAAAACCCGCGTATACACGCGCTTTTACCGAAGCCAACCTGCGTACAGATCTAAAAATAAACTTTCTCAATTTGCAGCTGTACCAGACATTAGTTAGACCAAGAACGTAACATTGCGACAATATGCAGATCTAGAAATACGCATAATCAACCATATCATGATAGTGCATTTCAAACCATTAGATCCCGATCTATCCTTAGATCTAGTCTTCCATCAACCGATGTGATCTCTCCTTGGCTTAGATCAAGCAACTCAGAACCTGCATATCAGATCTCTTTCTCTCTTAGATATTCAAGCCTTGTCGAAAGATGATTTTGCCTAATGATCTTCTTCTCCTTATATAGTCTTAGGCCTAGCTCAATACCAAGAGCCAAAACCATAGTAACACAATACCATCAACTTTAAAACTAGGGATCGACACGCCCGTCGAGACATAATGGTCCGAAATCATAGGCACAACTTCCAAGGACTAACCACCATGGACCAAAGGAACCTTTCCACATACACGCGCTTTTTCTGAATCAAACTAGCGTGTACACGCGACTTGGGCTTAACGAAACGGCGTGTATGAGCTTCCTTGGCATGCTGTACTGAGATCTGTCTTCTGATTAAGTTGCCATCACCTGTACCAACCTCTGAGTGAGTTGCCATCAAGGACAACACTTAAATCATAATGCCAACAATCTCCCCCTTTGGACTTGATGGCAACCACCACACCAAGTCACTCTCCCCCTTTGACATCAAGGGCAAAGGGCTGTGCTCCCCCTGAGGACATGCTGATACCTCTGCTTGGCTGTGCTGACTCGTGCTCCCCCTGACAGTAGGCCAGATCTGCAAAAGATGTTCTTCAACAAGAACCAAGACTTATACACCATAAGGGACCTTCCTATCACCAAAAGACTCAATACATACATCCATACTCCCTACCAAGAGGGGACATATCAGAAACAACCAATTATATTACAGCATTCATCCCAGGCATAGTGGGGAAACCAACATAGGCCGTTACATGACCTTGACACCATAAAAGAAATATGACAAGAGAGATACATGACATAGAGACAACAGATCTAGACCAAGACTTAGGAAAGGCACCAGCAGCATCTGATAAACATCTTGTTAGATCAGCAACCAGGATTTCTTTCTGAGCTCCTTCTCCTGAAACCAACAACCAAAACATCTGAATGCCAACAATGCTTTATGAGACTTTTAAGCTGCTCCCCCTGAACCTGTGCCTGTTGCACTCCCTGAAACTGTGCCTGAAGAATTCTGACATTCCCATTGCTGTTCAGAACTCAGAGTTTTCCCTTGCTGTTCAGAACTTCATATACGCGATTTTTCCTGTATAAAACAGCGTATGTACGCGGATATACTTTCTGCAACAAGCGTCCAACATACACGCGACTTACCCATCATGAAACCGCGTGTATACGCGCATATCCCTTCCGTAACCTGCGTATACCAACTTTTCTGTAGAACAAACAAACTTCAACAACAGGATGAAGCATCAACTACTCCCAGCTTTTGTCTGAGATATTCAAAAGTTTCCCTGGGCAGTGGTTTTGTGAGAATATCAGCAACTTGCTCCTTAGAAGGAACATACTCCAACTTGACCTTCTGCTCAAGCACTTGTTCCCGAAGAAAATGGTACTTGATTGGTATGTGCTTGGTCTTTGAGTGCATGACTGGATTCTTTGAAATGCTGATTGCACTTGTATTATCACATAAGATAGAGACAGGTGGAGTGCAAGTGATTTGAAAGTCCTGCAAGGTCTGCATCATCCAAAGAAGTTGTGTGCAACAAGATGCTGCAGCCACATATTCTGCTTCAGCTGTAGATAAGGCAATCGAACTTTGTTTCTTGCTGAACCAAGATACTAATCTGGAACCCATGAAGAAAGCACCTCCACTTGTGCTTTTCCTATCATCCACACTTCCAGCCCAATCTGCATCTGTGTAAGCATGAAGAGTGAGATCTGTATTTCTAGGATACCATAAGCCATAGTTTTGGGTCCCTTGAAGATATTTGAAGATTCTTTTGACTGCCTGAAGATGAGTTTCCTTTGGGTTGGCTTGAAATCTTCCAACCATTCCTACTGCATGTGTAATATCTGGTCGAGTACCTGTCAAATAAAGCAAACTCCCAATCATGGATCTATAAGTGGGTTGGTGAACTGCTGCTGATTCATCATTTGCACTGAGGCTGCATCCTGTAACCATGGGTGTACATACTGGCTTTGACTCTTCCATGCCATACTTCTTCAAGATCTGCTTGAGGTATTTGGTTTGAGACAAGAAGATACCTCCTTCATTTTGTTGGATTTGCAATCCAAGAAAATATGTCAATTCTCCAAGAAGTGACATTTCGAATTCTTTCTGCATAACCAAGGCAAAGTTTTGACTCATGGTCTCTTCATTGCTGCCAAAAATAATATCATCTACATAAACAACAAGAATTAGCAATTTGTTATTTTCAACTTTTATATAGAGATTGCTATCTGCTGATCCTTTTGAAAAGCCTTGTTGGTGAAGATATTTGTCCAACCGATAGTACCAAGCCCTTGGAGCTTGTTTGAGCCCATAGAGTGCCTTTTTCAATCTGCATACAAGGTTTGGATCATTCCCAAGAATGAACCCATCTGGCTGCTCAATATATACTTCTTCTTCTAAGTCTCCATTCAGGAAGGCTGATTTCACGTCCATTTGAAATACCTTGAAGTTTTGAAAGCTTGAGAGAGCAAGGAACATTCGGATGGCCTCTAGTCTTGCCACAGGAGCAAAGGTCTCTTCAAAATCTATTCCTTCTTGCTGTGCATACCCTTTACAAACAAGTCTGGCCTTGTTTCTAATTACTTCTCCATTTTCATTTAACTTATTCTTGAAGACCCATTTTGTTCCTATTACATTCTTATCTTTTGGTCTAGGAACTAATTCCCAAGTGTTGTTCCTTTCGATTTGCTCAAGTTCTTCATCCATTGCTTTGACCCAACATTCATCTTTGCATGCTTCTTTCACATTTTGTGGTTCAATGGAGGAGAGTAGAGCCAAGTAGCTTGAAGCTTCTGCAAGTGTCCTTCTTGTTTGTACTCCTGCTTCTTTCTGCCCCACAATCTGAGTTTCTGGATGATTCTTTTGGACATATCTGGATGGAGTCTTCTCTTCTATTCTTGTCTGCTCCTCTGGTTCTTCTTGAGATTCTTCTTCTTCTTGAGGTTCTTCTTCTTCATCATTTCGCCTTTGAGAGTAACCTTCATCTTCTTCAATGTCTTCATGATGAACTTGCCTAGGAATATATCCCTTCTCATCAACCACTATATCAATACTGTCAACAATTCTGCCAAGTCTTTTATTGTAGCACTTGTATGCTTTGCTATGTGGAGAATAACCAAGAAGAATGCCCTCATCTGCTCTAGGTTCAAGTTTGCCAAGTTGCTCATCAGTATTCTTAATATAACATTTGCTCCCAAAGATTTTGAAATGCTTCACGGAAGGAGTTTTACCACTCCAAAGCTCATGAGGTGTTTGAGTGCTGTTTACTCGGACATTTGTTTTGTTAAGAATGATAACAGCAGCATGTGCAGCTTCACCCCAGAAGGTTGCAGGAGTACCTGATTCATCGAGCATAGCACGAGCCATTTGTTGGATAGTTCTGTTCATTCTTTCCACAACCCCATTTTGCTGAGGAGTTCTAGCTGTAGAGAATTCTCTTCTTATCCCATGTTCATCGCAGAAATCAAAAAATTCATTTGATGTGAACTCCCCACCTCTGTCAGATCTGAGGCACTTAATTTTGTGTCCTGATTCATTTTCAGCCAATGCTTTGAAGGATTTGAATTTTTCGAATGCTTCATCTTTGTGCTTCATAAGCCCTAACCAAACAAACCTTGAGAAATCATCAATGAATAATATCAGATATTCTTCTCCTCGAGGTGTCCTTTTCCTAAATGGACCACATACATCTGTATGGACTAGCTCAAGAGGCAAGCTAGCTGATCCTTCCTTCTCTGGAAAGTTAGTTCTGGTTTGCTTTCCAAACTGACAAGATTTGCATATGGTGTTGTCTGGAATTTTGATATCTGGAAGATCGCGAACTGCCTGATATTTGCATGCTTTCCTTATTTGTGAGAAGCTTAGATGTCCCAACCTTCGATGCCATAACCAGTGCTCTTCATCCTTGCTAAGATAGCATTGTTGTTGTCCTTCTTCAAATATGTACAGATTATTTGGAGTTCTTTTGCCTTTGAGAACTGTTTTACCTGTATCAAGATCACGAACAAGACATCCATTCGATCTGAAAATAACCTCGGTTTTTTGATCACACATCTGGCTGACACTTAGAAGATTATGCTTCAATCCATCAACATACAAAACATTTCCAGCCTTGACCTTTTCTTTCAAAGGAGCAATACCTTTTCCTTTTATAGTTGCAGGAGTATCATTTCCAAAAGAAACTTTCTTTCCCTTTTCTAAAGTAGAATAAGATTCAAGTTTTTCTTTATCACCTGTCATATGTTTCGAACATCCACTGTCAATGTACCATAGATTTTCCTGTCCTTCTGCATAAAACGCTATCCCACATCTTTCTGTCTGAGGTTCTTTTATTCTCCATTTTTTGGTGCTCGTGGCTTGTTCCTTTTTCTCCTGAAACCTGCTCCTGCATTCAGATTCTTTATGACCAAAATTATTGCAAATAGAACATTCAACTTCATTTTCAAGAACCGAAAAGTTGTTATAGGTCCTCTTTGTAATCCCTGTCATACTTCTTTGTTTTTGAGCTTCCCTAGTCATGATTGTTTTATATGCAACACATTGAGCTGCTTTGTGACCAAAGTTATGGCAAGAAAAGCATTGTCCATTGAAGAAGCTTCTGCGGTTATTGAATCTACCAGCCAACTGATTGTAATTTCTATTTTCATCTATTCTTGTGCCAAACTGAGAAGATTTTACCTGTGGTTGGTTGTAGCTTTTGTTCACCCTTAAGAAGGATTGTCCCTGATAGTTTCTGTTTGTAATTCGTCCCTGCTTTACCTGATTATCTTCATTGTTCTTCTGCTCATTTCTTCTTGCTGCATCAAGATAACTTTTTGAGGTGGATGCTTGAGAGGTTTCTCCATTATAGCCCAAACCTGTCTTGTTTAGAGGAGACCGCTGCACATTGATAATCTCATCCAAAGTTTCAGATCCTTTGACAAACTTAAGATTAATAGCTTTTGTTTTCTCAATTTCTTTTCTGAGACCAACAATTTCACCTTCTAGTTTTTCAAGATGTTTTTCCTTTTCATCAATTTGAAATTGCAAAGTATCAATGATCACACTCTTTTCTTCTATGCATCTCTTGAGTCTAGTAATTTCATTATAGAGATTATCCACATCTACAGCATCCTCATAATCATCATCTTCAAATGCCATTAATAGCTTATATTTATTACCTTGTTCATCTTCATCACTGTTTGATAAGCCATCACTATCTTCATGGGTGTAGTAGCTTTTCTTATTTGCACTTTGTTTCTTATTCCATCTAGCAGGTTCTTTTCCTTTATCCTTATTAGGACATTTTGCAGCATAATGACCTACTCTTCCACAAGCAAAGCATTTGAAAGGTAGCTTACCTCTGAACCTTCCAGCACCCCTTTGAAGATTTCTGACAAAATTTGATTCTTCTTCCTCTTCTTCTGGAACATGGCTTGCTTCATAGTAATCTTCTTTTCTTGATGCCTTAAAAGCAGCTTCCCTTCTGTCTGATGGACCTCCCTTTCTCATTTCATAAGCAGTTAGAATTCCATGTAGCTGAGACATAGTGAGAACTTTGAGATTTTCCTTTTCTTCTATTGCAGATACTTTAGATTCAAACTTGGGGGATAATGATCTTAGAATCTTTTGAACTACTATAGTCTCTTTTATTTCTTCACCCAAATTTTTCATACAATTAACAATCTCATCTACCCGAAGAAAATAATTAGCCACACTTTCATCATTATACATCTTGAGGGTCTCATATTGAATCCTGAGAGTTTGAAGTTTAGCTTGCTTTACCTGTTCATCTCCTTCATAGCTAGTGATCATTTTGTCCCATATCTCTTTTGCTGATTTGAAGTGCATGACCTTCATGAATTCTGTTTGAGATATACTTCCTAATAGAGTACTGACTGCTTTTGCATTTGTTTCATATGCCTTTTTCTCAGCTGGATCTGTAGGAGTAGCTGAAGGAAAAGCATAGCCTGTTTCTACAATGTCCCAAACTTCTGTACCAAGAGATTGAAGATATGCAGTAACTCTTACCTTCCAATAATTGAAATTTGTTCCATCAAAAACCGGTGGCCTGATTGATGCTTCTTTCTCGTAGTTGCTCATGATGAATGATCTTCCTTCAAGCGATCAAGCTTCTCTGAAGGACCTGCTGATACCAATTGTTGGAAATAATACTGAGAGGGGGGGTGAATCAGTATTATCAGATTAATCAAACTTTTTAAATGCTCAGAAACATATACGCTACTTCAGTTAAGTGAACCAGCGTGTACACGCTACTGTGACGAAGTAAAACAGCGTATAAGAAGAAAACTCACAATTTAGTTAGCTTATTCTTCAATTAAGTGCATCAGGACATTATTCACCACATTAACAGTAAACATGTGCAGTATAACAGAACAGATAAAAAGCCACACACATGAACACCAAGATATAAGGTGGAAACCCAATGTGGGTGAAAACCACCTGCTGCAAGTTGTCTCTATCTTTCTTTAATATGAAACTTCAGTTTACAATCTTTTGTACTGGTGCAGCCTTATACCAGTACGCAGGCTACAACCTGCAGAAGGCTACAACCTTCTCTCGTTCTCCAAACTTCCTTGGAAGGGAGCTCCAACCCCCTTTGCTCTTGTACTAGCCAAGATACTAGTACGTAGGTGCTGACCTACAATCTTCCTTCTTTCAGGTATCACTTTTCATACATTTTCAAACTTGGATATTCCTGAAGCACAACATTACAATCTGAAGACCACAATTCATTCAATTTCCACAACAGATCATTGAAGCATAAAACAACCAAACTTTGAATCACTGAACCACTGAACCCTGTCAATCACCAGTTACCAGAACACAGAGCAGACTACAGAACTCTGCAATAACAGTCAGACCCCACTGTAAACCCAAAATTAAGCTTCAAAAGATATACGCTACTTCAATGAGCAAAACCCGCGTATACACGCGCTTTTACCGAAGCCAACCTGCGTACAGATCTAAAAATAAACTTTCTCAATTTGCAGCTGTACCAGACATTAGTTAGACCCAGAACGTAACATTGCGACAATATGCAGATCTAGAAATACACATAATCAACCATATCATGATAGTGCATTTCAAACCATTAGATCCCGATCTATCCTTAGATCTAGTCTTCCATCAACCGATGTGATCTCTCCTTGGCTTAGATCAAGCAACTCAGAACCTGCATATCAGATCTCTTTCTCTCTTAGATATTCAAGCCTTGTCGAAAGATGATTTTGCCTAATGATCTTCTTCTCCTTATATAGTCTTAGGCCTAGCTCAATACCAAGAGCCAAAACCATAGTAACACAATACCATCAACTTTAAAACTAGGGATCGACACGCCCGTCGAGACATAATGGTCCGAAATCATAGGCACAACTTCCAAGGACTAACCACCATGGACCAAAGGAACCTTTCCACATACACGCGCTTTTTCTGAATCAAACTAGCGTGTACACGCGACTTGGGCTTAACGAAACGGCGTGTATGAGCTTCCTTGGCATGCTGTACTGAGATCTGTCTTCTGATTAAGTTGCCATCACCTGTACCAACCTCTGAGTGAGTTGCCATCAAGGACAACACTTAAATCATAATGCCAACAAGTACCTTGCTACAGGAGCAAGAGTCTCATCATAGTCGATCCCCTCAACCTATGAGAAACCACGGGAAACAAACCTTGCCTTATGTTTCTCCACACTACCATCAGCAGCTTGCTTTACCTTGTAAATCCAATGGGAACTCACAACTGACTTGTTCTCTGGTCTTGGAACAACAACCCAAACACTGTTTCAAACTATGGACTCATACTCCTCCACCATAGCATCAACCCAAACTAGTTGATGTATTGCTTCCTCAAAGGAAGATGGTTCAGTCTCTACACATTCCCCAACAAGGGCCATGTAATCAGTGTACCACTTAGGTGACCTCCTCTGTCTGCGCTGAGAAGATGGCTTTCCCACATTCTCTCCCACATCCATCATCAATCTGCCAACCTCCCTTGTGCATTTCCGCCCCTCTCTGGAAGACTCTGCATGAGTGGATGTCTCCACTCCTGGAACCTCTGCATGCAACTGCTCCACATCAGTCTGAGGCTCCTCCTCCTTAGGAACCAAAAGTTCCTCCTCTGCCTGTAACTTGAGCTCCCTCTCAAGGGAAACTCGCATGGCCTTCAACTCATCGAACTTAAGATCTCTACGAAGCACTGTCCTCTGACTAGTAGGCAAATACACCCGATAGTTTTGGGGAGTATCAATGTGCCCCACAAGTATCCCCAACTCTACTATCGGCTCTAGCTTCTTTCAGGCATCCTTGGTCACATGGCAATAAACCGATGAGCCAAAGATACTAAAGTGACCCACATCTAGTCTCTTCTCGAAGAAATATTCCTCTGATGTCTTCATCCCAAGTATGCGATGTGGACTTCAATTCTACAAGTAAACCATTGTGTTGCATGCCTCAGCCCACAAATGAAGTGGTAGGCCTTGGTCATGCAACATCACCCGAGCTGCTCCCACAATCGTTATGTTCTTCCTCTTAGCCACCCCATTATGCTGTGAGTTATGAGGTGTTGTCAACTCCTGTTTAATTCCTTCTATAGAACAGAAGTCCTTAAACTCTTGAGAGACATACTCTCCACCATTGTCGCGTCGCAAGGCCATGATCTTCTTGCCAAATTCTTTCTCAACCAAGGCTTTGAACTCAGAAAACCTTGAGAAGGTTTGATCCTTCTTCTGCATGAAATAGATCCAGCATCTACGAGAAAAATCATCAATGAAAATCACATAATACCTTTGTTTAGTGGTGGAGACTGTTGAGAATGGTCCACACACATCTGTATGAACTCGCTCCAAGATTGCTTCAGCTCGACTGTCTCAATCATGAAAGGAATATTTTGCATACTTACCCAAGGTACAACCTTTGCATGTGTCCATTTGCTCAAGTTTACCTTTGGGAAGTCCAGTAGAAATATGTTGCATTATCTTCAAGGCTCGATGGTGCAATTGGCCCAACCTTCTATGCCATAACTCGCAAATATCTTGGCTTTGCACCAATTTTGCTTTGGAACTCAATGCAGCATAGTCGTATACCTCCAGCTTGTAGAGATTCTTCACTCAAATCCCAATCCTCTTGGTCTGACCTGTGGCTATGTGTCTTAGGAATGCCTTTCCTTTACTGAAGACTACATCATAACCTTTGTCTTCCAACATCGCGACCGATACCAAGTTTTCTTCAGTCCAGGCACATACTTTACATCAATCAGGGTAAGAGGAGCTCCATTCTCCCTCTAAAACACAACCGTACCTTCACCTGAAACACGGTACTTTCCATCCTCACCCATCTTGATGCACATCTAGAGGTATTTCTCCTCTGAGGTACTGAATAAAATCTTATCATCGGTCATGTGGAATGAGGCTCCACTGTCCAGGTACCAAACACAACCCACCATCAATGAAACCATGCATGCGATGAGGGTAAAATCCAATTCGAACTGTGAGGTCAGTGCCTCAGCATTTGATCCTTTCGAGGATCCCTTCTTGGATTTATTCAATGGAAAATTAGTTGCATAATGGCCCACCCCATGACAATTAAAGCATCTCACTTTAGATTTGTCAATCTTCCTCCCACCATGGGAAGAACTCGATTTGGAATGAGAAGCCTTCCCTTTCCCTTTCTACACCTTACTTGCTAAGGCTATATTTTCTTCATCATCATGCTTAGATGAAGAACCATCTCTGGTGCTTCTCCTGATCTCCTCCTACATCAGGTCCAACCACAGTCATTCCCAGTCTGGTAGTTTCTCTCTTCCATTCACTGAGTCCTGGTAGCTATGCCATCTCTTAAGAAGACCGAGGACAGAAAGACTCACCATGTCGTCATCGGATGCCGTGATTCCTACACTTACAAGCTCATCTCTATAGGTGGTGAGCTTTTTCAGATATGTAGAGATCGTGTCGCCCTTTTCACACTTGATTTTTTGAAGCTTGTCCTTTAGTGCCAACTTCCTCTGGTCACTGTTGTTCTGATATAGATCCTTCAATGTCCTCCACATTGAAAACAGAGTCTCCTTCCCATGGAGACTCGAGACAATATGGTCTCGAACTCCCTCCAAAAGAATCCTCCTCTCTCTCGCCACACATTTCTTCCATTCCACCAATTCTTAGGCCTCAGCTACTGCAGGCTTGGGGACTTCTTGATCAATGAAGTCCTTCAAAGCATTGTCCTCTAATATTGCTTCCATGCGATCCTTCCATGCCATGTAATTCGAGCTGCCATCCAGGGCATACTCGAGTCTCAAGCTATTGAACGCCATTAGTGAACTTTGAGATGTGATAAGAAATCTATTTTGTACCTACAATCAAGAACTTTGAACTTCGAACTTATCCCTTCTTTGTATATTTTTCTCCACTTTGATCACCTTTGCTTTGATACTATGTAGAAATTCTCATTGTATATTAAACTAATTATGCACTGTATTAAAGAAAAATACTTAATCTACTTCTACAATCAAACTTGTGGAAGATTAATCAATTTTGAGCAAGATCAAACAGAACATGTATAACAGAGAAGAAGATTCAATCACACATGAAACACAGAAGAATACTATGGGGAAAGCCTCAGCTAAAAACCCCGCTATCTGTATTATCATACAAATGGAAATATCTCAGGATTACACAAAGCTTTAGCTCTCAGTACAATCCCTCACTGCTGCTCATAGACAGAATAGACAACACATATGCCTTCCTTCAGTCCTCCAAGCCTCCTATTTCCTTGCGCAGTTTCTCCTGGGTCCTCCAGCTGCCACCTGTGTGATTCTCACCTCACACACTGCTCTGACCTCTGTAGTAACTGCGCAATCCTCAAGGAATGAATTCCTTTTGCATGCAAGAGACATTCACATGGGAATATTCTAGCAACTTATAGTACACTGTCCCTACCTTTAATCTCAACTGGGTCTTTGTTTGTACTGACATGCATTGGTTATTTATGAGATAGTATTTAGTTATCTGGAGAACACTAGTTGCATGCATGCATGCATTAACTGACTGAACTCACAATTAGTTCCACAAATTGTTTGGAACTAATTTAACTAGACTTAACTCAGTTAACTGAGCTAACTAATTACAACTCAAATACAACTCATCGGATAACTTCCTCAATCAAAGGGATAATTGTTGCATGTCTTCACAAAGACTTCATGTTTGATTTTCACCAACTAATAACTCAATATTAATTAATTAATTATTTTTCAAACAACTAGTGAGACTGAATTTGAATTTTAATTCTCAATTTTAATTCAAGGACAAATTATAATTGGAATATATCCTAAAATGCTATCTATAGAAATGTTATTTTTAGCATTTCTTGTTGTTATTTTCAATAATCATTATGTGAAGACATATTTACCTTAGGTGGAAAAGGTGATGAACGCATGACCAACGATAAATATTAATGACTGTTGGCATCGGTTGATCGAACAATAATGATATAAAGCATATAAATATATAGTTTACCATGCATGTTGGTTAATTTAGTTATGAATGTTGTTCAAATGGTAAATTATCCTTTAGAAATGAATCAATATGGGGTAATAGGATAAGGAGTATTTCGAAATGATACAAATTACTTCAATACCACAAGCAGAGTCACTGCTGCCAGTAGGCGTTCATAGCCTCAATAGGGTTGCTTTTTAACCCCAAAAATGAGCCAGAGTCCTCCTTTTAGTATTTATATTATTTTCCTTTTCCTTGCTATAAAGATACCACTATGTTGGCATGGTAATCAGATACTCATAGTGCCATTCACCAGGATATAACAAAGTGATCATGTCAGCTCGTGATGAGACCTCCTGTCCTTCTGACGGTTTTGACTATCAAGAAGGTCATTACCCTGGTGTGGTGGCCATAATGGAATGTCACTTGTTACATCCTTATGATCATGGTAGGTTGTCTCGTGATGAGACCCCCTATCCTCTTTTAAGAAGGTGTGTGTTTCATTTTGATATTTTGATATTTTCATGTTTTTATTGTAAAGGGAGGAAGCCTCATTTACTCCTTAAGATTCAAGGATGGTGTAAGAGGTAAAACAAAAATGCCAATGAAAGATATGCTTTTATCCCTATATCATCATACCAAAGGGAATTATCCATTGAAAGTGTGAAAGATAAACCAACATGGTATTAATATAGTAAATAATTTTATGATGTGTCCAAAGAGAAGATATTCAACCAGTCATTATATAGATGAACCAGGTTAGCGTTGGAATAAAGATGACCATCAAAGGTTTTACAAATCATAATTGTATTAATATTAATGTTTTTCTTTTATCTCAGGTACAAATTCCAAATCCAAACAGATGGTTTTACTAAAAACATAGAAGAGAAAGAAAATGGCAAAAATAATGACCGACAATGGAACAACAAAAATAAATCACAGTTGTTTGTTCTACCGAACAAATTGTTCAATCGATTGAACAGAATATGTTCAATTGATTAAATAACAAACACAAAAAATAAATCGGTTTTGTTCAATTGATTGAACAACAAAACACGCAAAAAGAAATCAGTGTTGTTCCATTGATTGAACAACAAAAATACGCAAACAAAAATTAGTGTTGTTCAATTGATTGAACAGTAATTGTTCAATTGATTGAACAGTAATTGTTCAATTGATTGAACATCAAAACACAAAAACATAAATTAGTGTTGTTCAATTGAGTTAACAGCAATTGTTCAATCAATTGAACAACAAAACATGCAAACAAAAATCAGTGTTGTTCAATTGATTGAACAACAAAACACACAAAAATAAATCAATGATGTTCAATTGATTGAACAACAAAACACGCAAAAAGAAATTGGTGTTGTTTAATTGATTGAACAACAAAACACGCAAAAATAAATCGGTGTTGTATAATTGATTGAACAACAAGAAAGGGAAAATTGGAGTTTTTCAATTGATTGAATAGCAGTTGTTCAATTGAGAGAACAACAATTATTAAACACACCTAAAAACAAGAGAAATCCTCGTATTTACATAGTGATTTCTAAATAAATTGTAACCAACAATAAATAGAATGTATACATTATTTATAGCTGAAAAAAGATAATTTTTTAGGAGAGTAAAGTTGTTGGGTCATCACTCCCTACAGCTAAAATTTTCATAGTGGGATCATCACATACCTGTTGGAAAAAAGAATGGCCAGACTCATAAATGGTAGTCAGAGTTAAAGTGCCATTGTTGTGTACCTCTTGAATTTCATAAGGGCCAAGCCACCTTGTCTATAACTTGCCCAGAAAGTCTTGGAATCTGGAATCATAGAGAAGCGCCCAGTCTCCTTTCTGAAACGTCTTCTTTTTAATAAGACTGTTGTGCCACTTCTTCCTTTGTTGTTGAATAATTTTGGTGTGTTATAGAGAAAGTAGTCGAGCCTCATCCAATTCATTTATTTGTTGAAGTCATTTAGTTTGGGCCTCTATCAGATCCAATCCCACTTCCTGGGTTGTTCTGAGAGTATTTATTTCAAATTCAATAGGAAAGATAGGTTCTTTTCCAAATACAAGTTGGTACGGAGAATATCCAGTAGTATTTCACCAAGTTGTGCGATAGGCCCACAAGGCCTTTGGCAGTCTAGCAACCCAGTCTCGTCAATGTTTCGAAACTGTCTTGGTCAGAATTTCTTCGATGACCTTATTGGTGCTTTCAACCTGCCCATTTTCCTGCGGGTGATACAGGGAAGTGACTCTATGTGTGATGTGGTGGTTCCGTAGAATGGTTCTAATCTTATGTCTTACAAATTTCCCTCCTCCATCTGTTATCACTTCCCTAGGTAAACCATACTGCACAAATAAACCCAAAAGGAAATTAATTACGACTTCTTTTGTAGCTCTTGGAAAATCTACTATTTCTACCCACTTGGTCACATAGTCTATGGCAACTAGTATGTAGGCCTTTTGGTTTGATGGCGGATGGATGAGCCAAAAAAATCCAATGCCCATCGTTCGAAAGGTTCTATTACCAATTGGGGCTGCAACGGCATTTCATCAGATTGACCTGGATGACCCATCCTTTGGCAGTTATCACAAGCCTAGACATATTTCTTAGCGTCTTTAAAAATAGTGGGCCAATAATAGCCCATATGTAGTACCTTATGCCCCATTCTGCGATCTGTGAAGTGTCCTCCGCAAAGCTCTTCATGTCAAGTCTTTAGGATGTCATAAATTTCATCCTCATGAATGCACCCGTGTATGCACATATCAAACCCTGTATGAAAAAGGTATCTGTCAATCCAAGAAAATCAGGCACTGTGTTGGACAATCTACTTCCTTTCCCTTGTTGTCAAGTGTCTAGGAAACTTTCCTACTGCCAGATAGTTTGTTACATCTACATACCATGGCATTTTGACTACTACGGAAAACAAATGTTCATCTGGAAACTGGTCATCTACTACCAATGGATCATTTATCTTTGGAACCAGAGACAGAAAATCTGCGAATGGGTTTTCCTTCCCTGGACAGTGTTTAATGGTGATATCAAACTCCTACAAAAGTAACAACTAACGAGTCACTCGACCACTCGTAATAGGTTTGTTAGCTAAGTATCTAATGGCAGAATTATCAGTGTACAGAAAAGCTTGATAGCCAGTTATATAATGTCTAAATTTGTTTATGGCATAAATGACAGCTAAGAATTCCTTTTTTTTACTGTATAATTAAGTTCAGCAGCAATAAGATTTTTGCCAATATAATAAATAGCATAGAGCTTTCTGTCCTCCTCTTGGTCAAGGAAAACGCCTTTTTCTGCATCTGATGCATCCGTAGAGATATGAAAGGGAAGCTCCCAATTGGGTCCATGCAATATTGGTGTCGTCGAAACTAATTTCTTCAAATCTGTAAAATTTGTGTCACATTTATTAAACCATGTAAAATCAACATTTCTTGTTAATGCATACAAAGGCGCAACAATTTGTGAAATGTTTTTGGTAAACCTGCGATAATAACCTGCATATCCAAGGAATTTGTGTACCTCCGTCTGAGTACAGGGTGCAGGTAGCAGTAGAATTACATGTATCTTTGTTGGATCTACCTGTATCCCAGTTGCAGAAATGTATTGTCATATGATAACGCCTTATGTCATCATCATGTGACACTTGACATTGCTTAAACACAGCCTGGTAGTGATGCATCATTCCAAAAGATTCTCTAATGTTTGTAGTGCTTGATCCAATTCGTCCCCATACGGGGTAAAGTAATCCATGTAAACTTCAAGTCCTTCGTTTATCAGATCAGCAAAAATGTTGAGTATGGCCCTCTGAAAGATCGTTGGGGCATTTCATAAGCAAAATGGTAACACTCTATAAGCGAATGTACCTTACGGGCAGGTAAAGGTGGTTTTGTCTTGGTCTTCAAGGGTGATTTGGATTTTATTGTAGCCACTGAAGCGATCCAGAAAGGAAAAGAACAGTTTTCCTACCAGTGTATCAAGGACTTGATCAATAAATGGAAGAGGGAAGTGATCTTTCTATGTGGCCTTGTTCAATTCTTGATAATCCACACAGATGCGCCACTTCCCATTTATCTTGGGAACAACTACCAATGGAGAGACCCATTTACTGTCCAAAATGGGATAAATGAAATTCACATCCAGCAACTTCTGTAGCTCTTATTTTACAATATCTTTGAGATGCGGATTCAGTCTCCACTAAGGTTGTCAGATAGGACGAGCATCCTTTTCAGTGTATATATTATGCATACATAACTGTGGGTCTATTCCCTTCATGCCTAGATAATCCCAAGAGAAATCCCATTTATATTTTTACATAACTTGAATGAGCTTTTGTTGTTGGTCACTATCCAGACTATCATTAATGTTTAAAATCTTGCCTGGCTCAATTTCAACAGGCTTGTTGTTGTGAACGAAAGTTGTCTGGATATGCTAATCATCAATATCTTTCAAAGGGTCTTCCGAGGCTTCATTGTCAAGAATTTCTTTTAACATTTGACATTTTACTTTGTTTCATATTGGCTAGCTGATTGATAAAGTTATTGATCACATCATCTTCAGCCTAATTCTTGAACTCAAGTGCCTCTACTATGGTAAGCGGTGAATGAATGCTTTCCTCCAAGTAGGAGGGTAGTTTTTTTTTATGTATTTTCACAATGGACATACTTGGTTTGGCAGGAGGATATAATACAAGATTTTCTATAGTATCCCCCTTAGCAATGGTCATGTTGCCCTCTCGGCAACCTATGTAAGCATCATTTGTTCCCAGCCAAGGTCGACCCAAAATTAGAGGGTGCCCATCGAATCGAATTTTTGGGTTTATGACGAGGAAATCCACTAGATGCTCCCATGAATCAAGAGAGACCATAATATCATGTAAAGTTCCCTCTGGTCTTACCACTGAATGATCAACAAGTTTTAGTAGGGTGGTGGTTGGTTCCAGAGCTGTGATACCAAGTGTCTTATAGGTTTCCATTGTTAAAATGTTAATGGCTGCACCCAAGCCAACTAATAGTTTGGAAAGGAGAAGTCATATATTTGGAACGTAACTATGGGATTTCCAAGATCTTCATATTTTATTGGTGTTTCCCCACCCAAGAGAAAATCAAATAAGGTCCCTACAACATGAATAGTGGGTGAAGCTTTTACTTTCCTCATAGGATTTTTCACACATAGCTCTTTAATTGTTTTAGTATAAATAGGAATATCTTGGATGGCCTGGAGGAGAGGAATTTTAATGCAAAGATTTTTCAGTTCCCTATGAGATGAAAGTCTGGATAAACAACTGGTTTAGGTATTGTTAATATTTCAGGGAATGGGGGAGAAGTAACTATGAGTTTTTCAGGATCTTTATGCTCAACTGTATCTTCTCCTTGTTTTATTTCTATGTCAGTCACAATCGATGGTGTATGTACAGGTGGGGTTTCTAACTCAATTGGTGGTTGGTCTCTATCTTCCTTAGGAGTGATGATGCGTCCTAACCTCATTCTTGTTGGATGTGGAGCCTTATTATCTTCTGTATTCAAAGGTTTTAGTCGGATGTATACCCCAGGAAGACTATACACCCCTCCATGCGGGAGGGTGCGGGTGGGACTTGTCCCCCACGCGGGGGTGTGAGGGGGTGCGGGGGGGACTTGTCCCCCTCGCGAGGGTCTGGCGGCCAGCGATCCCCATGTGGGGGTTCGGGGGTAGCGCCCCCAAAGCTAAAAATAGATGTAAAATTACCTTGTAAAAGTCTAGTAATTTCTAGTCAATCTGGGCCGTTCATTAGGCAGATGATCTGACGGTAAAAAGTTATGTTTAATTTAGGGTTTTTTTCCCTAGAAGGCAACCCCTCACTATATATGAGGGAATTGTATTGTGTCTATGTATATCTGTATTCTGAGTGAGGAAGAGAGAGGAGATTGACAGTGAAGAGGGTGTTACAGCGGATTTGTTGTAGGTTGTATCTCTTCAGTTTGCTAGACAATGTAAAAGGAAGGACTGGTTGTTTCTCTGTGGACGTAGCCCAAACTGGGTGAACCATGTATATATGTGTCCCTCTTGTTTTATGTGTTTTCTGTGTTTATATTTCTGCAATATTTTAGGTGTTCCATTGCTCTGTAATATATAATTTTCTAACAATTCTAAGTTGATTGCATTCTTTTTATTCAGTCTCATAGTCTGAGTTTTCAATAATTTGCACCAGCTGAACCAGTTTGTTATTGGGGTTGGATTCAGTTGGGTTGGTAATTGGGGATGCAGAAGGGGCTGAGGATTTTGATGTAATGGATATGAGGATAATAATGTAGGTTGATGTTGAGTACCTGTCCCCGTAGGCATATTGGTTATCCCTAAAGGTTGTTGCCAATTCAGAGACCAGTTCAAATTTTTTGAAGTAGGGGCAGGCCACTGGGATGGATATGGATTAACTTGCCAAAAAGGAGTAAAATGAGAGTTCAGCCAATCATTACGTGGAAAGGACTGAGTTGGCCAAGGTGATAAAGAAAATGGTTGGGACTACCAATTCAAGAAAGGTGATTGACCTTGCCATGCTGCTCTGGAATTATGTTGTTGATTAAATGACGAAGAAGGAAAGAACTGAGATGTGCCTTGTGACATACCTGTGGGTCGTCCTTGCCATTGACGACGCTGATTCATTAAGTATATTGGTTTTGTCTCTTCTTCTACTTCTTTAAAAACTACTTTCAGCCCGGGAAGTGATGGACACTGCTCACTGGCATGGTCCTTGGTACAGATAGTGCATGTCTAGACCATGTCCAGTGGACACTCCTATCGGTTATGCTTCTTCTGGCAACGTGGGCAAAAAAATGGCCAAGTTCTGTTCTGCTAAGGCTTGTTTCTGTTTGGCCTGCGGGACATCCAACTGTGTTGTAAGGATGCCTAGGATGTTGGTTTTGAAGTCCTCCAGGAGGTTAGCGATTTCCATTCTTGTTACGCCTCCACTATGTGGTTTTCTTCCTCTAGTCACAAGATCTCGGCTTCCTGACCTGGTGCATGTACTACCTCGCAAACACCTGATACACAAGTGAATGATTTCATCATAATCCTCTTGAGAAATTTCTCCCTTCCCCATTAAATTTATAGTTTCTATCCATTATTCTTTCATTCCTTTAATTAAGATGGCTTTCAAGACTTCTTTTGGTAATCTGGAGTGAGGGGATCTCTGCAAATTATAGTGAAACCATTCGACATATTCTTCTAGATTTTCATTATCCTTTGCAGACATCTTAAAGCTTTCATCTTTAATTCCCTATTCCTACAATAGTCCTAATATTTGGTGAGAAAAGAAGTTTTCATGTCATCCCAAGAGTTAATAGTGCATCCACCTAAACCCATGAACCACCTCAAAGCTAATCCTTTTAGAGTAGAAGGGAATAGCTTTAATTTTTTAGGGTTGGTGGTATAATAGTATCCTCTATAGAGGATTCCAAACTCGAATAAGAAGGCATTTGGATCCTTTGTGGTCATCCCGGGAAAGGTTGGGAGGTTTTGCAAGGGAATAGCTTTCATAGGGACATTGCCTACTAGGTCGACTATGGATTATTCCAATGCCAAGGTCTGACCTTGAGGTACTTGGTTCTCCATTTGTTCGAAAATGTGCTAATATTCTTCAGGGACTTCAAGGGTTGTTATTTGAGTAAGTGGAGTTTTCTCAATCCGAGATGGTTTTGCGGCACTACCCAGATCTAGGATCACAAGAGATCCTAGTTCAGGCAAATGTGGCTCTACCTTAGCAGTTCCACTGGTTTCTCCCTCTCTTCTTAAATTGCATGATTTTCCCTCTTGTAAAGGATCAAAATGTAAATTTTATGTAACCTAAAAGCTCTGTTCAGATCCTCCAATTTGGTTATGAATGTCAGCGTAGGCCGCAAATGGTGAGCCTACTGCCTAAGGGATTACAGTAGGGATTTTTCCAAATATAGTTTGGGGTCCTACTGATGCCTGAGACTCTACTTTTCTTACACTTTCATCTATAAAAGTTGATCTCCCAAGGTTCACCAATCCCTTGGGTTTTTTGGATTTAGGTGGGGGGTTCTGATATTTTTCTATCTTTTTATTCCTAGTCATTCATAAAAAAAAAAACCCTACTCCTATTTAACCTCTCTGCAATTGCTGAAAAATGGGTTGATGAGCAAGCACTTTACTTGTTGGTTACGCAGGTTCTTACCTCCCATTTTTAAAACCCAATTCTTTTACAGCAAAAATAAAAAAGAAATCACTTTGAAACACTCTCCCCGGCAATGACGCCAAAATGTTGGTGCACTAAGATGACTATTAAAAGCAATCTTAATACCTACATTAATCATCAACCCAGGGTAAGTCTATTTATTTCAAGAGTGTTCAACATTGTCTATGCAAGTGAATTCAGAGGCTAATTCATAATGAAATGATTTAGAATCATTGCAATGATTAATATCTAATTCTCGAAGTTCAATCCAAAACAATCCTAAAAGAAATCTTTAAAGCATTTCCAAATCTACTTTAATCTATTGTACAAAGACTTGAATTGGAATACAAGTAAAAGAAATCACTCTTAGCAAATCTAATTGGTATTGAAAATAATTCATTCAACATGAAGGAAATCTATAGCAATTGAATAGCAACTAACTATGAAAACACCTCCTGGAAAGCAATCAATTATAAGCTTGAGATATCTGTTAACACTACTTTAGAATGAACAACAATCAAATACTTAAATGAACCTAATCAATTTGGTAAATATTAACACGCAAATGTAAAACACTGCAAGATCTAGAATCTAGTTTGAACAACAAAAGAAATTCATAATCATCAATGCTCATTGCAATTAGAATAATGCTAATTTCACAAACTAACGGTAATAAACGATTATAAGAATAAGCAGAAATAAATATGACACAATTAAAGCAATAAATATCCTATTGACCTAGCTCAAAGTCTCCAGAAGTCACTACTGAAAGATACTCAGAATGCGATTTTAGGTGAAACATGGTCTTCTTCATTAAACTTGATAATAGAGTTATAGCATCACAATAATGAAAGTGCTATGTATTCAAAATGAGTAATTACAATCTTAAAAATTCTAACTAGATGTTCAATCTGCTTGATGGCTTTATATAAATTTGGAAAGATAAATGGATAAAAGTGAATCCTCAGGATCAAGAGATCTTAAGGATTTCGCAACCGAAAATCTGATTTCATCACATAATAGAATTGATCTTCTTGCTCTTCTGATGTCCTTTATAATCAAGACATTGTCCTTTTCCTTTCTTGGTCGTTGTTGTTCTGTCGTTTAAACAACAACTGTTCAATTCGTGTCCCATCATATAAAGATAGCGAAAGTTAGTTTTTCGTGCCCAGATTTACCCAATTCATTAATAATCAATTTTATCCCAACTTTTGTGATTGTTTCTTCTATATTTATTCCTAAAACGAAGATAAGTACATAAAGGCAAATGATTAATTAAGCTAATATGAGGATAAAACATACATTTTTTATGGCCCAACAGTAGGCAGTAGAGACAACTAGAGAGGTACATTACCTACATGGCATTGGTCATTTAGTTAGTAGATAACGAGTCTTTAGGCTATTAGGTTGTCATGCAACATCAATTGTGGTGGGATGTGATGGCTGAGTATTACCTCAATCATTCAAAATGATATGCAGGAGGATGTTCCTAGACCGACAAATAGGGCAATGGTTGGATCACGTTGGATCTTTAAGATGAAGCACAATGCAGATGGAAACATCGAGAAATACAAGTCAAGGTTCATGGTCAAGGTGTTCTGTTGACAGTTCTGGATATTCCACCAATATTAGGGGGTCTCCCCGGTTTGAAGTACCAACTAGACCTCACACTATTTGGTATAGGATCCCCATACATTTTGTGGGCCCAACTACCACCATGTGTGTATGTGTTTCTGTTGGCTTTTGAATGCAGAGAAATGAATGTGAGACCTATTGATTTTCTTAGTGCAATTTGGGTTAGCACAATATTTATAAAATTTTGATAATTAATTTTAATGTAGGTATTCTTTTAGATTATCCCAATATAGCATTCAAAAATTCAACAATAAAGAACACTAGAACAATAGAGATCACAACACACAAGAGAAGATAAGATTTACCCTAGGAAAACCCACTACGGGGAAAACCTAGCAACATTTTCAATAGATAAATTCTTCTTGTTCAATGAGAGACACACCTAGACCTATACTCAAACCTAGTCTTCTCCTCCAAGTCATGTCACCCAATCTGATCCTCCACTTTTCTCTTGATCTTGCACTTCAGAATTTTTGGCCTTCCTACACTATTCAGTTGCCCCAAAATTTTGGCCCTACAACAGCTGCCCAATAACCCAGAGATTTTGGCCCCTTGCAAAATTTGGCCCAGAAAATGTGAACCACAGAGAGAGATTACTTCGCACGTACACGTTTCTAGAGAGAGAGAGAGGAGAGAGAAAACTTGGCCTTCTTTTTTGTCCTTCTTTGTCCTTATTTCCCTTCACTCACTTGCCAAGAAACTATCGTGTATGAGAGAATGAAAATGTCAAATGGAGGAGCTTGAGCTACCTTTATATAGTAGTATGTCTAGGGTGAATGGATGTGTCTCTTGTCCAGGGCCAACTTGACTTGGAGAGAAGCCGACTTGTCACTTTTGGATCTAAAATTTTCGTTTCAAAAATTCAAATTTACATCTTTTAAAAGTCACAATGGGACTTTGACTTAAAACAAAATTCTTTTGACTCAAGAATTTATAAATATGCTCTTACAATGATAAATACAATTACATCAAGTTACCAAATGTACATTATCATACCAACCATATTTACATGTTCAACACTCCCTATTAAATAGGGAGGTATTCATAATCATTGCCATAGATGTTCTCAAATTGTATAAATTTATCTAACAAAAACATTATCCAGCATTACCAGCATCATTGTCTAACATTAGCATCTATTAGTGGCCATATACAGGGTGGTACCAAACCCATGGAAATGTCATCAGCATATCAGGACTCACTCCTGTAGAGTGATTGGTCCTCAAATCCTTTGGCCTCTACCTAGGAAAAAAATGTTGAGACCTTCAACTACCAAGCACTCACTCTCCCTTCCTAGTGAGCTCTCTAGGCCAAGACCTCAGTCAACCCCTTCCTGGTTGGTGATCGGGTATAGATGCTAAACAGGACCACACTCCACTTTTTCAGTGTGTGATTAGGGTCTAGGACCTCACTCCACCTTTTCAATGTGTGATTAGGGTCTAGGACCTCACTCCACCTTTCCAGTCTGTGACCAGGGTCCAAATGTTGAATGACCCCACTCCACCATGCTTGGTGTGTGATCAAGGTCTAGGGCCTCACTCCACCATTCCCAGTGTGTGGTTAGGGTCCATATGTTGAAGTCCCTCACTCCACGATGCTAGGTGTGTGATCAGGATCCAGGACCTCACTCCACCATTTCTAGTGTGTGATCAAGGTCCACCTCTAAGAGACACTCACTCAGCATTGTTTGTTGAGCCCTCTAGGTGTCTTGGACCCATTCTCCCTTCTGAGAGAATGCTCATCCTTGTTATAGACATATTAGCACACCCTCACAATGAGAGGGGTAATCTCCATGAGCATCAGCTTGTCTCTAAGTACATGAACTTGTCTCTTTGTAATGGCTTCATCAAAACATAAATTGTCTACTCATTGGTGGAGATGTACTCTAGCCTTATTGTTGTCCTATACACCATGTCACGATTGTAGTGGTACTCAATCTCAATATGCTTTGATTTTCCATCGAACACAAGATTCTCTGAAATATTCACACAACTTTGATTATCGCAGTGTATCATTGCCGATTCCAACTCTTAGCCAAATAATTTTGCAAACAACTGTCATATCCATACTTCTTTGGTACAAGCCTCATTAGTTGTGATGTAATTTGCTTCAGCAATGCTAAGCGCAATCGATCTCTGCTTCCTGCTCATCCACGATATCATAGTGGATCCCAAATTGAAGCATGCTCCTAAGGTACTCTTCCCATCCTCAACACCTCCTACCCAATCAACATTTGTATATCCCTAAATCTATACATCCTTGTTTGTAACATACCTCAAGCAATATTTCATTGTATCATGCAAATATCTCAAGATGTGCTTTGCTGCAATCCAATTCTTGTTTCTTGGCTCTACCTAGGACTCACTCAAGGTGTTCATAGCATAGCAAACGTTCGGCCTAGTGTTAAATAAATACATCAACATACCAATCAACCATAAGTACATAGATGGATCTACCAATTTGGAGTTGGATCATCTTAACTTCTTCAAGTTAGTCACTGTAGGAGTGGCCATGGATTTACAATGCATCATACAAAATCTTTAAAGGATCTCTAATACATACTTTCTTTGTCCAAGGAAGACTTCACCGGGTTTGTGCCATACTTCTAATCCCAAGTAATAATGCATAAACCCAATATCCTTCATGTCAAACTCAAAATTGAAATTCTTCTTGCACTAAATGATAAAAGGCTAGGCACCTTTCAAAAACAAGTCATCAACATATAATAATAATATCACAGGTGCATTCTTCATATCCTTAAATTAAAGGTTTGGATTGGCTTCACTCTTGGTAAATCCCTGTATCAACAGATAGTTGTCAATACGAGCATACCAAGCTCTTGGAGCTTGCTTGAGTCTATACAAGGCCTTTTTCGACCTACAAACATGAGACTCCTTTCCATATACCTTAAATCCTTGTGGTTGATCTATTTACACCTCTTTGTCAATCATGCCATTGAGGAAAGAAGTATTTACATCCATCTGGTGCAGTTCCCATCCCACAGAAGCAACAAATGGGATGATGGATATAATGGAGGTGTACCTGGAAAATGGAGCAAAAGTCTCATGATAGTCTTCTCCCTCTATCTCAGAGAATCCTCTAGCCATGAACTATGCCTTGTTTTTGTCAATATTCCCATTTGCAGCATGCTTAATCTTGCATATTCACTTGGAAGTCACCATTAACTTCCCTTCAGGCCTTGGCATGATTTCCTAAACATCATTTTTCATAATCTATTGGTATTACTCATTCATTGCCTCCTTCAAAACCTACTAACTAGTTGCTTCTTCATATGTGGAAGGTTCTTCATCAATGATTTTTTTCATGAAAGGTACATAGTTGGAGAAACTTTTAGGTTTCTTCACCTCTCTAGAATTTCCCTTAGGTTTTTCGTGTCCTTTCACCTCTTCCAAAGTGGATCTAAGTCATGCTAGTCTCTTCTTGATCTTTGGAACTATGGTTGGTTATGTTGCATCTTGAGGCCCTTCTAGCCTTTTGGTACATTTTTTAGAAATTGAATGTTCCTCCATTGAGGCCTCCTACTTTACTTCATCCAAGGGGTCTATGGAGACTTCCTTAGACCTCCAATTGTAGGTTTTAACCCCGTACAAAAATTACCTGCATGAGAATTATAAAACACAGAAAATAAACAAAGCGAGATCATAACACATATACACAAAGATTTTCCCCTGGATCCCAAAACCGGGACTACCAGCTTGATTTTTCATTATGTACTTTTCAATGTTATAATACATATTTATACATGTCGAAGCATCCAATACCATGGACCGAAAAGCCATTGCGTCCAATACCATGGACCGAAAACCATCACATCCAAAAAAAAACATGTGCGAAAATCATGCACAAAACCATAGGTGGGTCCGCCCAACCTAACATAGGGTCCAAAACCAAAATTTTCCAGGGAACTGCCCTGGACCCCATAAAGTGGGGTTACGGGTACACCTCAAACCCCCAGTGACCCCCCCTCACTACACAATTGGTGCAATGAAGGGGGTGCTCCGCCCCCCCTCTAACCCCCCGGTTAACTACGTGGGCTAGTAGTGGAAAGAATATAACACAACCCAACATTCTCCCACTTGTTGTTTTCTTTTCATAGGGGGCCACAAGAGAGCTTAGTCATTTTTCCAGCACTGAAATGCCCATTGTTTCTCTACACAAGATAACTTCTTAGAGCTCATAGATTTTGTCAATGCATCTGCAATATTCTTCAAAGTGTCCACCTTTACTAGCAACACCTTTTTGTCTTCTATCATATCCCTCACAAAGTGATACTGAACATCAATGTGCTTTGTCTTTGAATGATATGCGGGGTTCTTTACCAAGAAAATTGCACTTTGGTTGTCATAGTCTATCCTTATAGCTTCTTGTACTAACCTCATACTTGAACACAATCTCTGCAACCAAACTGCTTCCTTGCTTGCATGAGTGGCTGCCATGTATTTTGCCTCTATAGTTGATAGTGCCACTACAAATTGTTTCTTACTCATCCAACTGACTGCACCTCCAAATAGGTTAAACACATACCCACTTGTAGATCTTCTCTGATCCAGATCTCCATCCCAGTTTGCATCAACAAAGCCATGAATATACAACACTCTGTCCAATCCTGGTATTCCTTGGTAGCACAAACCATAATCACTAGTGCCACGCAAATACCTGAAAACCCGCTTCACTGCTATCTAGTTCTCCTTCCCTGGTTTTGACATAAACCTGCTCAATACTCCCACTGCATGTGCAATTTCTGGTCTAGTACAGACCATTGCATACATCAGGCTACCGACTGCACTTGCATATGGAACACGGGACATGTCCTCTTCCTCTTCTTGTGTCTTGGGACACTGTTCAGCAGATAACCTCACGCCTACAGGAATAGGAACCTTCACTGGTTTACCATCCTACATATTAAACCTCTGTAGTATTGTCTCGACATACTTCCTCTAGTTTAACCAGAGCTTCCTCTTTGTATGATCTCTTTTAATTTCCATGCCCAAAATATAGTTTGGAGCACCAAGATCTTTCATGTCAAATTTGGAGGACAATTGGGTCTTCAAATCCTAGATAATTTCTTTGTCATTTTGAACCAGCAACATATCATCCACATACAAGACCATATAAATAACACGGTCACCAATTAATTTAAAATATACACAGTGATCTGCTTTGCTTCTAGTGAAGCCAAGTCCCCGTATAAATGTATCAAATTTCTAATACCACATCCTTGGTGACTGTTTTAACCCATACAAATACTTCTTTAACTTACACACCAGTTCTTTCTTACCCTTCACCGCAAAGCCTTCAGGTTGCTTCATGTAGATCTCCTCTTCCAGATCCCCGTGAAGAAATGTTTTCTTCACATCCATCTATTCTACCTCAAAATCAAAAGCTGCAGCAGCAATAGATAAAAGTAATCTAATAGAAGTTACCTTGGAAACAGGAGAAGAAATATCACCGAAATCAATTCTCGACACCTAGGAATAACCTTTTGTTACCAACCGAGCTTTGTATTTCTCCACTTTTCCTTTTGTATTCGTCTTCTTTTTGAACACCCATTTGTTTCCAATGGGTTTCCTTCCAGCTAGCAACTCCACCAGATCCCGAGCCTCATTTTTGTGCGAAGATGTCATTTCATCAACCATGGCCTCTTTCCAGAGTTTTCCATCCTCTAAATCCACTGCTTCCTTCACAGTTCTGGGATCATCATCAGTAACAGACAAAGCAAAATTTGAACAGAAAGAAAATGGACTATACCTTTCTAGCTGCCTTATTTATCGAATTGATCTTCTCATAGCCGGAGTTTGTGGCTCTTCATCTTCTGATTCCTCCTCTGCTGTAGAGTCTGATTCTTCCTCCTTTAGCTCAAACTCTATCTTCCCAGGTTCCTTTGGTTGATTCATGTTTAATAACATATTTTACCTCTCTGAACACTACATCTCGGTTGTACACAACCTTCTTTGTGACTGGGTTCGAAATTGTATAACCCTTTAAACCATCCTTATACCCAATAAAGATGCACTTTTCAGATTTACTATCCAACTTGGTTCGTTTCTCCCTTGGAACATGTACATATGCATCACATCCAAATACCCTCAGATGTAAAAGAGAGGTTTTCTTACCAATCCATACCTCTTGTGGAGTCTTATCCTCAAACACTGATGAAGGTGACCTATTGACCAGGTAACATGCGATATCCACCGCCTCTGCCCAGAATTCTTGTCCTAACCCGACACCACTGAGCATGCTTCTTGCCCTTTCCATCAACGTCTTGTTCATTCCTTCTGCAACTCCATTTTGCTGACGTGTACATGGAGTAGTCTTCTACCATGCTATACCACACTTCTTGCAGAATTTTTCAAATTCCTTACTGCAAAACTCTCCACCATTATCTGTCCTTAGCACCTTTATCTTCTTTTCCGTCTGGTTTTCCACTAGAGCCTTAAATTCTTTAAACCTGTCAAAGACTTCAGATTTATTCTTAAGGAAATATATACATAAATTCCTTGAGAAATCATCTATAAATGATACATAGTACACAGACTTACCCAGTGATGGAACCTTCACAGGTCAAACACGTCACTGTGCACAAACTCTAATATATGTTTCACCCTCTTACCACCAGAGGAGAAACTCACCCGATTCTGCTTCCCATATACACAATTTTCACAAAAATCAAAAACCAGAGAGATATTACTCATACCTTCTACCATGCCTTTACCATGAAGTATTCAAAGGCCCTTCTGTCCAATATGTCCAAGCCTTTGATGCCACAGCATGGTATTCTCTCCAGAGACCACTATATTTTCTACTCCACTTTCAGGAACCATAAAACTATTGCACCCATCAATAATAGTGCTACCTTGCAGCTTGTACAAAGTTCCAATCCAAAATCCCCGCATCAATACCAGTGCTCCCCGAACCATTTTGCAGGTATCCTTCTCGAACATTGTTTTTACACTTGCATCATCCAGCTTGCTTACAGAAATCAGATTTCTGGCTAATGCAGGAATATGTAGAACACCTGGAAGTGTTCTAACCCTTCCACCTTGCAACTTCAACTTTACTTTTCCACGACCAATGATTCTAGCCTTCCTATCATCCCCCAAGAAGACATCACCACCATCATATTTCTCATACTCACAGAACCACTCTCTATGGGGAGTGAAGTGAAAGGATGCACCTGAGTCAATCAACCATGCCTCATGATCTACATGTGTACTTGAAGAAGCCAAGTACACATCCCCACCTTCATCTGAGGTGGTTTTCACCTCTGCAAAAGGAGCCTCATCAGATCCCTTTCCTTTTTTAGGAGCTTTAGAGTTACAGTACCTTTTGAAGTGGCCTTCCTTTCTGCATTTCCAGCACACCACCTTTATAGGTTTTCCTGGAGATTTAGATCTCCCTCTAGATTTAGATCTCCCACTCGATGACTTATTTTTGTTTCTGTTATGGGAACGTCCTCATACAGACAAGGCATCACCATTTTGGCTCTCCATATTTTTCCGTCTCATCTCCTCCGTCAGCAAGGCTGAGACTATTTCATCAAACTGCAAGGTAGTTGCATTGCTACCTATTGCAATAACCAAACTATCCCACGAATCTGGTAGAGAACACAACAAACTGATGCACTTATCTTCATCTGAAATTTTAATATCAACAGATGCTAACTGACTTACCACAGTATTAAAAATGTTTTGATGCTCTGTCACCAAGTCTCCATCTTTCATCCTCAGGTTATACAACTTTTTCTGCATTAACAGTTTATTCACCAGAGACTTAGATTGGTACAAAGTCCCTAACTTGTCCCACAAAGCCTTCGCCATAGCTTCCCCTGATACATTCAGCAATACTGAATCTAAGACACACAATCGTATTGTTCTCTTTGCCTTCTGATCCAACTTCTTCCATTCTTCATCGGACACTCTCGTTGGTTTAGTACCTTGATCTACCACAATCCGCTGATCTTTATCCACCAACAAATCCTCCATCTTGAGCTTCCACAACTCAAAAGTCTGATCATTAAATTTCTCAATCTCTATCTTTCCACTGCTCACCATCTTCTTTCACCACCAAAATTGATTTTGCAGATCTCCCACTGAATAGGGTCTACCACAAGCCTGAGCGAAACCCCTCAGCTACAAAGGCATCCCCTTGAAGCCAAATCTGCTCTGATACCAAATGTAGGTTTTAACCCCGTACAGAAATTACCTGCATACGAATTCTAAAATACATAAAATAAACAATGCGAGATCATAACACATAAAACACATATACACAGAGATTTTCCCTTGGATCCAAAACCGGGACTACTAGCTTGATTTTTCATTATGTTCCTTTCAATGTTATAATACATATTTATACATGTCGAAGCATCCAATACCATGGACCAAAAAACCATCACGTCCAATACCATGGACTGAAAACCATCATGTCCAAAAAAAAAAGGCATGTGTGAAAATCATGCGCAAAACCATAGGTGGGTCCGCCCAACCTAACATAGGGTCCAAAACCAAAATTTTCCAGGGCGTTGCTCCGAACCGCATAAAGTGGGGTTATGGGTACACCTCAAACCCCTAGTGACCCCCCTCACTACACCATCGGCGCAACGAAGGTGGTGCTTCGCCCCCCCTCTAACCCCCCGGTGAACTACGTGGGCCAGTTGTGGAAAGAATATAACACAACCCAACACCAATATGCCACTTTCTAGTCGAAGATGACATCTCGATTGACCTCAATTCATTGCTGCTTTGGTATGTATACTATGTAGGCCTTTGATAATTCATCGTATCCAAAAAATATGTATTTATTTCCTGAAGACTCAGGCATGTTCTTCTTATCCTTAGGAACATGAATGTATAAGGTACAATCAAATATCCTCATGTGACCAACCTCTGGATTCCTTTTAGAGAAGGTTTCAATTTTGAATGGACACAACTGTCTATGATGCCTCCCCCCATAAGAATAATGGCAAGTCCAAATCATGCCTCATGGACTTAATAGATTCTTCAATCAAATTGTTCTTTCTTTTTTCTACATCATTCTGTTGAGGATTTTAGGGACAATTAGATCCCTCTTAATCCCAGCCTACTTGTAGAAAGAAACAAGCTCCTTCAAGGTGTATTCTCCTTCATTATCAAATATTAATATCTTGATCTTTCTATCTGTCAAGTTTTCCACTTTAGCTTTGAATTCATGGAACTTGTCGAATACCTCATCTTTTGTCTTCAATAGATATATCCATGTCTTACAAGAGAATTCATCAATAAATGTCACATAGTACAATGAACCACCAAGCAATTTCATGGGTATCATACCACATACATTAGAATGAATCAAGTCCAAATCTTCCTCATATTTGTTTCCACTATTTGGAAATGGTTTCTTGATGTTCTTCCCAGGAACACATCCTTTGCATTCACCATCATTCTTTATCTGTCATTTACGAACCCCTAACACCATTTGACTCAATTCAAGTAATTTTCTAAAATGAAGATGTTCATACCTTCAATGCCATAACTCACTTGGATTTATTTCATCATGTACTAGTCCTTGATCTGGTTGACTCACAAGTCTCTATAGTCTTCCATCATGAATCCCAATAATCCTAACATCATCTATACTAGAGCCCTTGGACCAAACGAGTACTTTTCCATCCATAAAAGCAAATTTATCTCAGTTATCTTCTAAACAAGAAATAGAGACAATATCTTTTTTTAACTTGGTACATAGAGAACATTGTTGAGATGTACATGGTTACCAAATTCTAGCTCTATGGATGCCTTTCCAACTCCTTTGGTTGCATAGTTGTTATTATCTCCTAATTTGACTCTTTGAGACAACTTATTTTCGTCATGCTTGATATATTCCCACACTCTCTAGTCATGTTCCTTGATGCTCCACTATTTACCATCCACATGTCATCACCATCTACAAGGGAGCCTATTAAAGCATAATAGTAGAAGAAATCCTTTTCACCTTTGGTCTTGTTTGGTTTTTCATCTTCCTCAACTTATGCTATCAAATCATGTTGTTTCCATTTTCTTTTTTTGTTAACCATATTAGGACAATCTCCCTTGAAATGTCCATATTCTTGACAACCATACATTGTGTCTTTGATAAGTGTTTCTTCTTCATAGAGGAAGAAGATCATTTTTTAGATTTCTTGTGTTGAGGTCCAAATTTTTTCTTTCCCTTCTTTTTGAATTGAAATGCAAGGGACTAAAATTCCTTATCAAGACGATCTCTATTCATAAATCTGGCATGTTCTTGAGTGCATGATGTCCATAGTTGTTCAAATGTAGGAATTTCTTATACCTACTGCAAAATCAACCCATGATCTAGGAATACCATCGAGTGGTGTAATCACTAGTTCTTAATCAGGAATGAATTCTCAAATTGCTTGGATCTTATCTCTTATTTGAGAAATCCTTACGAATTAAGAAGCCATTATATGTTGGATGTCTTCCTACACAAGGGTTACCAAAAGGACCTATTTTATAGGCTACAAGTAGTCCAACAAGAAAATATGAGGATTTATATATAACCTTAAGTGTGGCACACATTAATATATTTGTACATAAATCTATAAAAGCCGCTAAACCAAAACAAGAAACTAAAGAGATAAAATATGAAACCATATGATGTATTCAATACTCTAATATACCCAATAGAAGACTTTATTAATTAGTCACTTGGTGAGAATCCCTGCTTCACTTTGGTTGAAATGACCTCCTCCTTGAGAGGAATTATAGAAAATCCTTGCTGAAATGTATGTTTCCCTCTCCAAATGGGAAAAAAGATCAAGAAAGTGAAAAAAGAGAAAACTGGTAGAGAAATTCTACTAGAGAATACTTGAAATATTTAGGATCACAAGTTTGGTGATGAAAATGAATCATGAGGATGAGGAGAAAACCTCTCTATTTATAATAAAACATTAGCTAGATTTTATGAGGACAAATGTAATAAAATATTTGTTGGACCAAATAAAGATCCAATTATTTTGGTATTTTATTGTTATTTTGTGAGAGGAAAATGTCAAAAAGAATAGTCAATGACCTTTATTTAGGTAACTAACTCAAAACTAATCATTTATTAGGTTAATTAATGAAAACAATCCATAAATAAATCATTTTCATTTGGCTAGGTAAAATAGGTTGGAAATAATTTATAAATAATAATTTAATAAATTACTCCCATGAGACTGCTTAAAATATTAAGAATTAACTAATAAATAAATGATTTATTAAATTACTTCTATGGAAATGAATAATGTGAGTGAAAATATATTAAATTATTTTCACCTGAATGGGTAAAATTATGAGAGAAACATAAAAATAATTAATTTATTGGTTACTCTCATGTAAATGGGTTAATTAATAGAAATAACTTTGGAAAAGTGGTTCCTTAGGTGAAAGTGGGTTTTAATATGTAAAATCCATACTAACATGGCATATTTAGATCCACATAACGATTTTGGGGAGGTGATTATTTTTTTGTGATAACATATAGCCCCCTAATGTATGAGTGTTACGAGAAAATCATATGACTGAAATCCATTGTAGTTTTCTTTCACTAGACATAAGAGGTGGTCATGGAGAGTGAAATAAAAGGTCATCATAGGAAGGATTGGATCCATAATAGGAGGAGGTGGTTATTACTCATCAAACATGAGTCTGAAAGTGGTACATGATGTCAATGAGGTGGGGGGGAATGTCTATACCCATCGATATAACACAATGAAAAGAATAATGATGTTCTTGACAAAGTGGATCTAAAAAAAAGATATGTAGTACATCAATGGGCTAGAAAATGATACAATGAAATACATAGTCCCATATAAATATGTATGGAACAAAAGGCCTAGGAATAATACAATAATTGTTGTTGATATGGGTACATAGGATCAAATGGACCCATGTTAGGGGAGGAGGTCGTCTCAACCAGAGAATCCCTATTGGTTATGAAGGGGCTCTAAAGATATAAATAAGGCAATTGAAGGGAGGCTCATGTTGTGGGATTAAGAAATGGTGAAAACCAAGCAACTCAAATATACTAAAATGAATTAGAGGTTGGATCATCAAATACTTAAGATTGGGCATGCAGGGGACTACCTGAAGGGAAACCCCCTCCTGAGTTATAGGAACATACCACACATGCCTAGCGAATGTTGATACAATTTGTTGAAGCACTAGACCATCAAGTGTATGATTCAGATTATGGTATAATTAGCTAATGTCAAGCACACAAGAAACAAACAAGTTAAATGGCGCTGAGGTACCCCTCTACTTGATTTGAGGCACCCAATAATGAGAAACATGGATCTAGGGTACATGATCCTCTAAGCCACGCCCTTGGAATACATGTGTTGAATTCCATATAGGAAGGCCTACCAAGGCTAAGGTGATGATTAGTCCTTAGTAGAGGCACAAGGTATATGGGATTTGTTGAGACTGACACTAATGTGGGAAAAAAGTGGTTTGATGGGTGGACTAATGAGTTCACTTACCAGAGAATACCATGCAAATTTGACATAGAAGCAACTAAAAATGTTCCATATGTAACAATTAATTAATAGGAGAGGGGATTTTCAAAGACATATCAATAAAGAAATGGAACATCTAGAAATAAAATATCTATGATATAGGAACAATACAACACACGGAGGGGATGACATACTATAATAAGACTCGGTGTGGTTAAAAATAGACTTTATGGGGCATAACCATGATTCATCTCTAATTATATAAAGAAGGGTGCTCAATAATGATACCACTAATCTAAAAAAGCCGGGGATGCTCCTAAAAATCGATCTTTCAAAAGCATTCGATTGTATTAGCTGGAATTATTTGCAAAAAACCCTCCTGGCTTTTGGATTCACTCCCCCTTGGGTCAGATGGGTAAGTAGTCTCATCTCTTCTTCATTCTTCTCTATCCTCATCAATGGGATTCCTTCTACCACCTTTCGTCCTTCTCGGGGCATTAGGCAGGGAGATCCCTTGTCCCCCTTTTTGTTTGTAATTCTGGCTGAAGGTTTGGGGCGAAGTATAAAAGCAGCCATTCAAGAGCATAAGCTCAAGGGTATAGCCGTCCACCATCTCCCTGCTGTCTCTCATCAACAATTTGTTGATGATAATATGTTATTCGGCCACTCCTCTGTTCAAGAAGCCCGCATTTTCAAATCCATTTTGGACTCTTTCTCAAAAGCATCTGGAGCCCTCATAAATAATGCAAAATCCCAAGTATTCTTCTTTAATACCCCTCCCTATACCCAAAGAGCCATAGTGCGTATTCTTGGCTTTTCCAAGGCTTCTCTGCCCTCCTCCTATCTAGGCGCTCCTCTTATCGCATCAGCCCTCAAGCATTCATCGTGGACAATCCTGCTTGAAAAACTTGAAGCCAAATTACTCCTTTGGACCTACAGATCGCTCAATATGGCCAGTAGGATTGTACTTATCAAGTCAGTTCTGCAATCTATGCCGTTGTATTTATTTTCCATTTTAGCAGCGCCAAAATGGGTTCTTAAGGCAATTAAAAAATTACAGAGGAATTTCCTATGGGGCAGCTCTGGCCCAAACAGAAAATGGGCTCTCCTTCGTTGGGAAAAGGTTTGTCTTCCGAGGCTGGCAGGAGGATTAGGACTCAGAGATCCAGAACTAAGCAATATGACCATGGGGGCGAAAATATGGTGGCGGTGGCTTTCAAACTGCAATACCCCCTGGGCGTGTCTCTGGACAGCAAAATACTCAAGGAACTTACCCTTAGAAGAAAGGATAAGAATGTCAGAAACAAGTAAAGGATCGTTAATATGGAACTCGGCTATTCAGCATAGAGACCTTATCCAAAAACATAGCTTTTGGGAGGTGAAGGATGGTCAAACTGCCAGGTTCTGGGAAGACTCCTGGCAGCAGCTACCAAATCTTAAGGAGTGTATGCATACAATTCAGGATTGGGAGATCACCCCGCAGGAGAAAATAAGCAATTGCTGGAAAGAACAAAGTAATCAAGAGCAGAGAGAGTGGAAAGAAACCAGCCTTATTCTTCCACGTAGCTCAAATCACAACCAACTCACTCTCAATACCGAGTTAAATAAACGCAGGATATTAAAGCAAGCAGGCATGGACACATTGAGATGGGGTTATGAAGAGAAGGGTACATTCAGCACAAAGGAGGCCTACAGGATCATCATAAAAGACAGAATGGTCAAAGATCAGATATGGAGCAAAATATGGAAACCCCCAATATGGCCGAAGGTATCCACCTTTCTCTGGCTCCTTTCATATAATAGAATACTAACCTGGGATAATCTCAGAAGAAGGGGATTCTTCGGTCCTTCCATATGCCTTATATGTAATCAGGAAGAAGAAACCGCCTTACACCTAATGCAGACGTGCCAGATGAGCAGAAAGATCTGGGAAAAGGTGGCATTTCGATGTCAAAAGGAAGGTAGAGTTCTGGGGGATATCAAAAATACAATAAGTCAATGGCCTCAATCACCATACGAGTGCAAAATTCTAAACATCCTTTGGCAAACTATACCGGGTTTCGTGATGTGGAATATCTGGAAGGAAAGGAACAGGAGGATCTTCAAAGGTCAAACAATGACACTGGAGCAGGTATGGAAAGGAATTCATAACAATATCAGAGAAACTCTCACCACAAAGAAATGGTCCCAAGATGACTACCCAAAGCAATCTCAGGAACTGGCTATCTGGAACAACTGGCAGATAACGATACAAGATCAGATTCCTGTCAAGGATAGCTCAGCAAAGCACCAAACTGATTCAGTAAAGTGGAAGCCACCTCCCATCAATGTGTTCCATCTGAACTTCGATGGCGCATCGAAAGGTAATCCGGGTCAGACAGGTTACGGTGGCATTATCAGAGACCATAAGGGTAAATCCCTTCTCATCTATCATGGTACTATTGGGTGGAATACTAACAATGCGGCGGAACTGGAGGCTTTATGGAAAGGTCTTACTCTGGCGCAGCAGGGTAATTATCTCCCACTGATAGTGGAAGGGGACTCCCAACTCCTAATAAACATGGCCTTAAAACTCCAACAGGGCTCCCAAGTTCATAAAATCAGCAGTAGCTGGCGTTTGGCATCTAGACTGGAACAAATTCAACATTGGTTGCAAGAGAACAAAGCAGTTTCATTCCAACACATAAAGAGGGATGGGAATAAGCCAGCTGATTTCCTTGCTAATCTGGGAGTGGAAAGCGAAAATGACCTTTCAGTTGGCCCTCTATATGATATACTGTCGACAGATCAGCTATCCACCTTCCAAGCACTGTTAGACAGAGATTTGCAACTACAAGATGATTCTCACCCGGATGCGGGTGGCAATATGTTTACCAGCAATGGGCAGCTGGCATGACTTTGAAACCTGGCAGGACGGCCACACCAGGTGGCTCTGCCATACTTTAATGCCATTAAAGGCCGAGGTGAAGATTATGCAGAGAGGAGATGGCTTCGAGCGAGTGAACTTAACGGTTCTGTACGCAAGGTTGTTGGGTTTCGTAATGGAGGCCTCCAGAGAGTTCAGCATAGGGAACTACATAAATGCGCATCTGTGCCAGAATGAGAATGTCTGTGGTATTTTCATGCTCTGCTCTGAGCAAAGAGGAGAGGGTGCGATTTCTGGAGTTGTGAGCGGAGGCAGAGGCCACACCTCTGCTCAGGGGGCGCTCTATCGCTCTAAGCCAAGAACTCATAACCGGGTTCAGCTTTCAAATAGTGTGGTTCGGGGAGCTCAAGTTCTGTGTGGGGAAATTTGGTTTCACATCGTCAATCGCCCTCACGTTTCAAGGTTCATGGCACCGAGACAGCGTGGAGTCCCGCGCAGAGGTAGTGTCTGGGGTATTAGCAGAAGGGAGGAGGTCCAGGCAAGGGAAATTCCACCATTGTCTATGGTTGCGCCTCCGTCTTCTCCGTCAGAGGAATCGGACGAGCAAGATAGTCAAATGCATACCTCTAGTTTCACTTTCAGATGTTGGAAAAAGAGATCGAAGGTGTCTTTGCTAATCACTGTTATTGCGACTGAGGAAGATGATGAAGATTCAGATAGCCAGGAGGAAGATGCTGGGGAGCTGGCTCAGGCTGGCATTACTCAAGAGAGGGCGGAAATTGGTAATGATAATCCTCCTCCAGGCGTAGTCAACCCTGAGGAGCATGCTCGTGTTCTGGGGCCGCTTCAACCGCCAGCATTCCCGCCGGGTTCCCGTCAGCCAGTGAACGAAGATGAAAATACACCAGAATTTGACAACAAAGCATAAGGTGAGCCTTCGAAGGCTAAATTTGTTGTTTTTGTTGCTGCACAATGATTTGGTTTTGGAGTTTTGGAGGGGTCTCTTTCTTTCCGAGATGCCCAGTTTTTGCTTTAAGGGTAGCGGTATGCCCAGATTTCGCAGTGATTCCAGATCTCTGGAATCCCCTGTCATCCTACCCTCTAATGCCACAATGAATTCAGCAGCAAGGTGTGAGAGGCATGCAAAGGCTCTTTGGTTCTACGATTATGCTGCTGTTGTTCTTTTTGGAGGAATTTCTCTTGTAAGTCAGAGGACTAAATGCTGTTGTTTTGTCCATGCTCATTTCTATTGCATCTATCTTTGTAAATCAGGTAGCCTTGTGCACCTGTACTGCTTTTCAGATGGAGGGTGAAGTTATTCATCCTCAGAGGCCTGTTCCTCTCTCTGTAAATATTTTATTTTTCTTAATATATTAGCTCAGTCTTTACGTAGAAAAAAAAAATTAATGATACCACTAATCGAACCAAGTAGAAGTGGTACAAGCACCTCTTAGAGTAAACCAAGAGGCTATGGGGGGGGGGGGGGGTTTGGGGGGACATAGGATGGCATCATGAAAATGAGAAACACAATTGTTTCTTACTATGGTATGAAGACAAGCTAGAATCCTAATCCAAAAGGGATTAAATAGAATCTGCACTGGAATGTGAAAGGGATAATGGTGCTAAAGTGCCCATGTGAGGAAGTTATAATAATTGATAGATGGAATATGAAAAATAAGGATGGATTGATCTACCTATCATAGTATGGGGGTACCTAAGGTGATCTCTACTAAATGATAGGAAAATGCAATGAATATGATGATGTTGCTTACATGTGAAATGCCACAGGGAATGGGTCTAAAGGAGACATGATAAACATGAGTAAAGGTGGTTTACTCATGATGAGGTTCCACACTGTGAGTCAATAAGTACAAAGACAAGGTGGTTTCAAAGTAAGAGAGTCAAATATGAATAAATTTGATTTGTAAAGAAATGAACTTGACACCTCATCGAAAAATGGCTTCCAAGTGAAGTATCAAGTCTAACAAATCTAAGGACAACCCATTTGAGGGCTTTTAAAGAGATTACCGAAGGTGCATATGGTTTATCAAACATAGTTAGGATGAGCTCATAATGTTGAAGTGAAAAATCGTGGAATTTTCTATTAAAGGACTTTTCCATCCAAGTCCAAATCATTTGTGCATTAGTTTGTAGAGAAATTGGAGAGGAGGAGGAGGCCTTAAATATTGGAAAGCTTGTTGTAGATAAGCCAACTAATTGAATTTAGATTTGAAACTTTTTGTTAGGTTTCCTTACCTTAATTATCTAAGACTGGTTGGGAAAGGGCTAAATGGGATGAAGAAAAGTTCCTTAATGCTTCATGGATTGATGTTTCATGGTGAAGAATTAAATCAATAAAAGATGAGGGGATGAACTACCAAATGAGGTATAGATTCAATCCCCCTAACCAAGTCAAACATGGGGACAAGATGGTAAGTGTGGCATCACATACAATAGAATGTTTCAATATACGGTATTGATCATTAACTATATGTAATATGTAGATGGCTCAGTAGAGAGGCTAGTAGGAAATACTACTCAAGGAATAAGAGGATGTTTGACCTTTCCTAGACCTTCAGGGCTTAGGCCAAGAGTGGATAATATTGAAATGGAAAATTTTCAGAAGGGGCCAACATGCCTCTAAGCATGAGATGTTTTCCCACAATAAATGATGATGGATGGGTCTAATTGGGTAAGCAAAGGTGAGAATGATGTCCCCTACTACATATGCATGTAGCATGATAAGGGATTTTCCCGAGTGGTATTCATACACATATTCACCAAGAGTATAGATTTTAAAATGATGTAGTGTTTTTGGCATAAAACCCTCAATTTGAGAAGGATTAGATAAGGGGAAAGTGCACCCCCAACATGCTAGATGTATCTAAAGCAGGGGAACCCAAACAATTTATTAATGACGATACTACATGATAATATACATAATTTCATTATTCATATTTCTATGTTTCATGTTGCTGCCATATTATTTATGTTGGTTATATTCTTATGAAAAGAAGGGATGAATATAATGGGAGAAAGGCAATGGTGGAGTGCCAATATCACTTGGTACTACATAAGTGAGTTAGAGGGACTAAAATTATAAGTTCGTAAATAGGTGTTACCATACCAAGGAGTGGCATGAGTTATATTGAAAAAATGCTCATCTATATGAGACTAGGGGCAACAACCCAGTTTTCAAAGGAATAGGGTCATTGAGGTAAGACATGTGATTGATTAGGTTGGTTATCCCTAGGGTAATCTAGAGTGATATGGGATTTTAGAGGTTCTTCATGATTGGGAAGAATAAAGGTACTAGAGTCATCACTTATAAATGAAATATGATTGTTTGGGGAAATTTATCCTTCTACGCCCTGAAAAACGTATGCCCCCTTACAGAAACATTGTTCAACAATGTAATGGCCACAAGGTGGATGTGATCTATATTCCTAGTTTGGAGGTAACAGATTATTAAACTAATATACTTGACTATGAATGAAGTCTTTTAATTCCATAATATATTGGTCAGAGGGACTTGGTTGTGTGGCAAGAAGTAGGAACAATGATGCATATCATCCCATGGTTAGTCTGGTGTGATAAGGGACTCCATAGTCCTCATTAGAATGAAAAATTGGAATGCAAGACTACAAAGGACCAATTGAAATAGACAATGAAGAAGGCTATGAATAATCATTAAAGATACATGGTTCACATGCACAACATTCATAGATTTAGACTAAATACTAGCTAGTGAAAGTTCCACCAATGTTGAGACCAAAGCAACATTAGACATGGGATGAATGTTCAAATGTACTCTGTCAGGCACTCTAGGGAGTCTAAAAAAGTTAATCTCATGGATGATGAAAAATAAAGGATGTATATAGTCTCTACCATTTCCACATCAGGGGAATGAATCTCAATTATTAGTTTATTCATCCCCTACCATGGCATAGAAGAGGTGCCAAGGGCACAATTAGAGGAGTATAAATTCTTCTATGAGAAACTTGTAATTCACGAAAAAAAATGAGAGTATCATAAAAATGTGGAACATGAGGGAAGTGATGGGAGTGGTTGTACATTTTGCACAAAGTGTTTGGCTATTTTGTGCACAAGGTCTTGTTCTTCTCAAACTAATAAAGGAGAGTGACTTGCACTTCGGGGACCATTGGTTCTGGCTAAATCTCATCCAAGTTGTTGATGATCCCTTTTAAAACAAGGAACTAGGGATAATTATTGGTGGCATGAACTTGACTATTATGCAAAGCACAAGGCAGTAGAGGCTTTGGTGTAGAAGTTTGGGTGGCTAGAGTCGATGTTATCTTCTTAGTACCACCATTATTCTTAGGCTTGCCTCCCTTTCTAGTTTCTTTCACAACAAGAATAGAATCCAATTGAGGTTTCTATGGAACAAAAGTAATATATAGGACCATTATAATACATTAAATGGTAGTTAAATCTATATAATTTTTTACGTGATTTGGTGCGGGTGGTTGGAGGCAAAGGATAAAGGTATCAAAATCAAATCCCTAAGTTGATGTTAGGAAAACTCAATGATTTCATTACATACACACTAACCATTACCATAGGTAGGAAGAAGAAAGGTATATGATTGAATGGATAGTGACCCATGTGCCCAACCCAAGTTACATGGGTTGAATTTGTAGTAATAGAATGCTAAGGAGCTATCTATTGGAAATAAGATCTATGTTGTTGAGTGTATTAGCCCCAGTAACATTTCCCCTTTATCATAAACATTGAAAAAAAATAACTAAATAAAACAAGTTGAGTTAGGGACATGGGTTCCAAGGCTAAGGAGCAAATTTTGCTTGGGACAGATGACAATCAAGGGAAAAAGGGGCGAAATGCAATGTGAATCATTGGCCTACAAGATTGATTAGTGATGACTAGGAAAACCACCCCAAAAATCATAGGACAAGGGATAGCTAGAGCAGTTTTGGTTGGTCCTAAAAACGTGGACAAGGTCGGGCTCTAACCATCAAAATGGAGAGCTTGAACATCACAAAAAGGATCAAAGGAGGGATCATTGGGACACATCTTGGTGATGAAAGATTCCATGCAATTATAAGAATTTCATTTTTTCGAAATTAATGTAGACGAATGAGAAACAAAGGCATGAAACTGAGTCAAAGGTGAAGATTTGATTCATATAGAGAAGGGAGTTGAGCAACATTTTTGAGGTCTGTGGTCCCTTAAGTAGTCTCCTCTTACCTAGGAACCTGGCTCAGGGGTGATTGGGAAAGATCACATTGCAGCCCCAGTCTATGGTTGGGTGGATAATCTTAGTCCCTCACTCCACTGCCCTGCCTGGTTTACAGATAAGTGTTTATTACCATGGTTGATTTTAAGTTGTAATTCTTGAAATTGTAACTATGTCATTGGCCTATCGTGGTTATGTATTTTTCTATCACTTATGAATATTTTGAGAGGAGGCTCCCGAGATTTCTATTATGGTATGATGTGATCATATTAAATGTTTAGTCTCTTCGATAGAACACTCATATAACGTAACTCCTACAGGTTAATGTATCATGGGATGTGTAGTCTTAGGCACTAATAGAGGCATGGTCTCAACATTTATAACAATGTATTAACATGTCAAAGATATAATAATGGTTGTCATTGCTGAACCTCGCATTCCTACCACCATTCTCACCAGATTCCTTAGTTTTGGAAAGATCACAATCTAGGCCTTTGTTCTCATATTCAAATTCCTTTTCGTTGATCTACATTGGTTATATTATGTGCATATGATTAGAAGGGGACCCATAGTGAGGATGAGAAAACACAAAATATGTTGCATTTAAACTAGCACTAGTGTTCTTGGTTCAACATTGAGTGTATGAAATCATTGGTGTTTAACAATACCACAAATTATGATCTCTAGGCTTTTATTATTAAGAAATGACCCAGTTCCACTATGTTGCCTATGTTATATTAACTTGTGTAGTTACATCAAACCTGATTGTCTGAATAGTAAGAACATTTTTATGGATTTCTGTATGCTGGTTGAGAGACATCGATACTTCATGTGATATTATTCAATCTTCAATAGAATCCCCTTTAAAGGATGTTGCATTTGACTTTACCAGTGAGACCAATAAATCTTCCATAATGAATAGGTATGGAAATACTTTAGTCTTGAACCCTTTTCATGCACTAATTGAGCTAAGTACATGGGCTTCAACAAAGATTTAATAGGTGCAAGGTATCGTCTAAGGATTATTTTTTTTTAGGCCTTGACACTATTGGAAAATTTGTGCTACATAGCATGGTTATCATGCTTGAGAGTTCACTCATTCTGAAATTATGTCACTCTCAACACTGGAACCTGAGATATAACGAATCCCATTGTGTGTTATCTGCATATGCAATATTTAGTACCAAAATTATCTTCCTAGACCCAAAGAGTGTGTTCTCTAGTCCTTTTATTGATAAGAAACAAACTTGATTTACTAGTTACAACATTATTATGTGTAGGAATAGTAAGAATTACAACCTTTGACATGCATTGAACAATTAGTTTCTCCAAACATTCAAAAATAAAGGACTTCCACACAAACATAATAAACCCTGGAGAACCCTTGGAAGGAAAATCTGTCATTAACAGAAAGGGACTATGCCTCTTTTGTTGTGTCATTAATAGTTGTAAAAATACAAAAGAGACATCCTCTATGAAGTATTTCTTTCAATAGAGTTTGAAGTAAAGACATTATGGCTTTTTCTAAAATGTTTACATATATTATTTCTTCTCATCTTCTTTGCTCTATATTCCTTCTTGATCCTCTAAGTGACAATAGATTTTTGGAGAACCTCATATCTTCCTTTATTTCTCCACCTTTCAATTCATGCAGGTCTCTGTCATTTATATTTGTTCAAATCCCCATACAAATCACATCAACGATTCAAGGCTATGACAATTGAGGTCCATGTTTCCCCAATTATTTGTTACTCAACTAATTATGCATGTCCCATAGTGCTTCAAATTCCTATCCTGGTGGTGAGATGGTACTTACTGGGATGTTATTATGGCTTAACGTGGCATTGAGGTGGCTAAATGTTGAGTTGATTGATTTTCCTCTCCCTTCTTTCCTTCCCACATGCACAATGAACATATTTTCCCAATTTCCTTTATACTTACCCATTCAAAGGATACAGTCTAAATCCATTATAGATCATATCTCATTCTAGGAGCATTTGGTCCCATAAAAAAGTAATCATTTGAAGGTATTCATGGATTGCCACTTTTGGTTAGCTTTGGTTCTATATTTTAAGCTTTTGCCTTTGCCTCTATATCTTTATTATCTGCTCCATTTATTGTTCTCTTGAACAATAACTCATATATTACCCTTTGATTTGTGCTACTTGTTCATCTTGTATACAATGTTGTTGAAAATGAAAATAATAATCACCACAAGAAATTGATGAGACAAAATATTAATAATTTGAAAGACTCGGTGGTTCATTGCTCTTGGTTGTTGTCCCCTGACCGTAGGTCTCTATTGGGCATGCTCCTACTCTACCTCTCATATCTGGCCAAGGTTTAGCTAAACTCATGGCTGAATTGAACTGTTAGGCCTTAGTTATAAATTTCATTGGTGCCCTAGATGATCAGGAAGAGATGGCAACTCCACGGATCATTGAAGCTTTCATAGATTCACCCTGGTATGCAGATATCATATTTGTTTTACTAAATTTACAAGCTCCTCCTAGTTTATCTAGAACTAAAGGTAGATTCTTGAAAATTAAATGAATGAAATATTGTATCATAGACAATGCTTTATTTCAGAAAGATAATGGTGGCATTTTGTTGAATTGTTTATTAAAAGATGAAGCTAACAAAGTTATACAAGAATTTCATGTAGGAGATTGTGGAGGACACCTATACTGGAAAACCACTGTTGATAAGATTTTAAGGGCAAGTTTTTACTGGCCCACCCTTTTTGCATATGTCAAGAAATATGTGACCTCTTGTCACAAGTGCCAAATATTTGAAGTAAAAAAGAACCTCTTCCCATTACCTCTCAAACCCATCTCCACAGAAATTCCTTTTCAACAATGGGGTTTGGACATCATTGGGGAAATTCACCCATCCTCCTCAATCTCGCATAAATGGATTTTGACAGCCACTGACTACTTTACTAAATGGATAGAAGCCATCCCTTCTAGACAAGCCACAGACTCTGTCATCATTTCATTCCTTGAGAACAACATCCTTTCTAGGTTTGGATGCCCACAAAAGATCATTATTGATAATGCAGTTGCTTTCAAATCCAATAAAATGGTAGACTTTTGTAACAGATATCACATTACCCTTGGCCATTCCACTGCCTATTACCCTCAAGGTAATGGAATTGCAGAATCCTCAAACAAAAACCTTGTTAATATCATCAAGAAACTGTTAGAAGACAATAAGAAGACCTGGAACAAAAAGTTAGTTAATGCCTTATGGGAAAACAGACTAACTACCAAAAATTCCATTGGTACATCTCCTTATCAACTAGTATATGGAATGGATGTTGTTTTTCCATCCTCTTTAGGAGTACTAGTGATGAAAATGATTCAAGAGTTCCAAGTAGAACCAAATGATATCCAAAGGAGGATAAATGAGACAATACATCTGCAAAAAACCAGAGAAGAAGTCTATGTCAAATCCCAAGTGATCCAAGATAAATCAAAAAAAAAATTGATAAGAAAACCAAAGCTGATGATTTTTACATAGGTGACAAAGTACTCAAATAGGATTCCATAAGAGAAGAAAATGGTAAACATGGTAAATTTTATTTCCTATGGCAAGGCCCTTATATCATTTATGGTTATAGAGGTAATAATGCATTTTTCTTGAGGAAACTAGATGGAACAGATCTACCAGGTTGACCAGCCAATGATAGAATGTTGAAGCATTACTTGTCCCCAGATTAAAATTATTTCATTTATTTACTTTTCTCATTGTACATAACACTTCAAAGTTTAGATCAGGTTGGATGATTATATTTTGAGGTTGAAGCTCAAAGAAAAGTCCCTAAGCTTTGAAAGGTGTAGCATCATATGTATGAATAAAGCATATCACAGAGAAGCAGTTACAAGGTAACCATAGTGAAAGTTTCAAAGGCTATTAATCTTAAAGTTCTTGACATTCCACCAGGAAATGCCATCCCCATGTGGAGCCACATGTTACGGTCCTATAATAATAGGATTCATAATTTTGAATTGACTATGATTAGTCTTGTAATATTGTACATACTTTTTCTTTCTGCAAAATGTTTTCCCATATTAAAAATAAAAAATGTAAACAAGGTGAAGTCCTAAAAGAATAAATAAAAGACCAAAAGAAAGAAAAAGATTTAAAAGATATAAAATATGAACCCCAAAGAGAGATAAGAATAGATCATGAAAGTGTGCGAATTCAAATGCCACTCCTTTTTACTTTACTTTGCAAAATAATATTATGTAGAGCTTATCAAAAATGCCACAATCCATGATGGTCAAATAGTTTAATCTTGATTCATTCATGCTTTAAATTTCATGTTGATAGATAGAGAATAAATATTTGGCCAAACTGTTTAATCTTGTGAGATTAGTAGTTAGGCAGAGAATAATAATGAGCTCAGCAGTTTAATTTGAGCCATTGGAAGTTATAAGGTTCAAATTAGATAGTTTTCTTATCAAAGAAAAAGAAATAAAGTTTCAACAAGCTCAAATGCACCCAATGAATGAAGAGAAAATGCTAGGGTAAATAAAGGGTAGGCAGAAGAAGTTTTGGAAATATACAAGGTTTCTAGCTCAAATGCACCTTCATCATGCTTAATCCTATGTTTTATGTGTAGGAGGAATTATCAAAGGCAAAGGACATTCACTAAAGCTTATTCACTAATTTCCCCTCATTTCACTAAACCCTTTATTAATTTTCCCCTTCTTCATTATCCCTTCATTACCTTTCCTTCCCTAATTATTTTTCCCCTTCTTCATTTCTAAGCACCATTCCCTTTCATTTCCCCTTGTAAAAATATCTCCTCCCCTTCATTTCACTTTCCCCCTTATTTCATCCCATTTACCCTTCCCAAAACCCCTTTTCCCTAGTGTGAAAACCATTCCCATCACAAATAATACCCTCCCCTTTATTAATTTCCCTTTTTCCTTAAAAACCCACTAAAACCCCTTTATCCTAAGTTATTCCCTAACCTATAGTCCCGCTTTATGTATTTAACCCCCCACGTTATAATTCCCCGACCCTCACTAAACCTTTGAATGTATTAAACCCGTCGCATTATTTATCCCCGGGCCCCACCAAACCACATCCCAACTTCGCCCTCGCAACTTCGTTGCACGATAGCCCTCCGATCAAACACTCCTAGATCCGATGACCCATATCCATATTGCATGCTCCCATCGTCCGACGGTGAAAATCCCAAAGCCACGCGAGATTCACGGTTTTGGCCAATCACTGTTCCACTACATGGCAGCACCACGTTGTATCGCGTGCTCTCAAAAAATACTTCCCTCCACCCAAAAGTAGTACGATATTGCATAAAACCACCTCCCCGGTTAAAATGAAAACACCCACTGTTCATTTGTTAATCTCGTGCCCAAATTGAACCACTGTTGGTTTAAAACCAAAAAAGCCCCCTTTTCACTCTTTTCACTGATTTTTGTTGCAAACACCTATGTCAACCAGTTCTAACGCTCGGGAACTCTGTTCAACCATTTTCAACCCATTTGCAACTTGAAGACCCTGCCGACTCCAAATTGAAGTAGCACATAGACAAATCAATCTTTAGAAACCTCTGCTACTACCAGAGAACCTGTCTACACGCTTAATCGTCATTTTTCCAGGTATTCTTGAAAGAACCAGAACGACCCTTGATCCGGATTTAAACAGGAACGCAACAAATTACAGAGATAACCATATACACAAAGATGCAGTGGAAATAATACTTCATTTCATTAATGGAAAATACTGAAATATGCTTACAGACAGAAATGGAAATAAACTAGCTAGGGCGATGGTAGCTTATCTCTGAGAAGAGATGTGATGGCTACATGCCTCTGAACTGTGTTACAATGAGGCTCGAAGGCCTATTTATTGTTGAGAAACAATGGAAAAACCCTTAACATTCCAAAACCTAACCCTAGGAGATGAAACGCCAATCTGTGGGCCCCATTTGGGGGTAAGTTGGTACATCAACTTCCCGGGGTCGTAACTTTGGCATATGATCTCTGTTTGACGCGTACAATAGCTCATTAGAAAGATCTATCCGAGCACTATCATTGTTGGAACGGGCAACACCAGTCCATTCCATGGACTCGTGTTGCCCTCGGATTCCCCAAAAAACCTCGTTTAGGGCCTCAAAACGGCTCTGGAAGTTCAGGACCCGAAAAACTGCTAAAAATAGTAAGTTGTGCTACAATTAAGGAAACTGAAAATGCTGAGAAAGACAATGGTGGGGGTCCAGGTGGACTTGGCAGGTGGCCACCAATATCCACCTGGATCATTCCTCCCCCCTTAGGAAGCAATGGTCCCCATTGCGTTGAGCTCCTCCATGAGATGAGGAAACTTCTGCTGAACTTGTTCCCTGGTGAGCCACTTGCCCTGCTGAAGGAGTTGGCCCGCTTTGACAACTCGATACAGTTGGATATTCTGTTGGCGAGTGTTCTTGATCTGTGTGTCCATGATCCGATCAGTTGCAGCTTGTTCCATGCAATCTGGATTTAATTCTGTGGGTTTGAGTTGTTCTGCAATGTCGGATGTGTCTAGCAATGGTGGAAAGTATGGCCGAAGGCGGTCCACATTGAATACTGGGTGCAGGCCAAGGAATGGGGGAATGCTGAGCTCAAATGCATTGTCTCCCATAGCCTTAGTAATGGTGTAAGGACCATATCGGAGTGGTCTCAATTTCCGATAGGCTCCAGTAAGGCGTTCCTTTTGCAAATGCAACCAGACTTTGTCGCCCACCTGAAACTTGTGTGGCACCCGATGTTGATCATGTCGCTGCTTGTACTTGGCATTTGATTTCTCAAGAATGTCATGGACCTGCTGGCGAATATGTTGGATGCGCTCAATGAAGCTGGTGGCCTTATCTGTTTCGGACTGGACATGAGCTGAATTCATGTGAGTAGCTGCAAGTGGCATGGCCACATCAATGGGGCATAGTGGCTGGAATCCCAAACCCACCTGAAAAGGGCTATGGCCAGTGGAGCTGTGAAGAGCTCGGTTGTAGCTGTGCTGAACGTAGGGGAGGCTCTCGTCCCATGTGCGTGGATGCTTTGAGTTATACATGCGCAGAATGTGCACAATCATCCTATTGACAACCTCTGTCTGGCCATCAGTTTGAGGATGGAAGGCTGTGGACTTCGTGAGTTTGGTGTCCAGCATTGACCAGAGACTGGACCAAAAGGTGCTGAGAAACCGACTGTCCCGATCTGAGATGATAGACTGTGGGATCCCAAAGTGCACCCACACTCGTTCAAAGAAGAGTTTAGCAGTGGCTTCTGCTGTGATATTCTTCTTGCAGGCCATCATAATGGCCATCTTTGAGAACCTGTCGACGACCACAAAAACACAGTCATTTCCATGCTTAGTGGAAGGAAGGCCTGACATGTAATCCATGGAGATGGATTCCCAAGGTCGACTAGGGGTAGGCAACGGGGTATAGAGGCCTTGCTTCTTAATGGTCGGTTTGGCAATGGCACAGGCAGTACATGATCGGATGTACTTCCCAACATCCTGTCGAAGATTCGGCCAATAGAAATAGTTTTGCAGTACTGCCACTGTTTTCTCGACCCCGAAATGCCCAGCAGCCCGACTGTAGTGTGCTTCCCAAATCATCTTGGCACGCTCGCTTGAAGGAACACAAAGGTGACCGAGGTGGCATAATAGGGCATCCTGGAGGTGAAAATCTGCAACCTGCCGACCCTCCAAGAGTGTCTGGTATGTGTGGCCGAATTCTGGGTCGCTTTTGTAGAGAAGTGGCCAATCAGAAGTCTCGTGCCCGCAAGAGTTGAGCACGGTGGTTAGCGCCATGATCGGTGGTCGACTGAGGCAATCTGCAACATTATTGGTGCTGCCCTTTTTATACTTGATATTCAAGTGAAACTGTTGCAGGTATGTAGACCACTTCTGATGGCGATCATTCTGCAATTTCCCTTGGGTCTGTATGAACTGCAGAGGTCGGTGGTCTGTGTGGATGACCGTTTCCTTCCCCAAAATGTAATGCTTCCATTGTCGGCAGGCCTGTACAATGGAATACATCTCTTTATCATAAGTGGGGTACTTCCGGACTGTGTCTGAAAGTGTTTCACTGTGATATGCCACTGGATGTCCATGTTGAGTAAGGACTGCCCCAATAGCATAGTCAGAGGCATCTGTCTCGACCTCAAATGGTTGTTGTAAATCTGGTAACGCGAGCACTGGTGCCGTGCAGAGGCGATCCTTCAACTCCCTGAATGCCTTCTGTTGAGATTCAGACCAAAAGAATTTTGCTTTCGCCCCGCCCTTGGTGACTTGACTCAAGGGCCAAGAAATATGAGAAAATCCCAACACAAACCTGCGGTAGAAGTTGGCAAGACCTAGAAAGCTGCGGAGCTCTGTTAGAGTGGTTGGAGAGGGCCAATCCCGAATGACTTGGACCTTGGCTGGATCGACATGCACCCCCTGTTCATCAATGATGTATCCCAGATACTGAACCTCGGTCATGCCAAAAGTGCATTTCTCCAAATTGGCACATAGCTTGTGTTGCCGCAGTGTTTGGAGAACCTGTCGGATGTGGTGGAGGTGCTCTTCCCAACTCTGGCTGAAGATCAGAATGTCATCCAAGTATACTACTACAAAGGAGTTGGTGAATGGCCGCAAGATGTCATCCATTAGCCTCATAAAGGTTGCAGGAGCATTCGTCAATCCGAAAGGCATGACCAACCATTCGAAGAGGCCCTCCTTGGATTTGAAGGCAGTCTTCCACACATCTGAGGGTTCAATTGGTACCTGGTGATATCCTGACTTCAGATCGATCTTGCTGAAATATTTCGCCCCCTTTAGTTGGTCTAGGAGGTCATCAATCCGCGGGATCGGGTACCTATTACGGACAGTGATCTTGTTCAGCGCCCGATAGTCAATACAGAGTCTCCACGTCCCATCCTTCTTCTGTACCAACACTATCGGGCTCCCACAGGGCGAAGAACTCGGACGGATGTGACCTTTCTGCAGGAGCTCCTGAATCTGCCTCTTGATTTCATTGTTCTCCAGAACGGAGCGCCGATAAATTGGTCCATTGGGTAGCGGCGCACCTGGGGTCAGATCGATGGAGTGCTTGACTTGACAGTGCAGAGGAACCCCTGCCGGGGAGGTGAAGATGTCTTCGTACTCCTCCACAATCTTGTCCATCTGTAGCTGCCGTGCAGAGGGACCCCGTTTGGAGGCCGCGGCCACTGTCTTCTTCTTCCCTTGAGGGCGTATCATCAGGAAAACAAATTTCCTGGTTTTGGAAATGATCTTACTGCATTGTTTTGCAGTAATCAAAGAGATGGCGGCAGGTGGTGCTACCTCTGGTATCCTGAACAACTTATTTCCCAATGTAATAATAACAGCACGGGGCCTTGATTCATACACAGCATGTCGCTTCCACAAGTATGGTTGTCCTAGTAATACATCACAAACTTCAAGGGGAGCAATGTCACACAATACCTCATCCGTGAAGGGCTTGATGTTGTATGGAAGGCGACACTGCTGGCTCACGCGAAGATCTCGCCCTTGGTGAAGCCACCCAATGGTGTATGGTTGTGGATGTGCTGTGGTCGGTAAGCCCAACCGCTTCACGACCTCTGCCGAAATGAGGTTCTTTTGACTCCCGCTATCAACAATGAACTGTATCGGGGAGCCCTTTACCCACATCTGGGAGTGGAAGAGACGCTCCTCCTCCTCTGGATCTTCGGGTTCATTTTTCTGGATCTTTGCGGTAGCAACAGTGGCGCTGGGATCCGCATCAATGATCTGCTTCCCTTTTTCATACCCCTTATCGGGTTCTGACTCAGAGTCGGAACATGCATCTGATTCTGAAACCTTTAGCTCAGCCACCAGTGACTGCTTGGCCCGACACTCACTTGTGTTGTGAGTGGAGCTCTTATGGAACTCGCACCATTTTCCAGTGTCCTTTCTCGGCTTCGCGGCGTTGCTCTTTACTTGCAGCTTCGGCTGGTTGTCTTGGGCTGTCCCGCCTTGGCTTTGTCCTTTGTTTTGTGGTTTAGGGGCACCTTCCCCTGCTTTGGATTCGCAGATCCAAAGTCTCGCTTCTTTTGTTTAAACTTCTGCTCGACCTTGACGGCATACCGGTATGCTGCGCCGAGCGAGGGGATGTTTGGGAACTGTATTTCTTCCTGGATGTACTTGTGCAGGCAGCCACGGTATTTGAGTATCAAATGTTGCTCCGAATCCTTGATACCCAACTTTGTGCGAAGGGTATGGAAAAGATTGGTGAACTCCGGCACGTCTTGGTCCCTTCCCTGCCGCAGCGTGGTCCACTTTATGTATTCATCCTCATAGCTTCCGACAGGGTAGTACTGCTCCTTGATGGCATCCCGAAACGAATCCCAGGTGGGTGCGGCTGAAAATAGTGAGCCAGTACTTTCATCCTTCTGCTCGCAGTAGGTTTCCCACCAGTCCTTGACATGGGGGGCTGCTTTGAGAAGAGCAAAAACAATCTTTTCCCGACTCGAAAATTCATGAACAGAAAAATAACCCTCTAGCAGATTTAACCATTTATCTACGGCATCGGCGTCTATCTGACCCTCGAATATGGGGATTTAAAAATTAACTTGTACCTTAAAGGGTGTGGCGTTTCCAGAGGAGCTGCTGGAAGCCGATGCGCCGCTTCTGGGTAGCCGCTGAAGGATCTGCGCAAAGCTGTCCATCATCGCGTTCCGTTGTCGCTCGAGCGCTTCTTCGAGCAAGATTTTGATGGGATCTCCTGCCCCCTCGTCTTTCTTCTCGTCCGCCATGGGAGGCCGTCGGGATTTGCGAGGCTGGTCTTGCAAAGGTTCAACCAGTTCAAGCCCTAACTCCTTATATCCCGACCTTGTTGGGGACATGCAAAGAAAAACAGAGAAAAAGTAGACCACTCTGATACCACTGATCCGGATTTAAACAGGAACGCAACAAATTACAGAGATAACCATATACACAAAGATGCAGCGGAAATAATACTTCATTTCATTAATGGAAAATACTGAAATATGCTTACAGACAGAAATGGAAATAAACTAGCTAGGGCGATGGTAGCTTATCTCTGAGAAGAGATGTGATGGCTACATGCCTCTGAACTGTGTTACAATGAGGCTCGAAGGCCTATTTATTGTTGAGAAACAATGGAAAAACCCTTAACATTCCAAAACCTAACCCTAGGAGATGAAACGCCAAACTGTGGGCCTCGTTTGGGGGTAAGTTGGTACATCAACTTCCCGGGGTCGTAACTTTGGCATATGATCTCCGTTTGACGCGTACAATAGCTCATTAGAAAGATCTATCCGAGCACTATCATTGTTGGAACGGGCAACACTTGGACTTGTGTTGCCCCCGGATTCCCCAAAAAACGTCGTTTAGGGCCTCAAAATGGCTCCGGAAGTTCAGGACCCGAAAAACTGCTAAAAATAATAAGTTGTGCTACAATTAAGGAAACTGAAAATGCTGAGAAAGACAATGGTGGGGGTCCAGGTGGACTTGGCAGGTGGCCACCAATATCCACCTGGATCAACCCTGTAATTAAGATCTGCACACTGTTTATATAAGGTCAAATAATTGAATTAATTAAAAAACTTTGCCAAACTAAAGAAACCCACTGTGCATCTGAAGAAACCCTTTCCTGCAGACTATATCCACCCTTCCCATTGTTCCAAAACTTTTATCCCTACTCCTAAAGAGAGAGAAAGAGTAATTCAAATAGAATAAACCAAATTATGGCTTCCCAAAGCATTCTAAATGAGAAACCCCTGCAAAACCCTCACCTGGACATTGACCACCTCCCATTGGCCGATAGAAATTTCCAAATTAAAGACACATCCACCTCTAGCCATATATTAAAACTCCACTGCTAGAGTAAATATAAATTATGTAACCAGAATGATAACATTCACCTATGGGAATCAAATTTTCCCAAATACTTGTTCCCATAGGTATACTTGTTCCCAGAAATCATTCATTTCTACCAAGCTTGCTATATCCCAAGTCAAAGAGCCATAGTCTCTCATGACCAACAAATTTTATTCACCATTACCGCAAAGTCAATAAATCAAATGCTGCAAGTCCAGCCAAGCCCAAGAGGGCTCAAATCTTTCAGAATTTCATTCTAGAAGAGTCTCGTACTCCTACAAACAGTCCTCCATACTTTGCCACCATTTTCTCTGAGAGGGAAAGACAAATTGTAACCATGTTGTCTTGTATCCTTGGGTATACTATTGATAAATTTGTAGATGAACATGTATTTTCTTTCCTCTCTATTTTTTTCCTAGGGAAGCCTCCAGCTGCAATTTTCAATTTTGCCCAGTTATTGGCAGACAAAATCCATGATCAATTGATCAGACTACCAAATGAAAGAGTATTAAAATTCTCTTCACTATTGTTCCACATGTTCCTGTATTTCCAGTCATACAACTTTCCAGTTAGCATCCAAAAATTGGACACTAAGGGCCAACCAAGACCTGTCATCTTTTGGACACCATCGATCCAAAAATATTCCACTATTTTTAGTTATAAGGAGTTCATTGATTCCTTTGTTCATCCAGTTGTAAATATGCTAACCAGTAGAAATAAACCCAGGATTAGTGATGAGATAAAAAGAGTTTTGCAGTTGTCTAAAAATAGTAGAGTAGGAGACTGGTATCTATACTAGGACCACACTGAAATCTGGATATATGGATGCCAGCTCACTCCCTACAAGTTGCCTAGATATCTCCCCGTGAGAATATTTGCATTAGAATATTTTAGGCAGATCATAAACTCATATGATGTCAATTTTCTATCAGCTAGGAAGAAAACACAGTTCAAGATCAAAAACCAGTTGGGCCCTTTTATTTGTAATAATAGGGAAGCTGGACAAGAAGCAGAGAAAATTTTACAGCAAATGAAGTTCAGTAGCAGTTTCATGTTGCAGTATGACCCTAATGGGCTCATAAAGAAATTAAGGCTCAAATTCAAATTAAGCCCTTTTATGCATGAGTCCAAGCCATACATTGAAAAATATGCCAACCAGTCAAAGTGGCTGGAAAATACGTTAATAGATGTGGAAAAGCAGATAGATACTAGTTCGCTTCTGTAGATTCCAACCCTACAGGAAAAAATGGGTATCAGTCCCATTCTACAAACTCCAACCATGCAGGATAGAAATGTAAAAAGAACCAGGGAAGAAGGTTCTAGCTCTAAAATGGATACTACAAATGACAGGTTTGAAATCATGTATAGGAAGAAGCCCAAGCTTAATCCTATAAATGAGAAAGAAGATACCATTGAGATAGTTGAAATCGTTGATACTAACACAGTGGTTAAAAAGAATACAGCTCCAGCAGTTTCAAAGGAAACTCATCAACCTTCCACCTCAAATACTCAGATTATTGAAAAACAATTTAGTATTGAAGTCTCTTCATCTAGCAAACCAGTGGATAAAGAGAAAGATATAAAAGAGAAGTACAAAGAAATCAAGTTGAGGAATGAGGAATTAAAGGCTGAAACATATGCCCAGTACTTCAAACAAACTCCTAGCAATCAGAAGAGGTTGATGTCAGCTTTTGACATTAAAATTAGTAAAATGAAAATGAAATTTTTGGAGCCTACAATCCAACAGCCTAAAACATCAGTAGATTATAGGAAGATAGATTTTGAATTTTTGGCCGGGGATGTTCACCCTATTAATCAAATTGAATCTCATAAGTAGGCAGGTGAAATTATTTACTTGATAATGACTAACAAAGCAATAACTGTGCAGAAACTTCAAAGTTCTCTAGACAACATCACAGCACAGTTTAAGCTAGAAAATGCATCCTCACGGGCCAAGGATAACAGAATAAAGTCACTGGAGGACTTGGTGATTGAGATTGGATATAATCCAAATGACATCAAGGTAGTAGAAAAGTTCATAAAGAAGAAAAATGAAGACATTGTTGCTTTGAAGAAATAACTAAAGCTGCCTCCTTCTGAACATCCATAGACCAAGGAGGTCCTAGAGAGCCAAACTCAGTAGGATGAAATGATGGATCTCATTCTTCAACTAAATTCTCAATTGAAAGAAATGGAGAATGAATTGGAAAATTTAATACAATTGAAATAGGCCAACATTGAGACATCTACTGCCACTGCTATCCCTACAAAAAACTACAGCAGTTACTTCAAGTTTGGCAGCTTCATTGGCCCCAACAGCTCTAGTAGCTACAACACTTCCAACTGCATCAGCAACCGGTTCAACAATAGCAGCAGTTCATCCTAGTGATGAAGTAGCTAAACTGGTCAAATACATGGAGGACATGTCCATTCAGACCACTAAAATAAATAAACTTAAAGAACAGATAAAAATTCTAGAGGATGAGAAGAAACTAGCTCAAATCATGCATAAAAATGAAATACATAAGTCAAACAAGTTGACTAAGAGGATAAAGAACTTAGAAAAGGAATTAACATTGAAGGAGCCACTTTCCCAAGCAAAAGAGCAGCTATGGGTCAATACCATTGACTCTGTCAATGATATTTGGCCAACTATACAAGTTATCTTTGAACAAAATAATTTAGTCAAAGAGGTTGATGAAGCAATTCAAAGGGTTAAGGTCGAACTTGGAAATATGCCAAAAGAAGCCTCAAGAATAATCAAATTCCTTAACTCAAAGAATAAATATGAATTGGAGGAGCTTAGCATAGTTGATAGAACTGGCACTATACTAGAGGTGAAGAAGGTAATCACCAAGAGGAACTTGATGATGCAACTTGAGGACAAATGCCAAACCATGGAGCTAGCTATAGGCAGGTTCATGGTCAAATTTGATGCTTTGAGGCAAAAAGGTCTACCTAATCGATTGGTAATAAATGACAGGTTAATGCCACATGAAGACTATGACAAGAGAATCAGAGAAATGGAAGAGGAGAAAGCCAATAGTTCCTCTATAAAAGGGATGCCTACAGGAAAGGTTCTTTACCAGACTTTTGAGAACCTTACCTCTAGCATGAGGTAAAACATCTTTTTGTAAAAAATCCCACCTTTGCAAAATACACAAAAGCTGATGAAGTCTACAAAAGAATGGTAAATATTAAATTACCAGACATAGAGACTTGGGAAAATTAAATGATTTACTGTGAAAATGCAAGGTAAACAGTGGATAGAGAGTAGTGAAAGAAAAGCAGCAGATCAGCTAATTCAAAGAGTATCAGATGAAAGAGTATTAGTCAAAAGGAAAAGTAAAAGAATAGCCAACATGAAAGACAAACAACAAAAGAGAAAAGCAGTTTAATATCAAAGAAGAGCCAGTAGCAAACAATAAAAGAGGGACAGCTTGCATTAGTTACATATCTGTCTCTATCTTCTTGCACGAAGGTATTTCTTTTTCCTTGAATAATTCCTAAAGTAGTTTAGGATATTTTGTAACAATTTTTTGTATAAATACTTCATAATTCGAAGTATTAAGGGGTGGATTGCTAAAAATTTCTATAGTTGTATTGATCTAAAACCTAAGGGTTCATTGTACCATTTTTTAAGTCAGTAGACTATACTGAGTAATAAAGGCATTGCATTACAGTATTCATGTTTTGGGCCACTTCAATGAAGTATTTTTTGTTTGTCAAATTGTTATCTTCTTAAGTGTTTCACATACTTGCATGTTATCTAAATTGAATGAAATAACTAGAATATTATTACAGAATTTGTTTAATTACACTCTGTCTTGAACAGTTATTCATTTTAATGTTTTCGTCTGGTATCCAGAGTAGGGAATCCTTCATTTCTCCCTAGTTTTGATTTACCTCTATCATTTCCCTCATTATCTGGTTTGAGGAATCCTTAACTGCTCCTTGACCCTGATTGAAAACCACTTCACCATCCAGCCTAAAAGATCTGAATTTACTTAGCTACCTTGCCCTGTGAACACTATATTTAGAACTTGGTTTAGTCCTGTTTTATTGACACTTGACCCCATAGCCCAATGGTAAAAGACATCCCTCTATCCATCTAGGTTATTGATTCCACCACCAAATCAAAATCAAAACCCAATCAAGTTTAAATAACTAGCCTAAAATCAATTAACTCAACAAAGTTAAATCATAAAGAGAGAGCCCTCTCTGAGCATTTGGAAGGATAGATCCTGATCTCAAAAGTAGGTTTGTGGTTACCTCTAATATTGCTTTTGACACAAGATAACAACCCTAGGGAAATTTTAGAGTGATAACATAGTGGCGATCATACTGGGGACATCAAACTCAGTCTAATAAACCTTAAAAGAAATCTTAAAATCTAATCTCTTCGCCTTAAGGTCATTTTAGAGTTGTTAAAAAGTTTCATTAAAAAATTAAAATTCTGGCTTCCAAAAGAACACACTATACGAGGGCACATCCAGATTCAAACCCTGCTATAATAGTTGATGATCCCGACATAATTTTAAGAAAACCAAAACAGGTAGAAAATCAAGGAAGTAGTAGTCATTTAATTAAATGAAATTCACTTCCTAAAGAGTTATCAAGTTTAGAGGATATTCAATTTGATTTAACATTTGAGATTTCTTTGTTTTGTACCAAATCTGAAAATTCAATTCATGATACTGTAATAGACCCCATTTTTATTCAATTTATTGAATCAAATAAGGTTCCTATACATCCTGATTTAGATCAACATGTTTTGGATACTTTTGACAAACTAGAAGCTTTAACTTCAACTTTGATAAGGCATATAGATGAAGCCTATCTTCAATAATCAGTTGAATTGGCTGCCCTAAATGCTGCTACCCCTGAAATTTCTGCGGAGTCTTCCAAAACTATAAATACATCTTCATTTACTACCACCTCACCTATAATATCCACCATAGTTCATTCCCCAAAACCATTCATACCTCAACTTCCTCTCCAACCGAACATCTCAAGTTCATCTAGTTCATCTACAGCAATTTCAAGTGCTTCTTCAAGCACCACTACTTTACCCCCCAGTCAAACCAAAGCCTTAGCCATGGTAGACAAATATGTACCTTTGGTCTTACCAACTCAACTACATGCCATGCCCCAAGACTATCAAAGTAAAATTTTTATGTTTGATGCTACTGGTGAGTATACTGCCCAATAGCATGTGAATAAAATGATTGATTATTTTGAGTTACATGAGATTGATGAGTCTGATGTGCAAATGAGATTATTTTCCTAAACACTAGCAGGAGATGTCAAACAATGGTTTAAAGTTTTACCTGCTAATCATATTACTGATTTATCTACTTTCCATAGATTGTTTATCAATAGATGGGAAAGAAAGAAAAACCCTCTACAAATATTGTTTGAATATGAAAACATTAGATGAGCTCCAAATGAATCCGTTCAAGACTATTGTACTAGGTTCAATAGTATCTATAATGCAATCCCTGCAAATATGAAGCCTCCACCAAACTTGGCACTAATCAAATTTCCTGATGGTTTTGACACTGATATGTCTTACCAATTGAGAGAAAGCAACCCTGAAACATTGGAACAAATGCAAAGTAGTTCTATTAGTGTAGAAGCCAATTTATTAGCTAAGAGAGCTAGTATGAGAAATGAGAAAATAGTTACCATGAAAGCAGAACCATCCACTTTAGATGGCAAGATAGACAGTTTAGCTAAAAGTGTAGAAAGGATAATGGATAGATTAGAAAATATGGAAAGAAAATCTCAGTGGGAAAATCAACAAGGACCCCCAATTAGAAACCCCAACTTTAGGAAAAATCCTAATATTGGAAAAACAAGAGATGATATACCTGATCAACAGATTAGACCACCTTTCCAGGAAAATTATGTTGAAGGTTCACAAAACCATGAAGAAGAGGACACCTAGATAAACCTATTGGGGATTAAAAATGAAGATGTTGTTTTTCTTACTCAGGAAGAACGGGAATTGTACATGTTACAATAATTACAATTAGAATCTGGAGAGTCCTTTGACTACCAACAAGGCTATGAATCTGCTACCTATGAAGTTCACAAACAATATAACCTTAGAAGAAAAAAGAATACAGAAGTTCCCACTACGAAATCAGTCCAAACCCAAACTAAAAAAATAGTAGAAGATCATGTGACCAAAGCTCTATAAATTCTCCCTAGAGGAACTCAGGAGACTTCCAACCCAAAAATTGTAGATATAACTTCTGCTAAAACTCAAACTTCAATTGTTGCTCAAACTATTCCAAATAAGAAAATTCAAAACAAAATTGTTGGTACACAAACTGAATTACCAAGTGCTAATAAAGAATACAAAAGCACACAGACCACAATTGCTAAGGAAGAACTCATTCAATTAGGAAAAACTCAAATCCCATTCAACATTAAGACTGAGATAGCCAAATTTAAAATATCAGTTCCTTTAACAGAGCTAGTGAAAAATGAATCATACAAAGCATAAATCATTGTAACACTAAACATAGGTGAAGTCGAAGATGTTGTAAACCTTAATGATGATCAACTTGAGTTATTATTTGGTCCAGAAGTAAATGGAAAACACCAACAAGGGAGTATCCCTCCATTGTACATTAGCTTAAATGTTCATGATAAAATCTTACATAATGCTATGCTAGATTCACGGGCATCCCATAACCTAATTCATAAAGCAATCATGGAAAGATTAAACTTAGATATCACCAGACCCTACAAGGACTTGTTTTCCTTTGATTCTAGTCAAGTCAAATGCCTTGGCCTGATTAAATATTTGTGTGTAACTCTAGTACAGTGCCCAGCAAGGAGAACTGTTATGGACATAGTAGTTGCTAATATCCCACCCAAGTATGGAATGTTATTATCTCGCTCATGGGGAGAAAAATTACAGAGATACCTGCAGTGGAACATGTCATATGCTACCATCTATGTATTTGGTTAGCAAAGAAAGATTTACAAAGAAACCTTGATGAAATACATGGTAAGTAGTTCAAAAAAACCACGGAATTACCCTATATACTCCATGCATTCTGATATGGACTCATTTATCTTGTATAATTCAGACAATTGCAAAAAATAAATCACAGTTGTAGAAGAAAAATACAAAGCATCTAATAGTGAAAACATAACACATGAGTCTCTATGGAATTTAGATTTTGATGGCTCTATATATAGGTTAGGAGCAGGTGCAGGAGTTTGGATTCATAACATGGAAAATAATCATTTTTTGAAGGTCATGCCTTTAGATTTAACTTTAAATGCACAAACAACACGGAGTATGAAGCTTTAATCTTAGGACTGAAAATTGTAAGAAAACTTGGAGCCAAGAGAGTTTATATCATGGGAGACTCAGAATTGATCATAAAACAAATTAAAGGAGAGTATTTTGTGAATAATCCTAGACTTAGCCAATACAGAGAAATTGTTCTAGATCTGATTAAGGAACTTCTTAAAACTAATTTTGTTGCTATTCCTAGGAAACAAAGCATGCAAGCTCACAATTTGGCTACTTTTGCTAGCACTTGCAGATTACCTTTTCAGCCCAACCACCAGTACACTGCAAAAGTAAGACACAGACCTGTTATACCTGATAATCTGAAATATTGGCAGATTTTTTCACAAGATTCTCAAATCTATGATTTCATGAATGCTGAGGGAGAATTTCAAAACTATAACATAGATACTGATTGTACAGTAGATAACATCATAAATAGTGAGATAGATATAAATGCTTTAGATGTAAATAAACCCACTAAATTCACTAAAGTAGAAATAGATAACTTAGAAAAAATAGAAATAGAAGAAATAATCAATGATGATTCTGAGATTTTAAACCTTAAAAATAGTTTTTTTCCTAAGGGATTAGTCCCATTAGAATATTTGTTTGATTCAAATGATGTAGCTAGAAAATCAAAAATGGAGCCTTTAAGATCAGATATAGGAGATTGTAACATAGGAACAGAAGAAAAACCTAAGCTTATTAAAATATCCAAAGCATTACCTCCAGCTGAAAAGCTGAAATACATAAGTTTGTTTAAAGAATTTCAAGATGTCTTTGCCTGGAGTTATGAAGACCTCAAATCTTATGACACCAGCATTATCCAACATAAAATACCTATCAAATAAGATCAGAAACCCTTCAAACAAAAGCTTAGGAGAATTAATCCAGTTCTTAGGTCATTAATTGAAAAAGAAGTAAAAAGAATGTATGATGCACAAATCATAGCACTAATTAGATATTTAGAAGGGGTCTCTAATTTAGTCACCACAAGAAAGAAAATAGGGGAAATCAGACTCTGTGTTGATTTCAGAAACTTGAAAAAAGTATCACTGAAGGATAATTATCCCCTCCCTAAAATGGACCATATTCTACAGAGGGTGGTAGGATCATCTAGAATCTCATTACTCGATGGGTTTTCTAGATACAACCAAATTTTAGTTCAACCAGAGGATCAAGCAAAGACTGCATTTACCACTCCTTGGGGGACTTTCATGTATTTGAAAATGCCTTTTGGATTGATGAATGCAGGGGCTACCTTTCGAAGAGCTATGGACATAGATTTTGCAAAATAAATCCATGACGTTTTAGTTGCTACCAAGATGATATCATAGTGTTTTCCAAATCAGATAATGAATATCTAGATCATTTGAGAAGAGTTCTTATTAAATGTAGAAAATTTGGCATATCCTTAAATCCTAAAAAATCACTTTTTGTATTGGAAGAAGGTAAACTCTTAGGACACATAATATCAAAAGATGGAATTAGAATAGATCCAGCTAGAATAGAGGCAATCCTAAACATCAGCCACCTTAGAAACATTAAAGAATTATAATCATTCTTAGGTAAAATAAATTTTCTTAGAAGATTCATTTCTAACTTAGCAGAACTAATCAGAGAATTGAATAACATGTTAAAGAAAGATTCAACACTTAAGTGGACAGTAGAGGCTAAGCAGTCTTTTGATGCAATCAAAGAAGCCCTTACTAAAACATTTGTCCTCATAAGTCCTCATTTCAAAAAATATTTTATAATTTTTTCTTTTGCTTTGGAACATATTATTGCAGCAGTCTTGTTGCAAAAGAATGATCAAGGTTATGAACAGCCTATTTCATTCTTCAAAAAATCTTTAAGAGATGCTACACTAAAGTATAATATAATGGAAAAACAAGAACTTGCTTTAGTGAAAGCTATTAAAGATTTCAGAGTGTACATCTTACTCACACATCATTGCATATGTTCCAAATTTAGTAGTAAAGGACATTCTAACACAGAATGGGCCTGAAGTAAGAGAGGAAAATGGTTGCCACTATTTTGGAATATGACATTGAATAAAGCCTACAAAACTTATCAAAGGCCAATGTTTAGCTAAACTCATGGTTGAATCGAACTGTCAAGCCTTAGATATAAATTTCGTTGGTGCCCTAGATGATCAGGAAGAGATGGCGACTCCACAAATAAGTGAAGCTTTCATAGATTCACCCTGGTATGCAGATATCATATTTGTTTTACTAAATTTACAAGATCCTCCTGGTTTATCTAGAACTAAAGGTAGATTCTTGAAAATGAAATCAATGTATTGTATCATAGACAATGCTTTATTTCATAAAGATAATGGTGGCATTTTGTTGCATTTTTTATTAAAAGATGAATCTGACAAATTTATGCAAGAATTTCATGCATGAGATTGTGGAGGACACCTTTACTAGAAAACAATTGCTAATAAGATTTTAAGGGCAGGTTTTTACTAGCCCACCCTTTTTCAGATCTCAAGAAATATGTGACCTCCTGTCACAATTGCCAAATATTTGAAGGCAAAAAGAAACTCTTACCATTACCTCTCAAACCCATCTCCATAGAAATGCCTTTGCAACAATGGGGTTTTGACTTCATTATGGAAATTCACCCATCCTCCTCACTCCAGCATAAATGGATTTTGATAGCCACTGACTAATTTACTAAATGGATAGAAGACATATCTTCTAGACAAGCCACGGACTCTGTCATAATTTCATTCCTTGAGAACAACATCCTTTCTAGGTTTGGATACCCACAAAACATCATTATTGATAATGCAGTTGCTTTCAAATCCAAGAAAATGGTATACTTTTGTAACAGATATCACATTACCCTTGGCCATACCACTTCTTATTACCCTCAAGGTAATGGACTTGCAAAATCCTCAAACAAAAGCCTTGTTAATATCATCAAGAAACTGTTAGAAGACAATAAGAAGACCTAGAATAAAAAGTTGGTTAATGCCTTATGGGCAGACATACTAACTACCAAAAAGTCCATTGGTACATCTCCTTATCAACTAGTATATGGAATGGATGATGTTTTTCCATCCTCTTTAGGAGTACCAGTGATGAAAATGTTTCAGAGTTGCAAGTAGAACCAAATGATATCTAAATAAGGATAAATCAGACAATATATTTGCAACAAACCAGGGAAGAATTCTATGTCAAATCCCAAGTGATTCAAGATAAAATCAAAAATATTTTTGATAAGAAAGCCAAATTTGATGATTTTTGCATAGGTGACAAAGTACTCAAATGGGATTCAAGAAGAGAAGAAAAGGGTAAACATGGTAAATTTTATTTCCTATGGTAAGGCCCTTATATCATTTATGGTTATAGTGGTAACAATGCATTTTTCTTGAGGAAACTAGATGGAACAGATCTACCAGGTGGACCAGTCAATGGTAGAATATTGAAACATTACTTGTCCCCAGATTAACATTAGTTCATTTGTTTACTTTGCTCATTGTACATAACATTGTAAAGTTTAGATTGGATTGGATGATTATCTTTTGAGGTTGAATCCCGAAGAGAAGGCCCTAAGCTTTGAAAGGTGTAGCATCATACGTATGAATAAAGCAGATCATAGAGAAGCAGTTACAAGGAAACCACAGTCAAAGTTTCAAAGGCTACTGATCTTAAAGCTCTTGACATTTCACCGGGAAATGCCATCCCCATGTGGAGCCACATGTTAGGGTCCTATAATAATATGATTCATAATTTTGAATTGACTATGATTAGTCTTGTAATATTGTACATACTTTTGCTTTCTGCAAAATTTTTTCCCATATTAAAAATAAAAAATGTAAGGAGGGTGAAGTCCTAAAAGAATAATCAAAGGACCAAAATATAAAAAATAAAAAAAGATCAAAAAGATATAAAATATGAACCCCAAAAAGAGATAAGAATAGATCATGAAAGTGTGCAAATTCAAATGCCACTCATTTTTACTTTAATTTTTAAAATAATATTGTGTGCATCTGGTCAAAAATGCCACAATCCATGATGGTCAAATAGTTTAATCTTGATTCATTCATGCTTTAAATTTCATGTTGATAGATAGAGAATAAAGATCTGGCCAAATTTTTTAATCTTGGAAGATCAGTAGTTAGGTAGAGAATAATAATGAGCTCATCAATTTAATCTGATCCATGGGAAGTTATAAGGTTAGAATTAGAAAGTTTTCTTATCAAAGAAAAAGAAATAAAGGGTCAGCAAGCTCAAATGCACCCAATGAATGAAGAGAAAATCCTAGGGTAAATAAAGGGTAGGCAGAAGAAGTTTTGGAAATATACAAAGTTTCCAGCTCAAATGCACCTTCATCATGCTTAATCCTATGTTTTATGTGCAGGAGGAATTATCAAAGGCAAAGGACATTCACTAAAGCTTATTCACTAATTTTCCCTCATTTCACTAAACCCTTTATTAATTTTTTCCTTCTTCATTATCCCTTCATTACCTTTCCTTACCTAATTATTTTTTCCCTTCTTCATTTCTAAGCACCATTCCCTTTTATTTCCCCTTGTAAAAATATCCCCTCCCCTTCATTTCACTTTCCCCCTTATTTCATCCCATTTCCCCTTCCCAAAACCCCTTTTCCCTATTGTGAAAACCATTCGCATCACAAATAATACTCTCCCCTTTATTAATTTCCCTTTTTCCTTAAAAACCCACTAAAACCCTTTTATCCTAAGTTATTCCCTAACCTATAGTCCCGCTTTATGTATTTAACACTCCATGTTATAATTCCCCTACCCTCACTAAACCTTGGAATGTATTAAACCCACCGCATTATTTATCCTCGGGCCATGCCAAATCACATCCCAACTTTTCCCTCGCAACTCCGCCACGCAATAGCACTCCGATCAAACACTCCTAGATCCGACAGCCCATTCCGTATTGCATGCTCCCATTGTCTGCCAGTTAAAATCCCAAAAGCATGTGAGATTTGTGGTTTTGGCTTGTCATTGTTCCTCTATGTGGCAGCACCACGTTGTATCGCATGCTCTCAAAAAATACCACCCTCCACCCAAAAGCGGTTCAATATTGCATAAAACCACCTCCCCGCGTAAAATGAAACCGCCCATTATTCATTTGTTAATCTCGTGCCCAAATTGAACCACTGTTGGTTAAAAACCAAAAAAACCCCCTTTTCACTCTTTTCACTGATTTTCGTTGCAAACACCTCTGTCAACTAGTTCTAATGCTTGGGAACTCTGTTCAACCATTTTCTACCCATTTTCAACCTAAAGACCCTGCCGACTCCAAATTGAAGCAACACACAGACAATTCAATATTCAAAAACCTCTACTGCTACCACAGAACCCTATCTGCACACCTAATCGTCGTTTTTCCAAGTATTCTTGAAAGAACCAGAACAGCCTCGTAATTAAGCTCTGCACACTGTTTATATAACGTTAATTAACTAAATTAATTAAAAAACCTTGCCAAACTCAAGAAACCCACTGTGCATCCGAAAAAACCCTTTCCTGCAAACTATATAAACTCTTCCCACTATTTTGGAGCTTTTAACCCTACTCCCAAAGCTAGAGAAATAGTAATTCTTATAGAATAAACCAAATTATGGCTTCCCAGAGCATTCTAAATGAGAAACCCCTGCAAACCCCTCACTTAGACATTGACCACCTCCCATTGGCCAACATAGATTTCCAAATTAAAGACACATTCACCTCTATCCATCTACTAAAACTCCACTACTAAAGTAAAGATAAATTCCTTAACTAGAATGATGGAATTCACCTATGGGAATCAAATTTGCGCAAATACTTGTTCCCAAAGGTATACATGTTCCCAAAAATCATCCATTTCTTCCAAGCTTGCTATATCCCAATTCAAAGAGCCATAGTCTCTCCTGACCAACAAATTTTATTCACCATTACTGCAGAGTCAATAAATCAAATAATGTAGGTCTAGCTAAGCCCAAATGAAACCCCATTTTCCATTGAAAACCTACTTGAACTTTACATAAAGTTGGACCTTCCCAAGAGGGCTCAAATCTTTCAAACTTTCATCCTAGAAGAGTCTCATACTCCTACAGACAGTCCTCCATACTCTACCACCATTTTCTCTCAGAGGGAAAGACAAATTGTAACCATGTTTTCTTATATCCTTGGGTATACTACTGATGAATTTGTGGATGAACCTGTACTTGTTTTCCTCTCTATTTTTTGCCCACGCAAGCCTCCAGCAGCAATTTTCAATTTTGCCTAGTTCTTGGTAGGAAAAATCCATAATCAATTGATCATACTACCAAATGAAAGAGTATTCAAATAATCTTCAGTATTGTTCCATATGTTCCTATATTTCCAGTCAGACAAGTTTCCAATCAGCATCCAAAAATTGGACACTAAGGGCCAACCAAGACTTGTCATCTTTTGGACACCATTGATCCAAAAATATTCCATTGTTTTTAGTTATAAGGAGTTCATTGATTCCTTTGTTCATCCAATTGTAAATATGCTAACCAATAGCAATCAACCCAGTATTAGTGATGAGATAAAAAGAGTTTTGCAGTTGTCTAAAAATAGTAGAGTAAGAGACAGGTATCTATACCAGGACCACATTGAAATCAGGATATATGGATGTCATCTCACTCCCTACAAGCTGCCTAGATATCTCCCCATGAGAATATTTGCATTAGAATATTTCAGGCAGATCATAAAGTCAGATGATGTCAATTTTCTATCAGCTAGGAAGAAAACACAGTTCAAGATCAAAAACCAACTGGGCCCTTTTATTTGTAATAATAGGGAAGCTGGACAAGAAGCAGAGAAAAATTTTCAGCAAATGAAGTTCAATAGCAGTTTCATGTGGCAGTATGACCCTAATGGAGCCATAAACAAATTAAGGCTCAAATTCAAATTAAGCCCCTTTATGCATGAGTCCAAGCCAGACATTGAAAAATATGCCAATGGGTTAGAGTGGTTGGAAAATACCTTAATAGATGTGGAAAAGCAGATAGATACTAGTTCCTTTCTGCAGATTCCAACCTTACGAGAACAAATGGGTATTAGTCCCATTCTACAGACTCCAGACATGCAGGACAGAAATGTAAAAAGAACTAGGGAAGAAGGTTCTGTTACACTAAAAAATGTCACCATGGCTATTTACAGTCAGTATGGCTCAATCAACAGTCATACTACCCTTTTGAGCAAGTCTTAGGCCTCTGCTATGCATGTCAAAATCCAAGAAAGAGAGAAAGTCCTTGTAAAATATGTTTATCTCTGGGTACGCAGGTTCTCTCAAGCCTTGCCTGCGGGTACGCACCTTTTGTTCACAAGGTCTGCGTCCAAGGACGCTCTGTATCTAAAGGGACAGGTGCGTCCCTCTCAAAAGGTTAAAATTCGCGAGTTTCATCTTCAAAAACTTACTTGTGGTCACTTCTAGAGCTTTCTAGAAGGTTCTTGGATGAATATTGAGCGCCTCCAGATGGTTCATGCACTCCTATCAAAGAGGAACTTATCCCATCAATAAGGGAGTGATCCCATCCAAAGAGGGGACTATCCCATTGATGGTGGACCTGATTAACTTCCTCTTGAGCACTATAAAAAGAGGCATTGAGCCAGAAGGAAGAAGGTTGAAAGCTATAGATTTCTAAGGGTAAATGCTGCAGGAATTAGGACTCGCATTTAGAAGTTTGTGAGGAGAGATTGTCACCCTTACTTGTTCTACTTGGAAGTGGGTGAGCTTTGTCAAAGTAGAGGAAGACTCTTGTGGACCCTGGAAGGAGCTTGCACAATGCCAAGGCTCAGGTTGTAATGGTTCCTTTTGATTACCTTTAATGCAAATTGGTCCATTCTTCTCAATAGCTTGTTGTTAATGGGTTATTTCATGTACTCCTTGGTCTATATGTTGAATATGCTTTGTTTTATGTTATAATCAGGTGCTATTTAATTGTTTGAACTATTGGTGATTGTAGGTTTTGGAGAACGGGAGGAGCTCATCCGGATCAACAAAGCTTGGACTTCTACAATAGCGTTTGGACAGAGGTAAGAACGAAACACCTTGATTTCTCATATCATAATGTATGTTTAGAGAAGGATAGCTCCAGTTTGTTTTGTTTGTCATTAGAATGTCTTTGACTTCTAGGAAGGTCAGCTGTGTCCGCACCCTTGACCGATTCCGTGTGACAAATTGGCGACCATACTGGGGATAGTTTCCATTAATGAAAAGAGTCCTTTCTTTTGTTTGAACTTTGCTTTGAGAAAATTGATTTATTTTTCTGGTTTTGGCTCTGTGATCTTGTCTCTGGGTGGGTTAGCTTAGGATTAGTTTGATTTTTGGTTTTCTTGAGTTTTTCAGTAGGACGCACCCTCTGAGTGCTGCACAGTGCGTCCCTGGACGCACTTTTGCTGTGTGCACAGAGCGGGCCCGCACCTGTGCTAACGGGTTCCTGCGTCCCCTGCCAAAATTTAAGAAAAATCCATTTTTTGCCTTTTTTGCTCTTAGATTTTGTTTTTTCTTAGTTTTTTCTGCCCAGATTCATCAGTCCCTTGTCCAGAATCTTCACCTGAACTGGTTTCATTAGTATTAAGTGTTTTAGTGGATTTCGTCGAAGTGTAAGCCCTAGGGTTTGATTTTGAGTAGGTCTTGTAGTGACTTTAGCGGTAGGAATTGTCAAAGCCTTAGATCTCTCTGGTTTTGTCAACTTTCTAAGAAGTCAGACCTGTTCTAAAAGCCTACCTATAGAAGTAACTTACCATCAAGTTGTCTTTTGGGCCATTTTCGAAGTGCTTGTTATTTAAGTCTTGAATTCCATTTTACGAAAAGAACAAAAAGATTTGAATTTTGTTTTGGCTAGTCTTTTGATTCTGCATTAGCTAGCCCTTGATTTGCTTTTGATCAAGTAAAACATCCTAGAATCGCCTTTATGAGCTTTTGCCTTGTTAGGTTTACTTAGAGTAATCTCTTTTTTGGTTTGCTTGTGAGTCAAAATTTCATAGTTTTATAGCTTTTGAGATTGTTTTTTGTTAAAGGTAGGTTTACATGCTTTATTGAAAATAGAAAATACAAAAATATCTCCTTTGAATAGTTTTGTTTCAAGTAGCTTTAAAGGTTTTTTGAAAGAAAAAGGGTTTTTTGAAAGAAAAAGATTTTTTCGTGCAAGTAAAGAGTGGTTATGTTTGTATGCTCGAAAAGAAAAAAGAGAATTGTTTCTTTGATTGTCTTTTCTAAAGAAGTTGTTTTCTCTAAAAATTGCATTCTCTCAACTCTTTTAGTTAAAGATTTTCATTGAAAAAGCAAAAGTAGCCTAGATCATCTTAGGTGCATCTTTATAGTGGTTGGAGTCGAGTCTATACACCATCGGTTTCACTTCCATCACCTTGTGACTTTAAAGAACAACCTTAAAAGTAACGCTTAAAGTAAAATTGAATTAGTAACTTTTATTTTCTAGGGCTCTAAAGCACCAACATAGCTTAGGCTAGTGTCTTGGAATAGGTGAGTACTTAACTCTCCAAGGCAGTAAAACAAACAAGTAGTCGATCTTGTGATAGAATCAAATCCAATTGTTACATTTACACTCTGGGAAAGCTCCTCTTAAAGGAGAAGCACGAGCTCGTGTCCGAACCAGTGAGGGGATCATTCCCCCCTCGTTGGGAACGACGCCAGGCAGTACGTATTACAAACGGTAAACCTCGGATTAACCATTGTCGAGGAGCCAGGGGTCACTTATCGGTAAACCTTGGATTACTGTCAAGGAGCCGGTAAGGGGATTGAGCTTGCTACTCTGCCCTTGCGTGCTGTCGGAGTTTAGACTGTTCCCCCAGGTGTACTTGTGGCCGTTGGTAACCTTAGTGACCATAATCTCTAGGATTCTACCCAAGGTGACGGTGGAGGGAAGGTCCCACTGTACCTGGAGCAGACGTCGGCTATACTCACTTGGATTTTCTGGGGGGTTCACTTCACTTCGAGACGGTTAAAGTGGAGGAACTTGGTCCAGTCTATTCATTAAGCAGGTTGTCGGCGTAACTGTTCCACCCGCCATTTCTGTACTGAATCCTGCGAGGTTGGACCTAATCACCAACTAGCGCTTTTGGTCCGGAAGATACTGTTTGTGTTTGGTTTGACGCTCTAGATTCTTTAGGCGTGTGATTCAATTTGTTTGGTTCTTTAGAGGCTTTAGGTGGTTTGATTTGAAATTTTGTTTTCGTGTGTAGTAGTTAAAAGTTTTTAGCTATGGCGGAATTACCGAGACAGTCCCGTAGAATTCGGGGCCAGTCTCCTGAAGTTGTTTCTGTGGCCGAATTGTTGAGAAGATCCCGTAGACTTAGGGGTGAACCTCCTCGGGACGACCCCAGTAATTTAGAAGGTTTAAAGGTCCTTGTAACTCCTCCTAGTGGCAGTAGAGTAGGTTCACCTGAAGAAGGAGAATCTTCCTTGGTAGTCCATCCAGATTACCAAAGTTTAGAGACAGGTTATAATCCCAAAGCTGTTACAGTTTCTGAACTTGTTGGTAGTTTTTCGTCTGCTAGCGATACAGGCGAAGAACCAGAAATATCCGAACCTGTTACTCCGACTCCTAGTGTTCCTGATTCACCGAGAATAGAAAGAATTATCACCGAAAATCTTCCTGTTGGTTTAATTGCTATAGAAGAACTTGTTCCAGAGGAAGAAATAGGCGTCTCTGATCCTGAAGATCAAATTACCCTTGATCTAAGGGAGCGTGAATCCATCTTTTACAGTCCTCCTAGAAGTACTACTTGGTACCTCTCATTAACCAATTATTTAGACAACTTTGGTTTTTCCACACCTCGAACTCCTTTTCCACCTGGAGGAATTCATACTCCTGTAAATATGTCTGGTCAGTCATCTGTGTTTACACAAAGTCCTGAATCTTTTTTACATGGCGGTCCTTCTGTTCCTACTGGGTATCAATCTCTTTCTGGTACCTTTGCGGGAGCATCTCCTCAACCCATTGATCATGGGTTATTAGTTGGAAACAGTGGTAATGTACCATTGAGTGTAGGAGACATTTACATGATGTCAGGTTCAGTTCCCGTTACCCAACCTCAAGGTGGCCAATTACCGCCTGGGGGGCAACCTTCGTTAATGCCTGGGGGGCAACCTCAAGGTACTTCATTCGTGTCTGGGGGGCAACCTCAAGGTCAGTACGCTCCTATGGGGCAATACATACCTCAAGGTCAACCCCAGCCTCAATATGTACCCCAAAGTCAACCTCAGTATCAATATCAACCTCAAGGATGGCAACCTCAAGGATGGCAACCCCAAGGGTATCAACCTCAAGGATACCAACCTCAAGGTCAAGGTCAACCCCAGTACCCGTATTTACCTCAAGGTTATCAACCTCAGGGTCAATACTCTGGTCAAAGTTATCAACCACCTCAAGGGCAATCATATGGGACTGCACCTTACAATTATCAACCCTATCCTCAATCCGGCTATGGATCTCAGTATCCTCAACCTGTTATGGGTCAATACCCTGGAATGTTAGTGTGGGATCCTTCACAGGGTCAACAGATGTTGCAACCAAGTATACAGTCGGTACCTCAAGCAGGACAACCTGTAGTTCCTGGTCCACCCCAGCAACCGCAACCTGTCCAGTCAAGTGTTCAGACCCCTGTAACTTCGGTAGTTACTCAGCCGCCAATTGCACCTGGTACTCCATCTCAAACGGCTGCAGCAACTACCGCCACATCTACCATACTTACTTCTGGAGTATCGACAGCTCCGGTTTCTACTGTCCCTGTAACCACTCCTCAGACATCTGTACCGTTGTCTGGATCTACGATTCAAACCACAGTCCAGATGCCTGTAGGCCAACCTGGTATAAGTACGGTTGTTACTACTCAACCTCAATTTGTTCAACCTCCGTACCAGGGACAGTATCAACCTGGGCAAGCTGCCCAACAACCGGTTTACCAGTATCAACCGTATCCTGGGTACACTTATCAACAACCTCAGCAACCCCAGTACGGTCCGGTTAATCCTGGTTTTCCAGGAGGATATAATATCCCAAATGCGACTCCTGTTCCTAGTTATCCTGGATATCCTCCTCCTGGGGCGGTATTGTGACCCAGAGTTTTAGAGATCCTAACCGGCAGTTACCGTTTATCGCAACTTTGGATTTACCAGACTTGACGCGCCTAACGAACGATCCAATTCAATATCTTCCGTTCTGGCCGTCAATGCCAAATAAGTTGCCCAGCGATATACCCAAGTTCGAAGGTAAGTCTGGAGAGGATCCGTCCAATCACGTGATGACTTACCACCTCTGGTGTGCTTCAAATTCCATCTCGGATGATTCGATCCGTTTACGTCTTTTTCAGCGTACACTCATTGGTCTCGCGGCCAAGTGGTACATTGAGTTACCACGGGCCTCTTTTTACAATTTTAGCCAGTTAGCTACTTCGTTCTTAACTCATTTTCAGTTACCAGTCAGATACGATAACGGTACAGAGTTATTAACTTCACTAAAACAATCGACCTCCACGTATATTTCAGATCACATCCATGAGTGGAGACGTCGAAGAAGACTAGTGAAAGTTTTTATCCCGGACCAAATCTTAGCTGAATGGTTTGTTAAATCATTATTACCAAGAATTACTGAAGATGTAGCTAAGGCCGGAGTAGTTACTGAGGAGCAAGTCATTGCTCAGGCACAATACCTTGACTTAGTTTACACGCAGTCGGGTACATTACACGAGAAGATTCCGGATCTTCCAAAGTCGAACCAAATCGCTGCTGCTCCTTCGGGATCTCATGCCGCTGATGGTATGATTGGTATCGTGACTACAAAGAGCAAGAAGAAGTCTTCCAAGGCTTCAACTACTCCTATTATCACTTTGCCCGATTCCCCGACAGGAGAGTCTTCTCCTGAACTTACCGCCGATATTCACGCTGTAGAGTCATCTACGGCCAAATCAAAAAACGGTGGGAAGAAGAAAGGAAAGAAGAAGGCTAAAGCAGACAAGGCTCCAAAGGAGAAAACTGAAAAGTCGGAAACCAATGACGAAAAGCGCAAACCTCGATATCCTTGTCTCATTTGTGAAGAGGATCATTTTACGAGAGACTGCCCTCATCGGGCCGAGGTAGTGAAAATAGTCAAAGGTTCTCCCACTCCTGCTGTGTTAAAAAATCCATTTCCGGAGCAGGAGAATAAGATGATAGGTTCTTCCTCGAATGCCAGTGAAGAACCCATTTTGATGATGTCTCATGTGAGGATTGCGACTCGATCGCAAGATTATGGTAGTAAGAATCCTGTTGATGGCAAGGAAGCAGAATCTTCTCACTCTAACCCATCAACCTCAGCTCCTGGTTCCGATCCACTACAGATCGAGAAACCTAACCCAGACTTAGTAATTAAACCGCCCGCCAAGGGTGTACGAAGGTCTGCTTTCAATCCACATGCGAGAGCGGCCCAGAATTACAACATTGTTGAGGACTTAGCTGTTTCACCCTCAGCAATGTCGGCGTTAGAAGTGCTGCAATCATGTCCAGCACAACGAAAATTGCTTTTGTCGGCTATAGGAGCTGTTGACGTTCAGGATCCGAATCTAATGATCTTCGATCTAGAAAATAGTACACCACGACTCCCCCATCAAATGGCTTTCCAAATTCCAGTGATAGTCAAAAACAGGCCTATTCATCGCACTGTGATTGATGAGGGAGCTTCTACGTGTATTATGTCCATTCAATGTTGGAGATCCCTTGGTTCTCCTTCGTTGAACCAATCCCCCACCATCCTTAAGGCCTTTGATGGCCGTGGGTTCCGTCCGTTTGGTATTCTACAGGAATTGCCTATAGGGGTAGAAGGTAAAACCGTTAGTCTGGATGTGGAAGTGGTTGATGCCCCTCTAGACTACAACCTTCTTTTGGGTCGAAGTTGGTCATATGCTATGACAGCGGTCGTTTCATCGGTCTTCAGAGTAATTAAATTTCCACACAACGGTAAGATCGTGACAATTGATCAGCTGACATACTTTTCATCCGACCCAGCCTCTTCAGAGAGTATCCAGCATGTCGGTAAGACGACAATCCCTTATAAGGACGTTGGTGTAGGTTTAGTTAAGGATTCCGGTTTACTGGGAACTTTTCCTCTCCCTCCACTCAGCGTAGAACCTTCGTTTGCAACAATTCATATGATCACGTCAGAAAACATTATTTATGATGATCCTTGGTATGTTCCATCTGACTCTGAGTTAGACTCATTCGGTGATGTTATGCCGTTGAGTCCGTATGAAATTGCTTATGAAGCTCTTATGTCTTTTACCGACTTTCATTCAACCGAAGTCGACCAAATGAATGTGGTCAGTGAAGAGTCACTTTTCACCTCAACCTTAGAACGGATAGCGTTTCCCGAAGTCGTGTCATCTGACGAACAACTTCGCGAAATCCTAAGTGTAGACAATCTACCATGGGAGGATCTCCATCACAGATCTTCGTTTTTACCTAAGGATGATGCATTTGAAAATGATTTTTCATCTATCTTTACCGCTGAATATGTCAAAGACGCTCAGGATCCAACGAAACATTCTGATTCAGAGTTGAATTTAGGGAATATTTCTCGTACTATTCCCATTGATATTTCAGTGAAACCCGGAATTGAGGAGAACATTCATATAGGTGCCTCATGTACAGAAGAAGAAATCCAAACTTACAAGGCCCTATTCCAAGAATTCCGCGATGTGTTTGCATGGTCTTACGAGGAAATGCCGGGAATCGATCCTGCCATTGTTGTTCATGAAATCAAAACCTACCCGGATGCTAAACCCATTCGGCAACGGTTGCGTCAGATTCACCCTCGAAAAGCGGCTGCGATTAAAGCAGAAGTCGAAAAGCTGTTGAAAGCAGGTTTCATTTATCCGATCCCGTTAACGGATTGGGTATCGAATATTGTTCCCGTCAATAAGAAACAAGGAACAATAAGAATCTGTATCGACTATAGGGATATCAATCGAGCTTGTCCAAAAGACAACTATCCTACGCCTTATATCGATCAAATTATTGATGATTGTGCCGGAAGTGAAATGTTTTCCTTCATGGATGGTTTTTCGGGCTATAATCAAATCAATATTCTACCTGCCGACCAACCAAAAACGGCATTCATTTGTCCATGGGGGACATTTGCTTATTGCAAATTACCTTTTGGGCTTAAGAATGCCGGGGCCACTTTTCAACGGGCGATGTCTTACGCATTTCATGACATCAAGCACATTGTGCAACCGTATCTCGATGATTTGCCTGCTCATTCTTTACGACGAGCTGATCACCTTGACCACCTACGAGCAATCTTTATGAGGTGTAGGCATTATCGAATTCGTTTGAATCCCCACAAGTGTGTTTTCTGTATAGAAACAGGTCGATTGCTGGGATTTGTTGTTTCAAAAGCCGGCATTCGCGTCGATCCCTCGAAAGTCGAAGCGATCATCAAATTGCCTCCTCCTTCGAGTTTGCGCCAACTCCAAAGTTTGCAAGGGAAAGCGAACTTTTTACGTCGATTCATCCCAAACTACGCCGAGGTCACTAAAGGTTTTACACGGTTGTTGAAACAGAACGTTCAATTCTTTTGGGACGAGATTGCCCAACAATCTTTTGATGCACTTAAACACGCGTTGACCCATGCACCGTTATTGCATCCTCCCAACTACAACCAGGACTACTTCTTATACCTCGCAGCTTCACATTCCACCATTGGGATGGTGTTAGTTCAAGAAGATGAATTCGGAGCTGAACATGTGATATATTATCTTAGTCAAACCTTAAATCCCACTGAGTTAAAATATTCACATGTGGAGAAATTGGCCCTGGCAGCCGTTCAAGCTGTCCAGCGTTTTCGTCACTACATTCTTCTCCGTAAAACTACAGTTATTTCGGATTGCAACCCTATGATTTACATTTTGACAAAACAATTGCTAGGGGGCAAGTACTCTAAATGGATCGTTATCCTGCAAGAGTTCGACTTGGAGTTCGAGAAGTCCAAGTCTAAGAAATCTTTAGTTTTTGCGGAATTGATGTGTGATTTCCCGCGTACTGACACAGAGACTGTGGCAGAAGAGTCCATTGCGGACGAATCTTTGTTTCTTATCAGTACTTTAGATCCGTGGTTCGGGGATATAATCATCTATCTCCAAACCCAAACCTTTCGGCCTGAAGCTTCCAAAGAGGAACGTCGAAAAATTAGGTTTCAATCCCAGCAATACAAAATTATTGGAGATACACTTTATCGCCGGGGGGCAGACTTAGTTTTTCGACGTTGTCTAACTCACGAAGAGGCTGAGAGAGTTTTGAATGATTGTCACTCTGGAGCATGTGGCGGTCATATGTCTGGGTATGCCACAGCTCAGAAGGTGTTGCGCGCTGGTTACTTCTGGCCATCTATGTTTAAAGATTGTATCATTGCAGTCCGGAAGTGCCACAACTGCCAAGTGTTTGATCGAAAGATGCGCGCACCACCTGCTCCTCTCCACCCTATAATTGCCGTTGGTCCATTCGCCAAATGGGGTATCGACTTTATTACTTGTAACCCTCACTCGGCCGGGGGGCATGCGTATATCATCCTCGCGGTTGATTATTTCACTAAATGGGCCGAGGCGATGCCTACATTCGACGCAAGCGGCAAAACAGCTGCAGTTTTCATATTCAATCATATAATAACTAGGTTTGGTGTCCCACAAGCAATTATTACTGACCATGGAAGCCATTTTCGAAACACCATGATGACTGAACTTACAAGCCAGCTTGGTTTGCGCCATGATAGCTCTACTCCTTATTATCCGCAAGCCAACGGTTTGGTTGAGTCTATCAACAAAGTTCTGGTTATCATGATCCGACGAACCATTGGTATTCATCGGTCGAATTGGCATAACATGTTATTTTCGGCGCTATGGGCATACCGAACCTCAGTGAAAAACTCAACAGGGTTCACTCCTTTCCAGCTAGTTTATGGCTTAGAAGCAGTGTTACCCATTGAATGTGAAATCCCATCACTTCAAATGGCTGTCGAATTACTTCCAGCTACTTCCGAAGAGGAGAAACGTTTATTGTACTTAGCTAAATTAGATGAGACTCGACGTGACGCTACATTGGCAATCGAGACTCACGCGAAGCGAATGAAAGCTCAGTATGATAGAAATGTGACCCCTCGAAATTTTTCAGAGGGAGACCTAGTGCTCTTATATGATCAAGCTAACGATAAGCTAGGTGCTGGAAAATTCGTTCCTATGTGGCATGGACCCTATATTGTAAAGCGAAAGCTAGCAAAAGGGGCTTATGAGCTAGTAGATTTTGATGGGGACTCTTTGGATAAACCCAGAAATGGGCTTTACCTAAAGAGGTATTATGCTTAAATGGTGGGTATGGAGATTTTTAGTTAGGTTAGGTTTTCTTTCTAGCTAGTTTGATTGTTAGTTAGTCAGTGTGCTTAGTTTAGTGAGTGTGTTTCGTCGTTATTATGGCTTATCTTGGTTTTGCTCTTGATATTGTAGATGTCGACGCCCCTCCAAACATACATTGGATTCGCTGATGGTGCTTGTCGTAATACACGGAATATCTCTTCCGCAGCTTGGGTTATCTATTCACCCTCTGACGAGTTAGTTTCTATGCATGGGGTAAGCCTCGGTCAAACAACGAATAACATTGCAGAATACAGTGCAGTGGTTGAATTATTATCCGAATCTATTTCATTTGGAATTCGACGTTTGATAGTGAGGTTAGATTCTGAACTTGTTGTATTACAGCTTAATAGAGTTTATGCCATTAGAAATCCTGTGTTATTAAGGTTGTTTTTGAGAGTGCGTCTCTTGGAACGTGAATTTGATTACATTGAATATCAGCATATTCCAAGGTCCTTGAATACATTAGCAGATGCAATTGCTTCTCGAGTGTTGGACAGACATTTACGATAATCATGCAAGTAAATTTAAAAAACATTTCATCATACATGTTAAACAAGATAAGCCGGTAATAGTGATATATATATAGATAAGAGTGTGTCAAAAAATATACATCGTCTTCGATCATAGGTTGAAAAACACCTTATGATCGGCAAAATGATAAGTACAAAAAGTCAAAATGTCACATGTGTCCACAAATGACTAGCTAATCACTGGTGGTGCTCCCTGTACGACACCACTGCACGAGCTACCTTGCGCAAAAATCTCCTCAACGATCCAGGGACCGCGACTACGTAACGCTGCAGTCTGATAGGAATGTCATCCATAATGTCTCCGGTATATCTGCCGTCAGACGCTGTAGATCATGCTCCAACTCAGTCAGTACCTCCGCAGCCGCCGCGTCCTGTGGGGCCGGTAGCGGTGCAACTGGATGTCGCCTCTCAAAAAGCCGGAGGTTGGCTGGACGCTGTGGACCAACATCTGCATTTTGAAAATTTTACTGTCAGTTTGAGACGATATATATAAAAAAAACAAAAAAAATACATAATTTGAAAACTCGTGAAAAATAAAGTACCTCTGTCATCCCATTGTTCTCCCTGTGGAAGAACCATGTCCGGATCACCTCGAAAATCTATTCCGGCATACGGAAAATCCTGGATCGCAAACACCTGGTCCTCTAACCAGTGAAAATAACTGTCAGTGAATCGAACAACTGCCGCACCCTCGTCCGGATGCCGGGCCATCACAGCAACCCATCGTACCAGCTTTGGCTCCTGAGGACTCGAAATATCAACAGTGAGATGCTGAGGGATCAGCATTGGTACCCTCTCTAAGGCAAAGCTCACGACTATAGGCCCATATCCAAAGGTCTTTAGTCTGCCGGTCTTTGCCTTGGTCAGTTGGACTTTCAAGTTAGCCAACAGTGCATCACACCAGTTGAAAATGGTGCCTTGGAGACAATCAATTGCCATCCGAAATTGAGACCCAGTAGCAATATGTAAAGTGGCTGAGCCACAAATTCTGGTCACAGTGAAAGCCAAGACCATGAGTTCATGTTGAGAGACATATTTGATCTCTATGCCTTTCTTGTGCTCTCGATCAGGTAGGCACCAATCTGCTCGGAGACTATCAAGGGATTGGCCACCCGGCCTAGTCCCAGCCAGATTGAGTTGCTCACCTCTGTTCGGCAAGCCAGTAAGAAAGTAAATGTCAGCAGGCTCTATCTCGAGTTTTTGCCCGCCGATATAAAAGCATTGTTCCTGAACGTTCCATCTCTCAACCAGCCACTCCAAGAACCTTACCTGAGCTCTCATACCGGGAATGGACCAGTATTTGTATAAACCACATCCTCTTAGGGCATCGAGGGAGGGTTGATGATTGATTGCAGCTTCATCAACCTCCTCATGCTCTCTTTCTCTCCAATCCAGCATGATAAGTGCCCTACACATGATTAAACAGGCATTAAAATTAGTTTTGAGAAATTTCATTGGTTGGTTTGGGAGTTTGGGGTTTCAAAACCCGCGTTTGGGCACACAGTGCGCCGGGACGCAGGTGGCCTGAAGGCAACCTGCGTCCCCCGACCTTTTCCCTGTGTAGGAAAAAGTCGGGGGACGCAGGTCAGCCTTTAGGAAAGCTGCGTCCCCCGCAAGGCGGTTTCCAAAACCCAAAACCCCCCAAAAATCAAAAATGAAACTTGAAACAAAATTCTAAACGGATGAAATTGACAAGGAGGATGTTGTGAAATACCTGGAAGAGACGGCGTTCGATTCTAACGGTCAGATTTTCCGCAGCGACCACGGGAAGTTTCTTGTCAAAAGCTCCTTTTTCAACCTCAACAGTCAAACGGTAAAAATGACATGGTAAAAAGTCTTTTTATAGGTTTTTTGGATGAATTTGTTCATTTTTCACCATGAAAAGATATTTTTCGATGAATTTTTGCCTATCTTAAACAGGTATGAGTAATGTGTCGCTTTTGTGCAGGACAAAGGGACTTAGAGGGAAAATTGTAATTTTTCACAAACAAAATATCAGAGTCATCTTTTAAGCCCTTTTCTGACTCCTAAAACATGAAAAGATTGCCGAGCGTTTCTTTTACACTCGTTAAAACGGAATTAAAAGACGGTCCCCTTATAGCTCTTTTCTGACCGTAAAATCAGGAAAAGATTGTCGTGTTTTTGTCGTTTCAAACTCGATACGGAAATAAAACGACGTGTCCTTGATCGCTTTTTACTTTTCAGGTCAATGACACTAACTATGAAAGTACTCCTTGGTCGCAAGATCAAGCGGTTCCCCCAGGTATTATTTTATACTTTTTCGCGCTTGAGGGACACAAATTTACGAAAAAGTTCAACTTGGAGTTTCCTTAAGTTTTTCAGACTCTCTAAAATTGAAAAACGCTGAGTTTCTCCTATACTGGGCTCGTTAAACATTTCACAGTAAAGGACCTGTTCAATTACAAACAGGAACGAACCACTCCTTCCTAGGGTTCGAATCAAAACTGGGTTGGACTCGTCCGAAGGATGAGCTTATAATCAAGCATATGTTATCCTCCTCAAGCTTGTTAAAAATAAAGAGGTACTTGCCAGAAATGGTGGGGGAAAAGAGAGAAGAATGAGCCTATTTGTTACCTTTTGTCTCAAAAGAAACTTTATTACCACTCTTGAACACGACACTTTTCATTCACCTGGGTTGGGAAATCTTTTACCTCACAGTCAATCAAACCACTTTTGAAAGTCTTTAACCGGGTTCCGGGGATTAACTTTGAGTTATTTAGCACCAAACCATCTGTCGTGTCGTTATGTGTTCAAGAGGTCTGCAAACAAAACTTTCATCTGCAAAATACTTATCATCCATTTGACCATCCCTGAGTCAGTCCTTAAAGTAATATTTCTTCAACTTGAACAATGATTTCGTGTTGTGGGCTTGCCTGCAACGAGTCTCTTTCTATCGACATCAACACATTATCTAGAGAGATGACTTAGAAATCGTCAGTGCCTTGAAGTCTGCATGCATCAATGGCAGGTTTCTCGCCTTTGACGTCAGTTTACATCATTGACTTTCGATCGAAGGATTCCGTGAAATGTTCGACACCAACTCATTCATTCACATCTCATGGATTGTACTGGGTACTTTGAGAACCATTGACATTACTGGTGGTCTCTCTCATGCTTTTTAACAGTTCACATCATCGACTGGTAATCAAGTGGTTTCTACCATGTTCGACATCGACTCATTTATTCGCATGGCTAGAATCGTACCAATTCGAGAAGTAGGAATGAAGACCCTGGATCAAATCTTTACCGTCCAGGCTGCGAGGAGTTTTGTATTCATTATCTAAGTAGACTAATCATAAACAGATGACTGCGCCCATACTGTGTCTACAAAAGTCTATGATTATGATGTACTACAAAATCATTTCTGTATCAGAGTAGTTTAGTCTGTTAGTTAAAGTTTTTATCTGAGTATGGGAATGCCTACCTCAGTGATGATATAATCTTATCCATGTATTTTGTGTTGAAAATTGCAGGTTCCAACCAGGTTCTCCACGAGATAATCCTCGAAATGATAAAGCGCTTCACCCTTCCTAGATAATACAAAACCCTAATCTATTCCAGGCTTCGCACTTTAGGGGGCAATCTGTTACACTAAAAAATGTCACCATGGCTATTTACAGTCAGTATGGCTCAATCAACAGTCATACTACCCTTTTGAGCAAGTCTTAGGCCTCTGCTATTCATGTCAAAATCCAAGAAAGAGAGAAAGTCCTTGTAAAATATGTTTATCTCTGGGTACGCAGGTTCTCTCAAGCCTTGCCTGCGGGTACGCACCTTTTGTTCACAAGGTCTGCGTCCAAGGATGCTCTGTATCTAAAGGGACAGGTGCGTCCCTCTCAAAAGGTTAAAATGCGCGAGTTTCATCTTCAAAAACTTACTTGTGGTCACTTCTAGAGCTTTCTAGAAGGTTCTTGGATGAATATTGAGCGCCTCCAGATGGTTCATGCACTCCTATCAAAGAGGAACTTATCCCATCAATAAGGGAGTGATCCCATCCAAAGAGGGGACTATCCCATTGATGGTGGACCTGATTAACTTCCTCTTGAGCACTATAAAAAGAGGCATTGAGCCAGAAGGAAGAAGGTTGAAAGCTATAGATTTCTAAGGGTAAATGCTGCAGGAATTAGGACTCCCATTTAGAAGTTTGTGAGGAGAGATTGTCACCCTTACTTGTTCTACTTGGAAGTGGGTGAGCTTTGTCAAAGTAGAGGAAGACTCTTGTGGACCTTGGAAGGAGCTTGCACAACACCAAGGCTCAGGTTGTAATGGTTCCTTTTGATTACCTTTAATGCAAATTGGTCCATTCTTCTCAATAGCTTGTTGTTAATGGGTTATTTCATGTACTCCTTGGTCTATATGTTGAATATGCTTTGTTTTATGTTATAATCAGGTGCTATTTAATTGTTTGAACTGTTGGTGATTGCAGGTTTTGGAGAACGGGAGGAGCTCATCCGGATCAACAAAGCTTGGACTTCTACAATAGCGTTTGGACAGTGGTAAGAACGAAACACCTTGATTTCTCATATCATAATGTATGTTTAGAGAAGGATAGCTCCAGTTTGTTTTGTTTGTCATTAGAATGTCTTAGACTTCTAGGAAGGTAAGCTGTGTCCGCACCCTTGACCGATTCCGTGTGACAGGTTCTAGCTCTAAAATGGATACTACAGATGACAAGTTTTTGAAATCATGTACAAGAAGAAGCCCAAGCTTAATGTTGTAAATGAGCAAGAAGAGACCATTGAGACAGTTGAAATCATTGATACTGACACAGTGGTTAAAAAGAATACAGCTCCAGTTGTTTCAGAGGAAACTCATCAACCTTCCATCTCAAATACTTAGATTATTGAAAAACAACTTAGTATTGAAGTCTCTTCATCTAGCAAACTAGTGGATAAAGAGAAAGATATAAAAGAGAAGTACAAAGAAATCAAGTTGAGGAATGAGACATTGAAGGCTGAAACATATGCCCAGTACTTCAAATAGACTCCTAGCAATCAGAAGAGGTTGATGTCAGCTTTTGACATTAAAACTAGTAAAATGCAAATGACATTTTTGCAGCCTACAGTCTAGTAGCCTAAAACATCAGCAAATTATAGGAAGACAGAGTTTGAATTTTTAGCCAGGGATGTTCACCCTATTGATCAAATTGAATTTCATAAGCATGAAGGTGAAATGATTTACTCGACAATGACTAATAAAGCAATAACTGTGCAGAAACTTCAAAGTTCTCTAGACAACATCACAGCATAGTTTAAGCTAGAAAAGGCATCCTCACAGGCCAAGGATAACAGAATCAAGTCACTGGAGGACTTGGTGATTGAGATTGGATATAATCCAAATGACATCAAGGCAGCAGAAAAGCTCATAAAGAAGAAAAATGAAGACATTGTTTCTTTGAAGAAACAACTGAAGCTGCCTCCTTCTGAACATCCACAAACCAAGGAGGTCCTAGAGAGCCAAACCCAGCAGGATGAAATGATGGATCTCATTCTTCAACTAAATTCTCAATTAAAAGATATGGAGAATGAATTGGACAATTTAATATAGTTGAAATAGGCCAGCATTGATACAGCTACTACCATTGTTGTCCCTACAGTCACTACAGTAGTTCCTTCAACTTTGGCAGCTTCATTGGCATCAAAATCTCCAGTAGCTACAACACTTCCAATTGCATCAGCAATAGTTTCCACAACAACAGTAGTTCATCCTAGTGATGAAGCAGCTAAACTAGTCAAAGCCATGGAGGACATGTCCATTCAGACCACTGAAATAAATAGACTTAAAGAATAAATAAAAATTCTAGAGGATGAGAAGAAACTGGCTTAAATCATGCATAAAAATGAAGTACATAAATCAAACAAGTTTAATAAGAGGATAAAGAACTTAGAAAAGGAATTAACATTGAATGATCCACTTGCCCAAGCAAAAGAGCAGATATGGGCCAATATCATTGACTCTGTTAATGATATTTGGCCATCTATACAAGTTATCTTTGAACAAAATGATTTATTCAAAGAGGCTGGTGAAGCAATTCAAAGGGTTAAGGCCAAACTTGGAAATATGCCAGAAGAAGCCTCCAGAATAATCCAATTCCTTAACTCAAAGAATAAATATGAATTGCAGGAGCTTGGCATAGCCAACAAAACTGGCACTATACTAGAGGTGAAGAAGGTAATCACCAAGAGGAACTTGATGATGCAGCCTGAGGACAAATGCCAAACCATGGAGCTATCTATAGGCACGTTCATGGTCAAATTTGAAGCTTTGAGGCAAAAAGGTTTGCCTAATCCATTGGTAATAAATGACAGGTTAATGCCACATGAAGACTATAACAAGAGAATCAGAGAAGTGGCAAAGGAGCAAGCCAATAGTTCCTCTATGAAAGGGATGCCTACAGGAAAGGTTCTTTACCAGAATTTTGAGAACCTCTTTTACCTCCAGCATGAGGTAAAACATATTTTTATAAATAATCCCACCTTTGCAAAATATAGAGAAGCTGATGAAATCTACAGAAGAATGGTAAATATTAAATTACCAGATACAGAGACTTGGGAAAAATTAAATGATTTACTATGAAAATGAAAGGTAAACAGTGGATACATAGCAGTGAAAGAAAAGCAGCAGATCAGCTAAGTCAAAGAGTATTAGATGAAAGAGTATCAGTCAAAAGGAAAAGTAAAATAACAGTGAATGTGGAAGACAAACAACAAAAGAGAAAAAGCATTGTAATATCAAAGAAGAGCTAGCAACAAACAATAAAAGAGGGACAACTTGCATCAATTACATTTCTGTCTCTATCCTCTTGCACGAAGATATTTTTTTTCCTTGAATAATTCCTAAATCAGTTTAGGATTTTTGTAATATTTTTTTGTATAAATAATTCATAATCTGAAGTATTAAGGGGTGGATTGATAAACATTTCTATAGTTGTATTGATCTGAAACCTAAGGGTTCATTGTACCATTTTTCAAGTCAGCAGACTGGACTAAGTAATAAAGCCATTGCATTACAAGATTCATGTGTTGGGCCACTTCAGTGAAGTATTTTTTGTTTGTCAAATTATTATCTTCTTAGGTGTTTCACATACTTGCATGTTATCTAAATTGGATGAAATAACTGGAATATTATTACAGAATTTGTTTAAGTACACTATGTCTTGAACAATTATTCATTTTAATATTTTCTTCTGATATCCAGAGTAAGGAATCCTTCATTGCTCCCTAGTTTCGATTTACCTCTATCATTTCCCTCATTATCTGGTTTGAGGAATCCTTAACTGGTCCTTGACCCTGATTGAAAACCACTTCACCATCTAACCTAAAATATCTAAATTTACTCAGCTACCTTGCCCTGTGAACACTATCTTTAGAACTTGATTTAGTCCTGTTTTTTTTACACTTGACCCCATAGCCCAATGGTAAAAGACATCCCTCTATCCATCTAAGTCATTGATTCCACCACAAAATCAAAATCAAAACCTAATCAAGTTTAAATAACTAGCCTAAAATCAATTAACTCAACAAACTTAAATCATAAAGAGAGAGCCCTCTTTGAGCATTAGGAAGGCTAGATCCTGATCTCAAAAAGTAGGTTTGTGTTTACCTCTAATACTTATTTTGACACAAGATAACAACCCTAGGGAAATTTTAGAGTGATAACACAACAAATATCCACCAATTCATTATGAACAACCTAGCTTAATATGAGCAATATTTGAGGGATTCCAAAAAGTTTGCATCCTTGGAACTAATTCCATCTTGAAATTGCATCTCTGTTGTTCCTATTCATCCAAATCTAGTATCTCTATTTATCTTTGAAGCCTTCCAATGGAAAGAAGGACAAAATAGGATTCTTGTAATCCATTTCAAAAGGGGTTTGACACTTGGAAGAATCCATTTGAATTCCCTTGACAACTCGATGAACCATAGCTTCTGCAAATATGCAATCAAAAATTAGGGGACCAGATAGATACATTTCATTACAATAAAATAAAAAAGAGTTGTGATAAGTGTCCCTCTCTCTAGAATAGGCTTGTTGTTGATGATGTGAGTAAAATTTCTAGAAAACACCTCCTCTAATTGATGAAACCAAGTTGAACTTGCATCTTTTCCTCTTCTTGGTCTTCGCTCTTTCAACAAAACTTCATGAGAAACCCTGGGATGGAGTGGGTGGAACATAGGAAGAGGAATAATCTAGAGAATTATTGAGGTTGGAAATTTTTTGGGTTAATTATTTGTTGCACTGAGGAAGGTCATAAGGTTCAGATCATCATCATCTCAAAGCCTGCACAAACACTCCTCTTGTTAGTGATTAATAATGTTAAACATTACACTTTTGGATAATGTCTTGTTCGGGGAATTGACATTGTATTTGGTAACAACATTTAATAACTCCATTGTGTTATTATACTCGTCACAGACATGGTATAACTCATTCAATTTTGTCTTTGACTGGGTATTAGTTTGTCTTTGACCAAAAATTTATGACGCTTACCTATAGTATAACATTAGGAATTTAATTTTTGTTATTTTTTATTATTATTTAAATTTATTTATTTGTAAGGTGATTGATTGAGGTCTTATTATGGGTTGTTTAGTAACTTCCATTTATATTAGTTACTAATTTTTTGTTTTTTGTTTTATTTCATTTTTATTTAACTTTTTGATTTTTTCTTTTTCTTTTTTCTATTATTTATATTTTCATGAATTATAAATTTTTGACAATATTTTCAATTTAAAATGACTTATTAATATATTTTAATAAAATTAATTATAAACAATTATATATATTAATAAAAATAAAACACACACATAGATATATGTATGTTAATATAAACAATATTAATTAATCATATTTTTTAATTTTTAATTAATTTTTTTGTGAATCATATTTTTTTAGCTCTTATATATATGAAGGTATTCATTACTTTTAACCTATTCCCATACCTGTCTTGAGTTTCATTATTGTAATGTTTAAATAACCCTATTGCATGCAATTGAATAACTCCTACATCAATTAATATCTAGCATTTGCATGACATTTGGCAATTTGACAATGCACAATATAAAATGTGTGTACACAAAGTATTATTCCTTTCTTCACAATGTATTGCATTATCCATTTTGCATACATTATTTTAATGCAATTTCATTGTCACCTTTGTTAACACATGCTTTGAATGCACTTATTATTATTTAAAGCATTGATATATTGTCTCCAAGGAAGCATTTAAATTATTATCAACGTACTCTTGTATTGCTTCATTGCTCCTTTTGAATGGTTATTCAAAGCATTATTTAAATTCTTTATCAACGCAGATTCAAATGCTTCCAAATGTTTCCTTGTATTGCTTTCAACGTTGCTGCAACTTGTGCACTCTCTCCCTCAAAACACCTCCAACTAATGCAACTTGTTGTAACAGCACCTCCAACTAATGCGTTGTATTGATTTTTCTTTCAACAAAAGCATTGTATTATTTCTCCCAACACACTATGTTTGGCACAATATTTTTAATACATCTGTTTCCAACAATGTTTCAATAATTTATTCTTTCAACACTCGTAGAAAAATCCATTGCGATGCATTGTTTTGTAGCATTTTTATTATCATTCTCTGCAACTCAATGTATTATCACAATGCATTGTAATATTATCATAGCTCTTTAACATATATTGCATTGTATTATTCCATGCATTGCATTATTATATCCTTCAACATACCAACACATTAATACATGTTTCAACTTACCAGCACTTTGTATTTGATCCAACGCAATGTGTATTTTGCCTCAACAAAAATTCCATTTGATTCAAAGAAGCATTTAAATTATTATTACTCAATGCATATTGTATTATTTATCCAATGTGCTACTTTATTTTTTTAACTTAACTGTTTTACTTTATTATTATTTTTAAATGTGCTGCTTTATTTTTATATTTAAATGTTTTATTTTTATTTTGTTTGCAATGCATTGATTTTCCCTGAATGGTTTCTCAATGCCATATACTTATGACAATTTAGGTATTGTATCATCATCACATTCCTTCAAAGCAAAATAAAATGCAATAGTCAAAAATAAATTGTTGGAGGTTGCATTAATTTGGCAAAAGATACTTGAGTTTGAAAACCAATTCAATATTCAAGCACATGAACCAACTTAATAACCAAAAGGCATCAATGTAGAATGCAATCTCAAACAATGATGATGCAACTAGCATGACTTAAAAATGCCATGAAATGCTCATGAAGGTTGAGGCTTGAAGATGCAAATCAAAGAATGAAAACCAAAGTAAAGAATAACCAACACACAATATGTATGCCTATCATTTGCAATGCATACCATGGAGACCTAGGGCTTAAATGTGCATGGATAAAACAATAATTACACAAACCCTAATGCATTCAATAGAATGATAATCAAAATAAAGCAAAGATGTCATGCTCACTCATGCAATATAAATTCATGATTTGTGAATTGCAATGCATGTCATGGAGACAAAAATATTTAAAAGTGCATCACTAAAATAACAATCTCCCAAACCCTAATGCATTCATAAAGAAGATAAACCAAGACAAAGCAATGGTGGACATATACAATATGCATTGTGGAAGCATGAACAACCATAGGATTTGATGGGAGCTAGGTCATTGAAAGATCTAATCAATCTAAGACATAGACATACCCATTAGAGCCTTGAAAAGCAAAGGGAGACCCAAAATTTGAGTGGTAGGTTAAATTTTAGGGTGTCTTTGTAATAGCTACAATAGGTTCTCTCAAAAATGGGGAATATACTACGAGGCATTCACTGATGTGGCCAAGTATACTTCTATACAATCAATGATCTCGTTAGTATAAAATATGTGATCACAAATCCATCAGATGAATGTCAAGATGATGTTCCTTAATGGTGAGTTAGAAGAGGAGGTATACATAGAGCAATTAGAGGTATTTATAGCACACAACAAAGAGACCCACGTTTGTAGGTTGAAGAGAGATTTGTATAGGCTCAATCAGGATCCCAAGGCATGGTATGAATGCATCAATAGATACTTGCAGGGAATGGGCTTTGTGAAGAGTGAGGTGGACACAAACCTCTATTACTTGGTGGTTCGGGGTGAGGTTCTCATTCTTATATTATATGTGGATGACTTTTTTCTAATAGGTTCATTGGGGTTCATAGAGGAGTGCAAGAGGGACCTTGCAGTAGAGTTCAAGATGAAGGATTTGGGGCTTCTGAACTACTTTCTAGGCATGGAGGTGTGGCAAAAATATGGGATATTTTCCTTGGGAAAAGGAAATATGCATCAAGATCCTAAGGAGTTCGGGATGGAGGATTGAAAATCCATGTCTACACCTATGATCACAAATTGGAGGAAGGTATATGCATTCAAGGAGAAGGATGTAGACCCCAACTTGTACAGGAAGTTGATTGGCTCTCTCATGTATCTGGTCAACACTAGGATAATTATATCCTATGCAGTAAACTCTCTCAGTTTGTTCATGGTTGAACCAAAGAGAGTTCATTGGAAAATAATAAAACATGTGTTGAGGTATTTGTGTAGTATTATTGAGTATGGTATGAGATATGCTTGAGGTGATGACATCATTTTGGTGGGTTATACTGACGTAGACTGGGTAGGTAATATAGTGGATCAGAAAAGCACTTCAAGGTGTTGCTTCAGCATGGGATCAAGAGTTGTTTCTTGGTATAGTTGGAAGCAGAAGTCTATGGCACTGAGTTTTGCAGAGGCAGAGTACATAACAGTGAGCATGGCTACATGTGAGACCATATGGATTCAGAATCTGCTAGTAGTATTTTTTGGTCAGAGGGTAGGGACAACATTGATACACTGAAACAATCAAAGTTGCATCAAGTCATCTAAAAATTCAGTGTTTCATGATAGGTCCAAGCATGTAGACATCACGTACCACTTCATCAATATTTGTGTACAACAAAAGAATGTCAAACTACAGTATATACCCACAGATGAGAAGGTAGCAGATATAAAGACAAAGGCTTTAGAGAAGGTGAGATTCATCTTCCTCATAGACAAGATGGGTGTTATGCAAAACACCTTCCTCGCTAAGAGGGAGTGTTAGTTTTTGTAGCTCATACAAGTGTTCTAGTCTTAGGTGTTGTCCATGAGGCTAAAGACACAAATGGATTGATTTTCTCCAATACCCAAAAAACTTTTCTAAGGAAAATTTCCTTCACTAGAATTAATTAGTCAATTTATTAATTTTTGTAATTCTAACTTAGGGAAATGGCTTAATTAATCAGGATTAATTGAGGTAAATCAATTTTCTTCTAGTAACTTCTAGAATAGTCATGTGATGGGGTCGAGATGATATTAACCATAAATTGAAATTAGATCATGGTCGTTGGTTTCTCAATAATAGATTATAAGAAGAAATCAATAAGCATTTGGAGAACACATTGGAGATAATGAATTGCATTGATAGCAAGGGCGTAGTGATAGCGTGGATGACACCAACAATGGGGTTTCAACAAGGAAATTGAGGAGATAATTTCTATAGAAATTCTTCACGAAGATTCCAATCATTCCTAGAGAAGGAAGGAGACTTAATTATTCTGCAGAGAGGCCACATTAGCTAGTGCGAATTTCAATGCAACAGATTGATTTCTAGTTGGCACAGAGACAGTTACCGAAGGAAGTGCAAGTTTCTCTACCAAGTTGTTGGAGGCTGATAATATTGTCAAAATAAATTTCCAGAGGCAGTACAAGTTCTAAGAGAGGTTGTGCGCATTTCCAGTTTTTCTAATGCATGTTGTTGGAAGGAGGTGTGATTTGCACGAAGAAAAGTCAAGTTTGTTGCAGAGGTTCAATTTTTCCAGTATAAGTGGACTAAAAATATTGCAGGTGCTTTTCCTGTGAGAGGAAATTAGAATACGTAATTCTCAATTGCTAAATATTTATTTATGATATAAACCCTAATCTATTGCACTGGTTTTCCCCAAACTAGGGTTTTCTACTAGGACATTTTTCCAAAAATATCAGTGTTCATTATGTGTGTGTGTGTGTGCAATATTTTCTCAGTTCGTGTGGTTTATTTATTTTCTGTGAAGTTGCAGTAGTGTTTTATTCAATATTTTCCACAAATAAATTGCAGAAGACAAATAATCAAATTTGATAAGAGAATAATAACTAGTTAACTGCAACAAGTATTAAAATTTTGCATGGTATCAAAGAAAATTTGAGGGTAGAAAAAGGCTCTTTTAGGCTCAGGAAGAGAAAAGATGAGGGTTTAAAACCCAGTTCGCATTCTTCAGTTTATTTGGGTATCACTATTTTTCTTAGTGTTTGTAAAACGGCCTCAACAGGTTTAAGAGGTCAGGACAAATTGGATGGAGCATCAAAATTTTGGTGTCTAGAAAGCCAAAATTTCCTTATTGTTGGAAGAAAATGGTCTCAAGGAGTATGTGACCAATGTGATAGCCATGCCAACGGATCCAACACAACTTTCAACATACCAGAAGGACAAAGCCAAAACATAGAAGGCAATCCTTAATGGAGTCAAGGACCATAAAGTTCCACATATTGTTGAGTTGGATACAACAAGAAAATGTGTGATGTTATTTTGATATTGTTCCAGGATGTTACCACTAATAGGAAGCTACTTCTCAAAGAAAATCTAAGGAATACCAAAATTCAGAATGGAGAAGACAATGCAAGCTACCTCACCAAACTTAGATTGGTAAAGGACGAGTTAGCTGCAGTGGGACATAAACCAGATTATGACGAGATGGTGTGTATCTGACCTTGAATAGATTTACGAAGTAGTGGGATGTTTTATTCCAAGTGATCAATGGACAAGTTACACTACCAGGTTGGCATCGATTATGGAGTGATTTCACCCAGGAGGAGCTGAGGCTCAGTCTTGTCAGTGGCAGCAGCAATAGGACTCAGGAGAGTGGGAAGTAGCAGGATAACGTGCGCCCAGCAAGGAAAGGAAAAGCAAAGAATGGATCCAACAAGGGACCAAACCCAAAAGGTGAGAAGAAGGAGGACCTTTCTAAGGTCAAATGCTATAGATGTCTCAAGTTTGACTACTATTTCAGTAATTGTCCATAGAGGAAGAATACTAAGAAGAAGGGAAAGAAGTAGACAACAACTTCAATGAGTGAATATGAGCTCTCTAACAATATGGATCAACAATTCCCATTAATAGCTTGCTTATCTAGATCGACCTCACAATGAGTTTGGAATATAGAAAGTGGAGCATCATTCCACATGACACGATTTAAAGAGTACTTCTCCAGCTAAAAGGAGGAGGACCTTAGATTATAGATGTAGAAGGGGAACAAGTCTAAATGCAACTCAGTTGCAAGAGGGACTACTACGTGTCAGAGGGAGAATGGCAAGCCAATTCTAATTCATGACGTGTTGCACGTGTCAAGCTTGGGTGTGAAATTGATTTACATATCTATCCTTTAGGAAAAATGGTATGATGTACTCTTTAGAGGGACGCACACATTTATCAAGAACAAGGAATGGAGATCACCTATAGTGATTGGAGTTAGGAGCGGTCGGTTGTACAAGTTGGAGATGTACACTCTTAAGGCACTGGTTAGTAATAGTAATTTGAGGGATCATGGGGAGATATGGCATAGGAGGATGGACCATATACATCATGGAGCACTTGGATTGTTTTTTGAGATAGTGATAGGTGTTCCAGAGGTGATCACAAAGCATGATGACATTTGCAGAGGATGTGTGTTGGGGAAGTTTGCAAAAGCAACTTTTCCAAGTAACACTAGATCGAAGGGTATTCTTGACTTAGTGAATTCATAAATATGTGGGATGATGTCCACTAAGTCTCTCAGGGGATACAATTACTTCGTACCAAGGAAAAATTCAAGAGAGAGTGGACGGTTCCTTACAACACACGACAGAATGGTTTTGTTGAGAGGAAAAATGATTATATTTCAAAGCAGCAAGAGTTATGTTGTATGACCAAGATCTCCCATGATACTTATGAGCAGAGGCATGCATTACGACAATTTATATACAAAATTGATTCCCACATAAGGCATTAGGAAATATGTAACCAAATGAGGCATTCACATGAAAGAGGCTAGATGTCATTCATTTCAATATATTTGGTACCCTAGTGTATTATCACATTCCAGGAGATACAAATTCCAAGTTATATCATACTGCAAAGAGAGGGTACTTCGTTGGGTACAACGAGACCTCTTAGGCCTATTAGATTTTCATTCCATGGGCCAAGTGGACTATAGCCAAGAGAGATGTCAAGTTCTTAGAGGAAAAGGTATATAGGAGGTCCATAGCTTTTCCAGTAGATGATGGTTAGAGTGAGTAGCTAGCAGAAGCTCCAATGATTGAGAAACAATATTAGGGGGAAAAAGCATGAGTATAGTTACTAGTACGAGCACAGGTTTAGATGCAAATGTTCCTAAAACTTCACACAGTATGGAGTAGTAGATGCAGTAGATCAAGGATATGCATTAGGATGACATATAGGTGGATATTCCATCATCTACTATTGGTAGGATGAAAAGTGAGGTTCAATAGACACTCATGGATGCTCAAGAGTTTGTGGGAGCTCCTAGGATGGGTAGTAGGTAGTGGAGACAAAAAAAGAGGTACATTGGCTACATGGGATTGGTCAATCAATTAGTATATAAAAAACCTTCTAGCAAGTGTGGTAAAATGTGATGGTTGAGGAGTAGATGCATCCATGGAGAAGGATGTGGACCCCACCTTGTATAAACAGTTGATTGCATCTCTCATGTATCTCGATAAGGCCAAATATATCCTATGCAGTAAACTCTCTTAGTCAATTCATGGTTGAACCAAAGAGAGTGCATTAGTAAATGAAAATAAATGTGTTGAGTTATTTGCACAGTACTATCGAGTATGACATCATACATTCTCAAGGTGATGGCATCAGACTAATGGGCTATACCAATGTAGACTGGGAAAATAATACAGTGGATCGGAAAATCGCTTCAAGGTGTTGCTTCGACTAGGATCAGGAGTTTTTTCTTGGTACAGTAGGAAGCAGAAGTCTGTGGCATTGAGTTCTGCAGAGGTACCAAGTCCCACTTCATCAGGGATTGCGTACAACACTTGATTTTTTAGCTACAATATATATCCATAGATAAGAAGGTAGAATATATACTGACGAAGGATTTGGGGAAGGAGAGATTCATCTTCTTCAAAGACAAGATGGGTGTTATGCATAACACCTTCCTCACTAAGAAGGAGTGTTAGTTTCTGTAGCTCAGATAAGTGTTCGAGTCTTAGGTGGTGTCCATAAGTCTAGAGACATAAATGGATTAATTTTCTCTAATACCTGAAAAATGTTTCTAAGGAAAATTTCCTTAGTTAGAATTAATTAGTCATTTTGTTAATTTTTCTAAATCTAACTTAGGTAAATAGCTTGATTAATCAGGATTAAACGAGGTAAATCAATTTTCCTCTAGTGACTTCTAGAAAAGTCATATGATAGGGTCAAGATGATATTATCCATTGATTGATAATAGATCATGGTCTTTGGTTGCTCAATGAGAGATTATAAGATAAAATCAATGGTCCTTTGGAGAACACATTCAAGACAATGAATTGCAGTGATAGCAAGAGAGAAATGATAGCATGGAGGACACCACTAGCAGGGTTTCAATATGGAAATTGAGGAGATAATTACTGGAGAAATTCTTCACAAAGATTCTATTCATTCCTAGAGAAGGAAGGATTTTGAATTATTCTACAAAGCGGTTATGTTAGCCAATGTGAGTTGTAGAGAAAAAAATCGATTTCCAGTTTGTTATCACTGAAAATCCCAATGCCAAAATTTCAGAACCACTCACATTAGTTTGATCCGCATTAAGCCTTTTTGTAGTTTCGCAGCGCAAAATGTTTAGGTAGTTTCGTAGCGCATAATTCATATTTTGCACTGGCTGCGCTACGAAATTGGGAAATGACAACTATTTAAAGTGGATTGATGGAAATACTGCAGGAAACGAGGTTTTTCAAGCTGTTATATGTGGGCTTGTCCTCCATTGAAGGGAGAGGATTATATTCTTTATTGACATCCAGAGATACAGAAGACACCGAAATCTGATAAGCTCCATGAATGGTATCTTGCAATATTGCGGAATGCCATAAAGAAGAATATTGTTATGGAACTCACTAATCTATATGATCAATTTTTTTTGTGTCCACTGGTGAATGCAAGGCTAAGGTAACTGCAGCTCGTTTGTCATATTTTGTTGGTGATTATTGGTCAGGCGCTGCAAAAGATATGATAACGCAACTTCAACAAGCGAAAGGAAAGACCAAGAAAGCTGCAATCAAAAGAGCATCACAAGCTGCATCACAAGCTGAGCTTGCAAGCAATACCTCAAAGGATGCTTTATTAATGCAAAAGTTTGGGGAGTCCATATCTCCAATGAAAAAAGACTTTATTATGGTTCGTTTGCAATATGCATGTTCTCATTGTTGTCACTTCATTGTTTCTGGCAAACGCTGGGCTTGCAGCCAATGTAAGAGTTGACAATTATGTGATATTTGTTACGAGGCACAACAAAAGGCTTGATGAGAGGGAGTGGCATCCTTTCAACAGTAGGGAATAAGCATTTATTTAATTCTGTTGAAGTCACAGATGTTCTTGCAGATACTAAGGATAAAGATGAAATTGTGGAGAGTGAATTCTTTGATACCCGTCAGGTCCTTCTTAGCTTTTGTCAAGGAAATCACTACCAATATGATACCTTGCCACGTGCCAAGCATTCTTCCATGATGGTTCTTTATCACTTACATAATCCTACAGCACCTGCATTTGTAACCACATGCAATACCTGTCATCATGATATTGAAACAAGGCAAATAAGGCATATTTCTCTGTTTTAAGTTGTCAACTTCCAAGAGGTATTTAGAGCAGCTGAAAGAATATTTTCAAAAATTGAAAGAGGTTTTTATTTCTAACATACTGAACTAGAAAAACCTCTTTCAGTTTCTTCAAATTGATTATGATCTGGGAGAAACGAGTGACTAAAGTTGCGCTACGAAACTGCTGTAGGTGCAGTTTTTAATTTCCTGTTTTACACATCTTCTTCAAAGACAAATTCTGGGCAGTTGGAGTAGTGTTTTAAAAAAACAAAAGAGTTTTTGTTAAGTACGGATTGTTTCACAAAAACCTCCTTCAGTTTTTCCAAATACGTCTTCTGTGAGAAATTACGAGCTCTGTCCCAAGATATATTTTTCAGCCAGAACATAGGGGAGTAGTTGGTTCGATTGCAGATTTATGGGTTAAATATGAAGCTGAAGTGAAGGAAGTTTTCTCAAATGATAATGCTACTCAAGCTGTTGTTGAAGATACCCTTGATGACGCTGAACATGGTTCTGTTGATGATCATATATTCCTTGGGAAAAAGGAACCTTCTGATTGGGAATCTGCTCTGTCAAGAATCTCAGAAAAGAAGGAAGAAAGGTGTTGTTCTTCGTTTTGGTCATTTTTGTTTAATTTCATTTTTTTGAAGACATATAAATCTCTGACACCTGTAGAGGAAGTTTAAAGAGTCATAGGTTCAAGCAAAGAATGCCTTAATGCAAATATACTCTGTTTTAGCAAAAAACAGCAGTTTCGTAGCGCGCTACGAAACTGCTGTAGGTGCTGTTTTGTGATGAAAACAATCAGTTTAATGGTGAGATCAGCAAATCTATGAAGGAAACGCCTAAGGAACATAAGGGAGACCATATGAGGCTATCCTAGCCATTCAGAGAATGACAAGTGTGCCTTTTTGTAAAGGTGAAATATTTTGTCTAAAGTTAAAACTTTTAAAAAAGGTACTTTATGACCAGTTAGGGTTTGGCAGAAATGGCATACGAGGAGTATTGTTTTGATTTATACACATGGCCATCAGCAAAGCCTCCAACACATCTGAGATATGGTAAGGCTCATCAAATTTTGGGGTATTAAAGAGCTGAGAACATGTTTCTTAACTTTCGAAGGATGGTGGGAGACAAGGACCGATAAAATAGGGGTTTATCCTTATGGTTAATGAATCATCAGTGCATTCAGTATCCAATGCTAATCTTGTTCATTGCATCCGCTTCTCAGTTATCTCAGCCAAACAGAAAAGAGACAGGTGTTCAAGATCAAGAAAGAATCATGCTACGAGGAGGATAGTATTAGAGTTTTAGTTTAAGTAGGACTCTTTGTAGTTACAGTTTAGCAATTAATGTATTTAATGAATTAGTTAAACAGTAGATAGGAGTAGTTAATAGCAGTCTTCGAGCTCCCCTCATGCTGGAGGAGGAGGCTCAAGATGGTTAAGAATGTATTCCTATATATAGATCAGATTTGGATGTAATAGGGGTTGGATATTTTATGAAAACAGAGTGCTATTTTTGGCTTGTGTAAAAGACAGTTTGCAGTAATATAAGATATATACCTTTCTTCTCAGGATTCATATAGCATTTCAATGTTCAAGATGTATTGTTTTACTTTGTCCTTCATGTCTTTTTTCAGTTGCTTAGAGGAGTAATCACTCAGAATTCACATGTGTTGCTCTGACTTCCTGTACTCTTCTATGAACTGTGGTTTTCTAAAGGTTATATTTTGAACATTTAAATGTAACATGCCCTGATTTCTATGTAGAGGAAATATCATTTCTGCTGTAGCATGTTTGACTCCATAAGCCCAATGGATGTATTTGTATATTTGTCCAGCCAGCAAGTTCATTAAATCTATTGTACAAGAGTTAGCCCTCTTATCAACATTCAAAATCAATAAATTTTTCTTGAGAGAGCCCTCTCGGGCTAGGGAGGCTAATCCTTAGTCAAAAGCTTGGTCTGAAACAGTTACACAGAGTCTACCTGATCAGCAGCCCTTCAGTGCTTGATTTTGTGATAACATTTTGGTGCGTCTGCCGGGAGCCTGAAGATTATTCTTTCCCGAAATTATGAAGCTGAACTTCTGAAGGTAGCAGGAGCTCAGAAGGTTTTTGAGGTTGCAAAACTACCTTGGCGACTCCATTGTTGAAGAATTCGAAATTCAGATATTCATGGTGATTCCACTGGAGTTATGAAGGACCCAGATGCTACCATTCTTACTTCAAGGTATGCATGCATAGATTTTTCAGGAATTCATGGTTTCCCAAATCATTTTCCCAAGGATGCATATTTTCTAAGGAATGGTCCAAAATTCAACGGAGAAGATTTGAGTTTAACCTTGAAGCATATAACAGATTTTTGTCATTTTACTGAGCTTCTTAGAGTTAAACATGAGGATGTTTGCATTATGTTGTTCTATGATTCACTTCAAGGGAAATGCAAACAGTGGATTGAAAGTTTTCCTATCAAAGCCATTAAGTCATTTCAAGACCTTTGGCTCATGTTTTTAGAGGAATGGATAGATAGGTCAGAGGTGGTGACAGACTCTCCCTCAGTTGAAGGTTTTAGACAATGGAATAATGATCATAGTAAAGAAGAAACAAATGAATATTTTTCATTGTCCTTGACCTCATATCTAAAATCCTTTGACTGCAAGGCAGAGGATAAGATGAGATTTTTGGATGAATTTGCTGAGGACATTGAGAAAGAAATTGAAGGTTTAGAAGGTCAAATTCAGGCAGATAGTTTTCATAATCATGATCATTATTTTCAGCAGCTTTCTATGGCAGAACATAAGGAGAGAGTATTGTTTCCTTTCTCCTTTACACTTGAGGAAATGAACACTGTTGTTGAAGATCAGTTTGCACAACCAGAAAGTTACAAGAAAAATCAAGCTGATCATGTATTCTGGGATCCTATAGCTGATTACATGGAAGAGTTTTACACTCCAGTATTTCAGTTTTCCTATAAAGATCAGAGACAATTCCAGTGGCAGCAGTCATCACACTATCATATTGGCTCTGAACTCCGATGCAGTCAAAGAAGTCAAATATCAGATAAAACAGAGGATTGGCTACATTGGAAATTTCATATTGATTGAGCAGAAGGAAGTTTGAATTGTTAGGGTAGGTAGGTAGGAAAATGCAAATAAGCTCAAGGTTGACTGAGCATTTATTTTTCAGTAGATGTAGATTTCTTTCTCCTACAGTGATCATCAAGTTTAAGCCCGAGGTGAAGGCCCAAGGAGCTGGAAAGGGATGCTTGTCAAGCAAATTTCTGTTTGTCATAAATGGATAAGGCACTGGAACTGCAGGTTCTTAGTGCACCACAAGGGCACACTATCCCAAGTGGAGCCACTGTTATCACTGAAAATCCCAATGCCAAAATTTCAGAACCACTCACATTAGTTTGATCCACATTAAGCCTTTATGTAGTTTCGCAGCGCAAAATGTTTAGGTAGTTTCGTAGCGCATAATTCATATTTTGCACTGGCTGCGCTACGAAATTGGGAAATGACAGATATTTAAAGTGGATTGATGGAAATACTGTAGGAAACGAGGTTTGTCAAGCTGTTATATGTGGGCCTGTCCTCCATTGAAGGGAGAGGATTATATTCTTTATTGACATCCAGAGATACAGAAGACACTGAAATCTGATAAGCTCCATGAATGGTATCTTGCAATATTGCGGAATGCCATAAAGGAGAACATTGTTATGGAACTCACTAATCTATATGATCAATTTTTTTTGTGTCCACTGGTGAATGCAAGGCTAAGGTAACTGCAGCTCGCTTGTCATATTTTTTTGGTGATTATTGGTCAAGCGCTGCAAAAGATATGATAACGCAACTTCAACAAGCGAAAGGAAAGACCAAGAAAGCTGCAATCAAAAGAGCATCACAAGCTGCATCACAAGCTGAGCTTGCAAGCAATACCTCAAAGGATGCTTTATTAATGCAAAAGTTTGGGGAGTCCATATCTCCAATGAAAGAAGACTTTATTATGGTTCGTTTGCAATATGCATGTTCTCATTGTTGTCACTTCATTGTTTCTGGCAAACGCTGGGCTTGCAGCCAATGTAAGAGTTGACAATTATGTGATATTTGTTACGAGGCACAACAAAAGGCTTGATGAGAGGGAGTGGCATCCTGTCAACAGTAGGGAATAAGCATTTATTTAATTCTGTTGAAGTCACAGATGTTCTTGCAGATACTAAGGATAAAGATGAAATTGTGGAGAGTGAATTCTTTGATACCCGTCAGGCCCTTCTTAGCTTTTGTCAAGGAAATCACTACCAATATGATACCTTGCCACGTGCCAAGCATTCTTCCATGATGGTTCTTTATCACTTACATAATCCTACAGCACCTGCATTTGTAACCACATGCAATACCTGTCATCATGATATTGAAACAAGGCAAATAAGGCATATTTCTCTGTTTTAAGTTGTCAACTTCCAAGAGGTATTTAGAGCAGCTGAAAGAATATTTTCGAAAATTGAAAGAGGTTTTTATTCCTAACATACTGAACTAGAAAAACCTCTTTCGGTTTCTTCAAATTGATTATGAGCTGGGAGAAACGAGTGACTAAAGTTGCGCTACGAAACTGCTGTAGGTGCAGTTTTTAATTTCCTGTTTTACACATCTTCTTCAAAGACATATTCTGGGCAGCTGGAGTAGTGTTTTAAAAAACAAAAAGAGGTTTTTGTTAAGTACGGATTGTTTCACAAAAACCTCCTTCAGTTTTTCCAAATACGTCTTCTATGAGAAATTACAAGCTCTGTCCCAAGATATATTTTTCAGCCAGAACATAGGGGAGTAGTTGGTTCGATTGCATATTTATGGGTTAAATATGAAGCTGAAGTGAAGGAAGTTTTCTCAAATGATAATGCTACTAAAGTTGTTGTTGAAGATACCCTTGATGATGCTGAACATGGTTCTGTTGATGATCATATATTCCTTGGGAAAAAGGAACCTTCTGATTGGGAATCTGCTCTGTCAAGAATCTCAGAAAAGAAGGAAGAAAGGTGTTGTTCTTCGTTTTGGTCATTTTTGTTTAATTTCATTTTTTTGAAGACATATAAATCTCTGACACCTGTAGAGGAAGTTTAAAGAGTCATAGTTTCAAGCAAAGAATGCCTTAATGCAGATATACTCTGTTTTAGCAAAAAACAGCAGTTTCGTAGCGCGCTACGAAACTGCTGTAGGTGCTGTTTTGTGATGAAAACAATCAGTTTAATGGTGAGATCAGCAAATCTATGAAGTAAACGCCTAAGGAACATAAGGGAGACCATATGAGGCTATCCTAGCCATTCAAAGAATGACAAGTGTGCCTTTTTGTAAAGGTGAAATATTTTGTCTAAAGTTAAAACTTTTAAAAAAGGTACTTTATGACCAGTTAGGGTTTGGCAGAAATGGCATACGAGGAGTATTGTTTTGATTTATACACATGGCCATCAGCAAAGCCTCCAACACATCTGAGATATGGTAAGGCTCATCAAATTTTGGGGTATTAAAGAGCTGAGAACATGTTTCTTCACTTTCGAAGGATGGTGGGAGACAAGGACCGGTAAAATAGGGGTTTATCCTTATGGTTAATGAATCATCAGCGCATTCAGTATCCAATGCTAATCTTGTTCATTGCATCCGCTTCTCAGTTATCTCAACCAAACAGAAAAGAGATAGGTGTTCAAGATCAAGAAAGAATCATGCTACGAGGAGGATAGTATTAGAGTTTTAGTTTAAGTAGGACTCTTTGTAGTTACAGTTTAGCAATTAATGTATTTAATGAATTAGTTAAACAGTAGATAGGAGTAGTTAATAGCAGTCTTCGAGCTCCCCTCATGCTGGAGGAGGAGGCTCAAGATGGTTAAGAATGTATTCCTATATATAGATCAGATTTGGATGTAATAGGGGTTGGATATTTTATGAAAACAGAGTGCTATTTTTGGCTTGTGTAAAAGACAGTTTGCAGTAACATAAGATATATACCTTTCTTCTCAGGATTCATATAGCATTTCAATGTTCAAGATGTATTGTTTTACTTTGTCCTTCATGTCTTTTTTCAGTTGCTTAGAGGAGTAATCACTCAGAATTCACATGTGTTGCTCTGACTTCATGTACTCTTCTATGAACTGTGGTTTTCTAAAGGTTATATTTTGAACATTTAAATGTAACATGCCCTGATTTCTATGTAGAGGAAATATCATTTCTGCTGTAGCATGTTTGACTCCATAAGCCCAATGAATGTATTTGTATATTTGTCCAGCCAGCAAGTTCATTAAATCTATTGTACAAGAGATAGCCCTCTTATCAACATTCAAAATCAATAACTTTTTCTTGAGAGAGCCCTCTCAGGCTAGGGAGGCTAATCCTTAGTCAAAAGCTTGGTCTGAAACAGTTACACAGAGTCTACCTGATCAGCAGCCCTTCAGTGCTTGATTTTGTGATAACACAGTTGTCGGAGACAGTTGCCGGAGGAAGTGCGAGTTTCTCTAGCAAGTTGTTGGAGGAAGAGATATTGTCAAAATAAATTTCCAGAGGCGGTGTGAGTTACAGGAGAGGATGTGCACATTTCTAGTTTTTCCAGTGCATGTTGCTAGAAGGAGGTGTGAATTACACAGAGGAGAGTTGAGTTTGTTGCAAAGGTTGGATTTGGCCAGTATAAGTGGAATAAAAAAATTATTGGAGCTTTTCCAATGAGAGGCAAGAAATCTATGTAATTCTCAATTACTGAAGATTTATTAATAATATAAACCCTCATCTACTACATTGGTTTTCCCCACATTTGGGTTTTTTCTAGGGACATTTGTCCAAAAATATCAGTGTTCATTATTTATGTGTGTGTGAAATATTTTCTCATTTCCCATGGTTTATTTATTTTCTATGAAGTCGCAGTAGTCTTTTATCCAGTATTTTCCACAAATAAACTACAAAAGACAAATAATCAAATTTGATAGGAGAATAATAACCAGTTAATTGCAACAATATTAAAAGTTAGAGAAGTCAGAGACAGTTTTGACCCATCACATCCCACAAGCAGGTTGGAGCAGTCACGCAGAGAAATTAGAGACAGTTTCGACCCATCAAGTGAAGAAACACAAAATCGACAGCCACAAGCGGGTTGGAGCAATTGCGCAGTACTGTAGCTAGAAATTTGCATAATTGCCATAAGAACAACACATTAGAAGTCTATCCAACCCAGAATAATCTCTCACACAAATAGTTTGGAGACAATTGTAGCCCACCATGTGAAGAAACACATAAACGACAACCCACGAGTTGGTTGGAGTAGTTACATAGTACTGGAGCTAGCAATTCGATAGAGGCCACCAGCAATTCGCATAACGGAGGTAATATAGTTCTACCCTACAGGAAAATTAAGTCAAATAACGTAATAAACAATGAACCCATCAAATTGAATAACAAATTTAATGATAGTAATAAAGTAGACAAGGGATATAATGAATTAAACAGTAAATTACACAAGAGCATTAAAACAATTAAGTCAAATAACACAATAGACAATGAACCCATTGAATTAGTTAATAAGTTTAATGATAGGAATAAATTAGATAATAGATCTAATGAATTAAATAGTAAACTAGATAGAAATACAAATAAATTAACTAATAACCCATGTGATATAACAAAGAACAAGTTAGACAACAAAACAAATAAATTAGATAACAAGATAAATAAGGAATCTAATAATAATTCTATTAACAATAAAAAAGTAATAAATATTTCCTCTTATGAATTAAAGAAGGAAGAAGCTGAGGTCCTTGACAAAGGACACAATTTTTCCCTAGCCCCCAAACGAATCCCTAACGAAGAAATTATTTGCAGTCTTGAAGATGGAATCAAAACTCTTAATGATGAAGATAAGGAGCTTGTCAGACAGGAATGCATCATCATCCTTAGAAAAGCTAGACCTCCTAAAATCAATTTAAACCAGGAGCAACTTAAATCCCTAAGAAACCTAAGAAATAATAATGGAATTGTCATTCTAAAGGCTGACAAAGGGGGCGCCACATTGGTGATGAATCGTGAAGAATACATAAACAAAATGAAAGACCACTTATATAATAGTGGCAGCTACAAGAAGCTTGAGAAAAACCCCATCTCTAAGCTCACTATACATGTCAAAAAAGCCATCAAAGAGACAAATTTAGATGATAAACTAAAAAAGTTCCTTACACCCAACAATGAAATTACTCATTGAATTTACGGTGCCCCAAAAATTCATAAATTTGATGTCCCCCTCAGACCTATCATCAATACTATCAGAGCTCCTATATACGAATTAGAAAAATATGTTGCTAACACCCTAGCCCCTCTAGTTGGTAAAACCAGCTCTTTCATTCAAGACTATCCATTATGTTGAATTCATAAAACAAGCTAAGATGGATCTAGGGGACAAAATCATTCATTTTTATGTTATCCAACTCTTCACCAAGATTCCTTTAGATGAAGCATTCCAAGTGGTTAAAGAAATGGCAGACCCCCAAGCTACAAAGCTAGCTAAAATCTGCCTTTGTTCTACATTTTTCACCTTCCAAGGAGAAATCTTTGAGCAAACATCGGGGGTTGATACGGGATCACCTCTATCTCCTATCATAGCCAATCTCTTCATGGAAAAATTTTAAAAGAAATCTTTTGACACCTACCCATTAAAACCTAACTTTTGGATCAGGTTCATGGATGACACCAGTGTCAATTGGCCTCATGGGGATGATGAAATTTAAAATTTCTTCAACCATATCAATAGCATATCTAATGACATCAAGTTTACGATGGGGGTAAAACAGAATTATTGCATTCCATTCCTTGATATCCTTCTCATAAGAAACAAAGATGGATCTCTGGGGCATAAGGTGTTCAAAAAGAAGGCACATACCAACAATTATCTTCATGCAGATTCACACCACCACCCATCTCAAAAGATGGGTGTTCTTCAAACCCTTTTTACTAGATCCAGCAAAATATCGGATGATATTCACATCGAAGAGGAGATTTCATACTTATGAAAAGTATTTACAAACCTAGGGTATAAAAATAAAGACATCATCAAAGCCATCCATAATGCCATATCCGGAAACAAAAGGATAAATCTGAAAATTCCCTAACTGCTAATGCATACCTTCCATATATACATGGAGTCACTAACAAGCTGGCCAAATTTCTAATAAAGAAAGATATCATAACTTCATTCAAGCCCATGATGACTATTAAACAAAGGATGAAATCTGTTAAGGATAACCCAGATCACCTCCAACAAAAAGGTGTTTACATGATCAATGTTCTTGTGGAGAATATTACATTGGGGAAACAGGTAGATCTTTCAAGATCAGGCTTAAAGAGCATGGTGTTGATATCCAGAATGAAAGAACCTGATCTTCAGCTTTAGCAGAGCATGCAAGTAAGACCAGCCACCACATCTGCCTTGAAGACACTAGGGTCATTTCCAATGAAAAACATCATTTCAAATGTAAAGTTCGGGAAGCCCTTGAAATCATCAAACACCCTCACAACCTCAATAGGGAGAAATTGAATTTCCTTTCTCTCCCTCGATACCATGGAATAAAGATGTTGTCCCCTTTCTCATCATCCTTACCACTCTTTATCAACCCCTCTTCTCCTCCCCCTACCCCTCCTCCCAATCCCTCCCATGAATGTTTTATCACATTTTCGCTCTTCTTCTCAATTTCGCTATCACCCTCTCATACTTCTCCTGAGTACAAATTTATTAACTTGTCCCCTTATTCACCCCTTTGGTTGAGATTCCATTCATTTTCCCCTCCTTTCTTTGGCTTTAACCCTTTGTCCCCTAGTAATATTAATAACAATAATTACTAATATCATATTCATAATTAATATTATCTATATCGTCTAATAACATGATCTCTTAAATTAGGTAAGAATAAAATTTATATTAAAATACATTAACAGAAACTAATACATTAATACATTAGTTTATTAAATCATACTTTTATTCTAACTAAAAATTCATATGCTTAAAATATGGTGTTAATAAGATTTATATTAAAATATGGTATTAATAAGATTTATATTAAAATATTGGTATCAATAAGATCTATATTAAAATATAATAACATAATCGAATACATTAGCTTATAGAAATCAAGATTCAAATAATTATTATAGGAAAAATTAATTCTATACGCAAAATCTAAAAACAACTACAAGTAAATTAAAATAAGACTTATTAATTAAGTGTGAAAACAAAACATATACTTCTAGTGGCATAGAATAAATTAAAATTAAGATTCCAACTAAAATTTAAATATTAAAAATAAAATCCTTTAATTGGTCAGTGCCCCAACCCTAACTGCATTGCATCTCATATTTATAAGCTCCATCTTTTCTCTTCTTTGTAGATTCAATCCTGAAGATGAGTCATGTTCTAGTCTTGAAACGTAGACTTAAAAATGCAAACCATGGAATTTCTGATCTCTCAGTCCCAAATATTTCACCATAGAAATCTCCAAAAAACACCATTATTTTCTTGTTATCAGTGATGTAATATATAGAAAGAATATTTGGTCTCATTCTTAAAACATGAATAGATTCTCCAAAATTGTTGTTCCCAATAAGGACTTTTCCACATCTATGCACCAATAGGGGTTATTCATCGCCAATATCAACTCCCTCTCCATTTTAATTTTCTTAATAATTGGAGAGTAATAGCAAGTGTTTTTTCATATTCCAATGGGATCCAAAGTCAACAACCTATTCTCGTGGACAAATGGAGGATCAATAAATATATACTATGAGGGTCCAATAAGTTACATTTCTTTAG